>JAJJWW010001872.1:0-566211 GCA_023531295.1 Papaver armeniacum | reverse complement strand
ACCAATTTTTAGTTTTTGTCCCTAGTCCCCACTAGTTAATCAACGCCCACGTGAGTCACCGACTGTAATCTCATCATCTCTCTCTCTCACCTAAAAATATCTCACCAAACTTGGACAAAGTGACAATTGTCGGCATAAATAGTAAAAGGTTCTGTGGCGGAATAAATCACTGGTTTTTCCATTAAACAACTAAAAGTTCTTCATGAGTATACACTGTTCCTAGTGTTTTGTTCTTCCGATGAAAAGCTTAAATCATAATGTATAATCTATACAAATTGACGTCCAAATAAATTATATTATTGGCAGCAAAGAATAAAGGATATCAAAAGTCTCCTTCTAACATGAAAGTCCCTGTGCAAACCTACTTACTTGACTTGCGGGATTTGCCCATTTGATGGCTCTTGATGAGTTGCATACACAACGGGACTTTGTTGGCGGCCAACATACCAACGGAAGACAATGGACCCAGATATCGAAAGCTAAATATTTTGAATTGACATAACCCATTTGTTGATTCCGCCCGATTTTGGATACAGACATGTATTAAACAAGATTTAATGTTAGTTAACTAAGTTGAAGTCAACAGCTTATCATGGAATGAAGTTACTAAGTTACCCCATCATGGTAAATGCGTTTAAGATTACTTTTTTTCCTGATCGGTAAAAACTTTGGTGCTAACGAGTTTCGAACTCAGATTACAAATATCATCACCCGGTAAACGTGTTCAATATTTTAAGAACATAAAAATGCAGTCTGCGGGAGAATGCATGAGCAAGCATCATGGTGCCTATATTCATCTTTAGAATGTGGTGAAGAGCAATTGCTATCGGTTTACTATTTTCACATTCTATTAAATACCTTAGGTTAAGCTTTAGGATGCTACACGTATGTAGTAGACTGCGATTTAACCTAACTTGTTGGAGACATAGTTCCCTGTAAATGCGAAAATCTGGTTTTCCACCAAATAACTAACTAATTTGGATCTATCTTTACATATGAAAAACCAACCACTGTGGGGCTTGGCTATGCAGGTCGGATATTCAGTTTCCGTTAACTTTTAATTAAATAGAAACTTAGCTTCTAACATCGCATAGCCAAGCTACATAGTGGTTGGTTTTCTCCTATTCCGAGTTAAGCCGATAACCCAGTAAACTAAGTGATCGCTTGTCGTAGGCGTCAAAAATAAATTACACTTTCTTACTACTCAAAATATATTATGAAGCAAGGGCAAGAAAGGATCGTTCCCACAGAGAGGACTTAGGTTGTCAATATGTTTCGGTTTCCTATATAAAACAATGGGGGATTTTCGATTTTTATGTAACTAAAATAAAATAAAGGCAAAACAATAAAAGTAAACACGCAAATCAAGGATGTGAAAATATTGGATAAAGGTTTCATCTTCAATTGTAAACAAGTTTTGAATGTATGATTAGAATTCGTATTTAATCTCGCTATCATCAAAAGTCCTAGAATATCTTATTGCAAGAATACTCCATAAATTTCCTAAGTCATCAACACACACATTAGAGCTGCGTATGTGAATTCTACCTAAAGAATAACCTAACGCCTTGCGCTAATTAAGTTCAATTCCTAGGAGCATTAAGTTTCAGAAATAGGCTAATCAATGCAATTGTAATACATTGCGCACACAATTCGAACAAAGGTCAATTTCTACATATGACTACAAGAGTGTATCACTACAAGCCGTAATCATATCATGCTACTCGTATCCAAGGTTATCGCTCGATGATGAACCCTAAATTAGCTATAGATATGGATGTGAGTTCAATCAATTCTAGACTTAACTAAACAAACATCCAATCATATTGCAATACATCAATCATGCAATTATTATAACCCGTAGAAATCAAATGATAATATTGAGAGAAAACTAATTCATAAAAATCATAACTTGGTTGCAAAATCCAACTACATCTTCAACCAATAAAAATAAATCAACTACTTGGGTTTTTGGAAATCATCACAAAGAGTTTAGAAGAATCTATCATGTGAAACCCTAGAAAACAAGTAGAAGCCTCCCTAATGGGGATATTTAGGTTTGGAGAAAGACTTTTCTATTTATATGCTTCTCCCATTCCAAAAGGATACTCTTTCCAAATTTAGGTCTTCTCAAAATCCATCTCCACGTGGTCCACCAAGCCCATAAAACCCATATGTGAAAATAACTTACTTGGAAATTCGAGTCAAAATCGGTCGCTGATCTTGCTTGACATCATCACCGGAATCCGGTCACTGATTCTGAGATCTGGCTGCGTGAAACCGTCTGCGGCCGCTTTTGTTATCGGAAGCTGTCACCAGCAAGTGCATACTCCCAGCAGCTCAATTGTACTTCCCCTCAGTTCAAACATTCAAAAGAAGAACCATTTCAACCCATTCCTTGTTCTTGCGAAAACGTACCAAAAAGCGCGAATCGTAGCTCATATATCCGACCGATCGACTCTTGCATCCGACTCAAACCCCTTCATGATTCAGGTGAAACTTTGCGATTCCCACTTTCCTTCGAAATCCGGCAACCGGAACTAGTACCACCAGCTCATCATTTCTGCTCCGTTTTCGCACAGTCTCTGCAGCATTGGTTGTGGAATCTATTTCTCAGGCCAAGTTCCGCTTCTTCCCTGCAGTTTTACACATTCATTCACCTAAATATACATTTATTTCAGCTTCAATCCATGTTCTCTCCCTGTAGCGCATTCTGCTCTTACATTAGCTTTCTTTAGCTCATTAACCAACACCGGCTGGCACCTCCTGCAATTGCTCCTTGCACCAGTTACAACTCCAACACTAAGACCACTGCATAACCACCACCAGAGCCACTCTTCTCCAGCATCACTTCAATTCCATATCCAACTGCAACTGCAACTCTTGTCAGTTCCTGCACTTCCAACCCTCCTTGTTATACTCGGAACTTTCCAATCCTGATCACCCACAGATGGTACCCCAGCTCAACCAAATCCCTAACCATTGGTAGGTCTTTAAAAGATGTTTTTCCTACATATTCATCGCAAGTGCACGAGCCTATTGGAGGCAAGGGCAAGCATGAGTCGATCCCACAGAGAATTGGAGTGTGTGCAAGTGATCTAAAATCTTCTTAAGCGATTTCTAAGGAAGTTATCACAATTGTAAGATGGTTTTGTGGTGTCGAAACGACTAGAATGTTGTTGTGACTCTATTTCGAATGTAATCAAGTAATAAACAGGTGCTGTGACATATTGGAAGGCTGTTAAGGTGATAGAATTCACCTCCTAATCCTATGCAAGATAGCTTCAATTCTCACTGTGTTCTAGTGCCTTCCCTTGAAGGCTTCCTATGGATAATTGATTAATCTCAATCCCTTCACTAACCCCTAGCATAGTTTGTCTTCTTACAGTACAAATTATCACAAGTTAGCTCAGTTCAAAGGTTATCTTTTTTCCTAAACATTGCAACTTACAAGAACACCTTGAGACTCAAATCACTTTGACATTGAATTTAGGGGTTTCATCTACACCCTAACTGAATGTTTAGAACATCATGCAAATGATAAAAACAATTAAAATGGAATTACCAAAAACTCAACCCTAAAACAATATGTAAAACTAAAATAAAAACTGACTACTTTCTCTTTCATCAAGAACAACAATTTATACTCTTACAATCGCTCAACTAACAATTACACAAATATCCAAACCTGATTTCTCCCTTGTCTCGTCTCTGAATCGACCATGCATGGTTGTTGGAGAAAACCCTAATTTTAATCATCTCAACCCTAGCTTCTAGGTTATGGGAGAAGCTAAAGATGGAGATGGTTAGAACGAGGGTGGCTGGAGGAGCTAGTGGTGATGGCGACAGGAGAAAGAGATGGTGGTGATGATGATCTCTGCACTGGTATGGGAGGAGAAGAGAAGGATGGGTTTCTCTGCAGAGCTGTTGGGGAGAAGAAAGATAAGATGGAAGAGAAAATAGTTTTGGTCGAATGGGTATAGGTATAGGGTGTTTTGTTGTGAAGCGGGTGTAGCAAAGATCGATGAGGAGGCTGTAGCGAGCGTTGGATCTCGGTGAATCCGATGCGTGGCCCGATGCGAGATCTGAACGGCTCAGGGAGAATCAAGCTGCTTTGGTGTTGAGCGGGAGTAGCTAGAAGATGATGCGAAGGACGGAGCGACCGTTGGATGCATAAGATGGAGATCTCAACGGCTCGGAATGGACGGGCTCGGATCCGGGTCATGGCTAGCTCAAGCCCATGTCTTGTAAATGGGTTGCTACTTGTTGAGTTGCAACCGACAGCGCGCTGCTTTGGCTTTTTGCTCTATAGATTTTCTGCCTCCAATTTTTTCTCGCTCTTTTGCTCCTCCATTTCTCCGAACTTTATTCACTACCTAAAAACACAAAATTAATTAGTATTAAATATTTACAACATAACCACAACAAAACCCATGATAAAATGTCATTCTCCATTTTTGCCTCAAATTTTCTCCTAGCTCATTTTGTAGCCAATTCCATTATTCCCATCTAAGCCATCAATCACACAAAGCAACATAACCACAACAAACCCATGATAAAATGGCTATTTCTCCATTCCTTGCACACCCTATCTCAATCCATCTAATACCAATGCCTTGACTTCTTGCCACCCCTCAAACCAATCAAACTATGTTGCCATCTCAAGATCCACAAAATCACCGACATCATTTCCATTCGAGCACCGAAACCGATTCATATCCATCTTAATTTCAAAAACCCTGCAATCCCTTTGAACCGTAATGAAGATCAACCAAATATCCACTTAAACCTAGCCATCATCGTGGCTTACTCAGAACCTTCACCACACCCATACTCAAGTTATCTTCCCGGGATACAGCCACCACATGAACAACATCTCGCCTCCAACTCGATTCGCATTCGCAAGGACTCGACTCCTTCTTGGAGGGTCTCCATCTCCATTATTAAAACACGAAAGCCGATGACTGGCATCAACCAACAGCTCCATCATCACCACCATGATATGTGTCCCTCTTTACTTCCAAAATCTCTCAACCTATGACAAACAAATCACATCAATCATGGCAAGATGAGGTTAAACTTGCGTGGCAGCCGCCGTTCGGAATTTCTACAAACGACCGGTGTGCAAGAAATTGATAACACAGGTTTAAGCTTGTCGTTGTTGATACTATGCACATCTCCTTCCCTGTAGCATTCAAATTCATACACAAACCAGAATCATTCAATCAAACACACTCCATTCATCGCACTTATCAACAACAACACCATTATCTTCTCCCTGGTTGAGTAGTCTTGAAACTCCACCTCCGACACCATCACCGCCTCCCGCTCATCATCTCATCCGTGACTCTGTCTTCGAGTTCAACAAAGACTGCCGAGAATCACCCATTGATCGTTCTTCTTTCTTAATCGATTTCCTCAAACCCTTGTTAGCACATCGACCCGTCATCTTCAATCATTCATGGCTCGATTCAAAATAAAAGAGAGAAAAATGTCTTCGATTGAATTATGGTACAAGTAGTGGACGGATAAATACACCCATAGTCTTAGACAAAGGCCACCTAAATCAAGGTCATTCATAACCTTTGCCCAGGAGCTCAAATACTAAACTATGCGATTACCATTTCGCCCATTTTGCTTAAGATGAGTACTCTTCTTCCTTTGCTCCAATTACTCCAAAACACCTAATAAACTCAAAATCAAACATAAGACACATAATTCACACGAAAACATAGCGAAGAAAACATAAATACTAGATATGTAATTAGGATATTTTAGACACCTATCACTAAGTCAAACCCTTTAAGCTCACCGCATTGCTTCCTCTTAAGGATTTTGAGTTCCATTTCCTGACTCGGTGAACTTCATGTTAGAACCAAGAGCTCTAAGAATCACCATTTTCCCATTGTTTTAGTGAGAAATTTAATCGTACTTTAGAGAGACTAGTCATCCGAACTTTAATCAATTGGATTCTAGCAATTTAAGGCATGGTCAATGTGTGTACATATTTCATCATCCGCCACGTGTCTATAGAGAAACACGTGGAAGACATACCATCCAGGCATCAAGATATGATGCCACGCACATACAGCCAAGAGACGTGTGTCATCAGCGGGGCCCTCATCTAACAGATCCAATGACTAAGGAGTAAGGATCGAGGAGTACCGAGATATAATGCCACTACAAGACCGAAAAGCACCTAAAGACTCACTTTATCCCATCTCAAGAAAGATCCAAGATCGACGGTCTGGGATAAGTCCAACTAACGCTGGATGTGACAGTGGCGGAGGACCTTTGTCCACAGCAGTGCATTTGACTCAACCACCCCGCACCAAACACTGGCAACATACGTGTCGACCATCCCGTGGAAGACACAACCATCACTCTTCGACAATAAGCATGGAACGCCGGGGCATCGTAGAAGATGAAGAGGTCCGCGATATTGACACAAAGCACAAGACGATAAGGTTACAACGGCCTTCAGAAGTGGACCCCACGTTGTAACCTATAAATACCTCCCCACTAAGAGTAAGGAGAGGACTGGATCCATAATTAATAGAGGAGAACATATGATAGAGAATTAGGAAGAGTAAGGATTCCCTGATCCCGCAACCTCGCTTCATACTTCAAAGTCATTCGACTATCTTTGTAATCAACCTATACATAGTGAAACACCAACCCCGTGGATGTAGGCCTTAATGTCAAACCACGTAAATGATTGTCTCCTGCTTATATTTCAAAGATTTACATTCCGCACTTTACATTCAAAGATTTACGTTCCGCACTTTATATTCCGGTACTTACATGATAAACTTCACACTTATGCTTCGATCTCTATTTATTCTATTACACGAGCATTGTCAGTGATAATATACGACTAGACAAGGACGAGCCCGAAGGCTCTGAGTCGATGAATCGATATAATCATCCCACTTTACGATACATCGTATAATTTATAGTATTGAGTGTATGCGAACATTGTTTGTGAACACGTGGATGCCATCGAGATTTACGTGTTCACAATCTGGCGCTAGAAACAGGGACTCTGTCCCGTAAAAAGATTTATATTATCCTCGTGATTTATGCACTCACACTGCCTGCACCAATATCCGAAAATAACGGTGCTTGGAACGTTTTCTATTTCAACATTCATAAAAACGCCCTGAAAAATAACGTCTCTATGAGTCTATCCACGCATTATTTAGTAGATCTACGTCTTTATAAGAGTTTTCGAGCTTTGTGTCTTTGAAAAACAAACCTATGGATAGATCCACGCCTATCTCAAAGAGATCTACATCTTGAAAAGTTTTTAAGCTTTTATCTTTGAAAAGTAAAACCTATGGATAGATCCACGTCTATCTCAAAGAGATCTACATCTTCGAAAACATTTTTAAGCTTTTATCTTTGAAAAATAAAACCAACGGATACATCCATGTTCATTTCATACATTTATTAGAGGTTCCGCACCTTAGAAATGATTTTAAAAAGTTAGTTAAACTACATCTTCGTCCACTGGACTTTTTATCATGTCTACGTTTCCTTTTCAAACTACGCATGCTTGTAGTCAAAATTATAAAATAAACCTGCAGGGTAATCAAGATCCGATACCTCCAAGAGGGGGATAATAGCCTTGATAATCTCTTCTCACCTTCTAGGGTCTGATTTCCGTAATTCGCTAATAGGTTCCCCATGGACCCCACTTTCTTTGTGTACTCTCTATCTTTTAAGCATTATATCGGAAATGGAAAAGAATAAAAGAAGAAATAGGAATGGTTAGGACGACGGATTACAAAATCACACTCGACGAAGTAAATATATACCTTCGACCCTAGCCGAAGCTATTTCATATTCGTTAACAACTGCATCTCGAGCTTCGTCAAGAAATTCATACTCGTCGGATATTTTCTTATAATCCTTTTGAAGGATTGAGAGAGTAAATTGACTAGCGTCTAACTCTACCTGCTTCATTGAATCCAAGTGACGAAGATGATTGACTTCGTTATTCATCTCTTCCAACCCTTTGTTGAGTCTGTACATGTTCACTTCAAGATTTCTCTCAGACTCAACCTGTCAGGCTACATCAGCCCGAGACGCAGCCAAGGCCTTGCTAAGGGAACCGGCCTCAGCCCTGGCATCGTCTCTTTCTTTGGCAAGACGCTGCATATATACTCTCTTACTTTGGAACCTTGAGAGGAAGGAGCCTGTCGTAACTCTTCCTCCAGAAAATTTATTCTAGCTTCTAAAGATGAAGCATATTCTTGGGATTCGCAAAGAATGTCACGCATCCATAGCAGAGTTCCATTAAACAGACGACGATTAATGTTATACTTATTTTGCATATCAACTATCTCGAGTCCGCCTCGGGCCACACCTCACCAATTTTTATTTGCTCCACTAATTCCCGCGATACGGGTTTCCGCCGTTGTCTCTCATTCCGAAGCCATATCAGCTCTGGGACTCCACCCACTAAAGATAGGGTGGGGAGACTCAGACAGAACACTAATTGCTAGAAATAGCGACAGTGAGTAAAGCGAAGAAAGAAGATGAACCTGTAAAAGATGAAGCATTTTTCCGAACCTCCTCCAACTTACTGCGGACCATAGCAAGCTCTATACGAAGCTTTTCCTCTTCGTTGCCCAGCTGTTCCTTCCCTTTGAGATGACTCTTCAGCCACTTATCTCCTTATCCTCGGCAGAGATAACTGTCTCAAATCTCGATAGCTCTTCTTCTCTCAGTGTGAAGCTTGGCCTCTAACTTGAGAGACTTGGCCTTAAAGAACCTGGCACAGGTATGGTTGCAGTGTTCACTCCTCATCATCTACGTTCCAGGAAAGGAAGGGGTATCATATCGTAACTCTATACAGTCCCCAAAGAAAGAGAAACATGAGGAAAAGAGTAACGCACCTCTAGCATCCACTACCGAGGGAAACCATACCGATACCCACTGTGTATGGCCATCATATCGACAATGGTGGATGGAGGATCAACCACCAGTAGCCTCCAAGGCCCTCGATTCTTGTCCCACACATCGCAACCTTGTCTCTCGGAAGATAATTACATCATCCGACGAGTATAGGTGTTGGAAGTCTTCTCACCAGCAAGCACGGGGAGGGATTTGGGACGAACATCAAATTCTTCTTTTTAAGCCAAGCAAGAATGGCGTCATCACCCTCCAGCATCAAAGATTGCGGGAAATCTTCCAAGGGAGACTCAATAGAAGCTTCCCCAACATCAGCGGCCTTCCCAGCCGATGACTTCTTCCTTGCTCCCCGCCTCCCCGATTAGCAAGGGTTTCAAAGATCATCACCCTCTAAGATATCACCTGCGTCTACAACCTTTTGACCCGATATTCCCTTGCCAGAGTTACCAAGCACATCCCAATCATCATTTGGGGGAAGCAAAGAGAACTCCCCATCAAGACCCATGGAAGTATTCATGTCGAAGTCTCCCCACGGAGTAAATCCCCGCCAAAGGAAAATTCTTGGGACCCAACAGAATGGGGCCACTATTACTATTTCCACTAAGGAGCAATGTTTTTTTCACTAAAGACCATTACCACACCAAGAATGTTATCTTCACTGCCGGATCGCTAATACCGTGGGCATTCTCTTTCCCACCAAAGACCGCCACCATCTTCGTGGTTAGGGAGAAGTATCAATACGTTCCTCCCCATCGGACACATCCTCATCCTCAAAGAAAGTCTTCATTAGCAGGCATTAACCTCCTCGTGAACCTCTCGTCTCATTAGCCACAAATCTAGAAGATCGCTTGGGACCAATCTTCTTCTTCGTCACCAACAGAACAATAAGGGATGCCATCAAAGGATTATTTTCTCCTTTACTTGAAAAATTTAAACGTTTTAACACAAGGAGAAAAGGGGCAAGTATAGGAAGAAGCCACACCTTGGCAGTCGCAGTACTCTTCGACGGAAGGATAACATCTGAACTCTCTTCCTCATCCCCATCAACAACATCGAGGGCATAAGGAAAATTAATGCCTTCAAAGTTCAAACACCAAGGGCAGAAGTCTCCATAACAAGCAGGAGCGGCCTCACGAGGTTCGCTATCATCAGTGGGACGCCATCCGTGTGGACTAGGAATCCAACCCCAATCCCATGGACCAATAACAGTAGCATGCCACTCATAGTCGTGATCGCGCTTGATCCTCTCACGAGGAGGGAAAATTTTCTTGTTAGCAGACCTTACGTACCAGAACGTACTTGACTTAGCGCCCGCTCACCTCACTTAGAAGACGAATCTCACCACTAGGAACAACAATGTTACGAAGACCAACACTCCACGGCTTATGGTTCCTACTGTTAATATAATCCCCGAAGGAATTATTAAAATTCTGAGAGTATACCATTCTCTCTCGGCAGGATCGTGGACATACCAAGTCATCATCGTTTCTCCTTTGCTCAAAGATAGCACTCCTTCAAGTGCACGAAGATAATTCCAGATCAACTGTGATACAGTGAACGACTATGGGTGTTTGTATAAGAACCCTCACGATTAGCCAGTACGTCGTAATAAAAAGAATCACCTGACTTGTATAGAGGCAACATAAGACCCGCCTCGAAGGCCCCTACGGTTGTCAGCAGATGAAACTCATCGAACTGATACTTCGATATAAGCTCATAAGTGATGTCATCATCGGGAGCATAGAAGCGGACTTCAAAGGCTTGAAGTTCATGTTTCTCCTTAAACGCCTCCAGGTCAATATGCTTGAATGTGACCTTTTTCTTACCAACTGAGACGCTTCGTATTACCGGGGCAGCGTCTTCCTCATCGGCGGGATCTGGTGTGGAATCCTTCGGAGGACTCATGTCTGAGTCCTTTCTCTTAGAAGGAATATTCTTTGGCGGATCAGTCTTTGAGGCGGTACCCTTAGTAGACTTTCCCTTGGAGGGGACCTCTGGAGGAGGAGGCAGAGGATTTTGCTGAGGCATCGGAGGAGGAGCCATAGAACGAATAGGTGGAACGTCCAACGCTTCACTACGAGGAGGAGCCTGCGTGCTTCTAGAATCATCGCGCGGACGAGAAGAAGCGCGGCTAACAACATACCTAGAACCAGGAGGTCCCTTCGGTGGATCTCCTTTCTTGGTAGACGAAGATCTCTGACCAGAGGAAGACGAGACTCTTTGGGTACGAAGATCAGCTTGCGAAGACCTAGATGAACCTCCTCTTGGTGGAGATATATCAGGGTCTCTACGTGGAGGAGATCTACGAGGACTAGATGGCGGAGTCTGATAAGGAACCCGCTGACGATCAGCCATATCTGTGAGATATACAAACAAGTTATAGGTTTCCGAGAATGAAATAATGATCAAAAAGCTAAATTTCTACTACCATCATAGTTATCCAACAAGAAAATAAGAAAAACCCTAACTCAGTCAAAACACCAAGAGAAAATCTTCAAACACGAGTTTATACACTTTGTAATGAAGAAGGGGCAAGCATATATGCTTCTGTATATGTGTTCTTCATCACAAAGCTAAAGAATACTGAAAGAGTGTAAGATGAACCAAGTGATCAAGATCAAAATCAAAGACAATTCTCTTACCTGTGTATGAGAAATTTCGAACAAGGCGAGTGCAATCAAGAAGACGACGAACTACAGCAGCAGATGAGCTCAGAAAAAGACAAGAGAAGGTCGTATTCAATGCAAGGATAGTAACAGTTAATGGCTAAAGAACAAGAAGGAAGAACAAAAGCTACAGAAGAAAAAGAATGAAAGACTGACAGGGAGGGAATGAAATTTATTTCTAAATTTTCACATTCTCTTTCCTATTTATAAGCCTTGAAGGAAATACTAACCGTCCCTTTACCTAAGGAGCAGTTATTTCCAGGAGTGGGAAATGTGCCTTAATGTCTAGGGGAAGTTATTAGGAGAGAGATGAGGAATATGTGACGTTTTTCCTCTAACTTCGACTGACGCCCAAGTCAAAAGAAAATGGGAAAATTGTGTGTACATATTTCATCATCCGCCACGTGTCTATAGAGAAACACGTGGAAGACATACCATCCAGGGCATCAAGATATGATGCCACGCGCATACAGCCAAGAGACGTGTGTCATCAAGGCAGGGCCCTCATCTAACAGATCCAATGACTAAGGATCGAGGAGTACCAAGATATAATGCCACTGCGAAGCACTGAAAAGCACCCAAAGACTCACTTTATCCCATCTCAAGAAAGATCCAAGATCGACGTCTGGGATAAGTCCAACTGACGCGGATGTGACAGGGGCAGAGGAACTTTGTCTGACGCGTGCAGATGACTCAACCACCCGCATTAAACACCCTGAGCAGCATACGTGTCGACCATCCTGTGGAATACACAACCATCACTCTTCGACAATAAGCATGGAACGCTGGGGGCATCGTAGAAGATGAAGAGGTCCGCGGTATTGACACAAAGCACAAGACGAAAAGGTTACAACGGCCTTCAGAAGTGGACCCCACGTTGTAACCCTATAAATACCCCTCCCCACTAAGAGTAAGGGAGATGACGAATCCATAATTAATAGAGGAGAACATAGGAGAGAGAATTAGGAAGAGTAAGTGATTCCCTTGATCCCGCAGCCTCAGTTCATACTTCAAAGTCATTCGACTATCTTTGTAATCAATCTATACATAGTGAAACACCAACCCCGTGGATGTAGGCCTTAGTGCTGAACCACGTAAATGATTGTCTCAGTTATATTTCAGCATTTACATTCCGCACTTTACATTCAGCATTTACGTTCCGCACTTTATATTCAGTATTTTACATGATAAACTTCACACTTATGCTTCGATCTCTATTTATTCTATTACACGAGCATTGTCAGTGATAATATACGACTAGACAAGGACGAGCCCGAAGGCTCTGAGTCGATGAATCGATATAATCATCCCCCTTTACGCATACAGCGCATAATTTATAGTATTGAGTGTATACGATCATTGTTTGTGAACACGTGGATGCCATCGAGATTTACGTGTTCACAGTCAACAGTCCACACACTTTTATGTGACAGACTTAGGCAATGACTAGTATGAAGAAATATATATGCACGTTCTTCTCGATGCGATTCTAGACTCTGGTTCGGCTATGGGTGTCAGCTAAGGACCTTTTTTTTTCCGTAAATTTTCATTTGAATATTTTGTTTCTCTAGGAGGGTGTATGCCTCCGTGCATCAGAAAAATTCTTACCCAAAACTTGTAGACATTAATGCTTACAAGCAGAGTGTACGTGCGATGCACGTCGTCGAACCAAGGAGCCAAAACTATATACAGGACATGAACCAAAAAACGTGAAGTAAATAGTGCAGTTTTAAGTAAGGTCCCTAAACATGTTTATTATTTCAGATAAATCCCCAAATAATATACATATGTAGGCGAAGTCCTTTTCGATCCAACGGATGAGATATAAATGCAAATGATATCTGATGGATCCCGTGAAAAGTTCACACAGGAATAATTTTCGGAGCATCCGTAGATCCGACAGATGAATTCTAAATTTGGGAAATCAGACGGCTAGGAAGACTGGAGCTTTAAGATCCTTGCTCTCATTAAGGGGGTGGGGGGGGTGGGGATGTGGTTGTATCCTTGTATGATGATGATATGTGTTTATTGGGTACAAATGTGGATGTAACTAAAACCACTAAGACCATGCTAAATGAAAACTTTGACTTGAAAGATGTAATCTCAGGGGCGTAAAGCATAAGAAATTCAAATGACTATCATCTTAATTAATCTCATTCTATCGAATGTGTGTTTGAAAGAAACAATAAGTTTGATACTAAACCTACTTGTACTCGATATAACCCTTCTAGTAATCTTAAGAAGAATATGGGTGAGGGAATGTTCAAGTTTTACCGGATGTCTAATGTAATTGTATTAGACTAGATAGCGCATATGTTGGGACTAGGTTGAGCAGGTACTCCTGCAATATAGGTCAAGCACATTAGGATGCTCTTAATTAAGTTGTCAGGTACTTTAATTTTTAATTTTTTTTAATTATGTAGGTACCGTGCCATCCTTGAGAGATTTTGTGATGCAAACTGGATAAAATACCCTGTGGATTATAAGTCTTTGAGTGTATGTAATCGTTTTAGGTGGTGTGTCTGTTTTCTGTATGTATTCTGAACGAACGTGTACTACACGATCCACTATGAAGTTGAAGTTCTTTGCTTATATATAGAAAGAGAGGAAGCATAATGACTATGATGCTTCTCGAAAGACATTCCTCCGTGACATTAATTGTGTCCGCTACGGAGATGAACTATGATAATAAAAGATGATTAGAAGTTTATACATATTTGTAGAAAGAGCAATAATCCATTTATATTTGTGAAACAACTAAATAATTTCAAATGATATATTGTCAATTAAATTCTATAATGCGTGATTTCATTTGATCTTTTGTAAAGTTTAAAGAGTATATCACAGGCCTTTTGACGAAAGAATTGTCCAAAAATAAATAAATAGTTATTGTTGCATTAAGGGGGTTGAAATTAAAACTCATAAACAAGTTCACCATGGACAGACCTTGTTGGCTGAGATCCCGAGATGCAAGATTCAACGAGATAACTAATTTGAGGTGAATTTAAGGTAAGCGTTATCAAGAGATTCATTTTTAGTCCTTTTTTATGGAGGACATATATGATAGTATGACTGCATGTAATTTTTTATTTTTTTTGAAGTTTTATTAGTGGATAACTTCAATTTGAAGTGAGGTGTAGAAGAACATTCTCGACAGATTCACCAATATGAATGTGGAATTTCCCTACTTACTATGAAAATATAAGCGAATATTCAAGGGCATTCAAGAAAACCGGGATATTTTCTCAAGGACAAAATGAGCACCACGACACGAGCTTGGCATCGCCAAGTGGATCTATCGTGCGGGAGGTTATCTGTTGAACTACACCAGATATTTGGCAGTTCAAGACACCTCGTTCACTAGTTAGCAAGTAGTTCCAGTATATTCTAACCAAACGAAGGTTCATTCCAGCGACACCTTTGGTTATAAACGATGTTTACTATTCTCCTTCTTAGTTTTTGCGCTTGTCATATGGATTTCACTTAGATGGGGGGTTTGTTGGAAAAATAAAAATTCTCAGTTAGGTTTTATAGAAATGATCTTAGGACCTTAGAGTCTCGAATGATCACTAGCTTATATTCATTGGTTAATGAAATCTTTAAGTCTCGCGTAGGGAAACTAAAGAGGTGAACAATCTACTAAGATTCTAGAAATTCAAATGAAACACACTTTTGTCAAGATGGAGGCGATTATATTTGGTCTGGGGAAACTTTGAAATTTTCTAAAGACTAAACCCCAAATATAGTCGAGGAACGTCAATTGCATATATTAAGATGTAGTAGATCTACAAAATAACATTATTAGATTAGATTTAGATTTTTACTTTTTAAAGTTTACGCTACTAACAAATATATTGAAAAAAAAATTAACAAATTTAATACGGCGGGTCAAATTTTAGATCCGCAAATGTAGTTTATTCCTTGAAGAAGTATAGTCACTTTGAAGAAGACCAAAAGCGGTGACTTCTCTCGCTCTTGTTCAATATGTTCGCCCCACCTTTTTTTTTTTTTTTTTTTTTTTGACTGTATAGCTACAGGTCACACATTATATGTGATCCTACGGTGTGGGGCAAGTGAAGTTTTGTTTTATTATATGTGATCCCACACCACCCAGATATTATTCTGTTTACGGAAAGAGTTATAATGTTCGACCTAATGGTTTTACCTAATCTTTTTTTTTTTTTTGAGACATTATCACTCTGGGGATAAAGTTTAATAAAAGGCGCCTCTTCACAATTAGATGAAGTATTCCCGGTGATGTCTTGAACTATCAATACTTTCCCAAGAAAATGTTAAAACTCGACTAAATTTTATCCCACCCCTCGCCAACCATTTGTGTTCTGCGTCACTTTTTCACGATGGACCAAACTAAAATTTGGTCTTTTTTTTTGGTCTTTGATCTTTGGGTTTAGTCGCACCGCTGTGGATGCTCTTAGGGTCTCGAATGATCACTAGCTTATATTCATTGGTTAATGAAATCTTTAAGTCTCGCGTAGGGAAACTAAAGAGGTGAACAATCTACTAAGATTCAAGAAATTCAAGGTGTGACCCTTCGATCAACACACTTTTGTCAAGATGAGAGGCCTTAGGAAATGGCCAGTGTGGAAAAAAAAAACATACATAAACAAGCTGTGTCTGTTCGTTTGTCCGGGTTTTAATAAAATCACGAGCGAGGTCGTTTTTTTTTTTTAAATGGGCTTATTATGAGTGTCAACCATTTTTGAAATTATCTTTTTCTTTTTCTTGCCAAACTTTGAAATTTTCTAATGAAAAAAATAAATGTATAATTTGATTTCTTACCATTTTGTTGCTTGTGACCCGCGCATAAAAAATGTTTACTAATTTTTTGTTCTTGCCAGACGTTATATGTACGAGGAGGGATCCCCTCACACTTTTATTATCACACTATCTCACACGTTGGGTGTCATTTTTACGAATTAAAACCAAACCGTAACGGATTTGAAGCTAATATTTTGAGGATATGTTCCTCTTACCAAGTTCTACATGCCTACCAAAAATGAGCGTATTCCGAGACGTATAACATCATCATCTACTACTTTGAAAATGAGCCGTTGAAAATCTGCGGGTTTCTGACCGTCGAAATTGAGACCGGTAGATCGTGAGGTTTTATATTTCGGAATGTGCTCATTTTTGGTAGGTATGTATAACTTGGTAAGAGGAACATATCCTCAATATATTAGCTTCAAATCCGTTACGGTTTGGTTTTAATTCGCAAAAATGACGTCCAATGTGTGAGATAGTGTGATAATAAGAGTGTGAATGGTGTATAAATTTTATAAATGCTTTCTGCCCGTTAGGGCTATGCAGAACCTCTGCATTGACTAGTTGTTACCGTACCTTTTCTTTTGTTTATAAAAATCAAGTCCATTTTACTTTCTCCTCACTTTTGTACGAGTCATTATCCTCTGCACTCTTCTCATCTTTTTACTTCATCTCTTGTATTGTGTAGTTGTGCGCTTCTATTCTTCCTGGCAAGTTCTTTAGTGGGTAACATGTGTTATGCTATTCATAGGCTATATCACACAATTATATCATGGGCACAAGTGCTATGTACGGTCATTAACAACATTATTTTGAGGTGTGGCTGAATAATATTATGTTAAGGATAACTTGTTTACCTAGTGTCTGTCTATTTCAATTGCTTCATTCCGAGTAATTTTGTTCATTTTAGTTCTGATCTATTTTATTGTTACAACGGATGAATGCTTCATTGTGAGTAATTTAGGTTTTCTTAGTTGGTCTATATTATTGTTACGACTGATGATAACGTTAAGGTATCCAACAAGCAGAACACTTAGGTACCTGTTGGTTCTTTAGAGAACATTCATTTTATTTTTAAAGTGTCTTAATCTTACTAGTTTCGATTTAAATCTAAAAGATTTTCAACTATAATTTTTTTTGCCAATCTTATATGAACACTATACTAATGATTAATTGTAAGATTAGTGAGAAATATGATATCAAATAAGATAAGTTTGAGCTAATTTTATACAATCAAATATATATCAGGGGCATGGCCGAGACGGTAGATCTATGGACACTTGAAGATTAGGCATGGCCTGTGCCGCTTGATAAAATAAACGCGTCGGGCTGCCCAGCCTGGCCCGTTCTATACCCATACCAATCATGAATAGAAAGCTGAAAAGTTTCTAATTAGTTCTTCGGTCTGATGCTAAAAACTGGATACGGAACCGTTCGCAAGGTGACATTACATTTCGTTTTTTTTCCTCCTCATCCATGGAAGCCAACAAAATTTTCTGTTTTTTTTTTTCTCCCCCCCTCTCCCTTCATCTTCTCTCTTAGAAAGAAAAAAAAAACTAGCCTTCGTTTACCTCTTGGTCAGATTTGGTCATTTTTGGATTAGATCTCAGCAAGATTTCTTTTCTTTTTAAGTTTTAATTGAATAAAACTAGTTCTCTTTTGTTTTGATGTCTTTTGACATATTTCTTCCCCATTTTGGGCGAGTTTCTCTTTGTTTTGAGGACAATTTATTCAAACCTTGATTGTTGGTTTGTGACTTGCTATTCTCGATTCAGGAACATCGACTATTTAACATAGTATTGCTTTATATCCATTTCAATCCAAGAGATTTAGGGCATCCGGGTTCGTTTGGATCTATAATATTTTGGGAAAATTACTCATTTATTCTAAGAGCCTCCCTTATTGAAGAAGAAGAAAATCAGATTAAATGGTCGACATCTATTCCAGATTATACCATCATCCTTCCTTACTACATTTACAAAAATTGGTTATCTTTACCGTGCATAACTGATATCTTCTATTAGGGTTTTGATTATATTGTAGTTTGATGTTTTTGTATTCTTATAAGCGATCGTATCACGATTTTGATTTAAATAAATTAAAATTTGTTGATGTGTAAAGTTGAAACTTTAGATAGTAATGAATAATTAAACAAATAGAGTGAAATGACTTTCTCTCTCCTCTACCGTTCTCCAACTTCAACATTTCTCCATTCCTATTAGCGTCTAGATCTTTAGGTTTCCATAGTTTACTGTTGTCCTCTTCCTTCCTCCATCATCATTATGGCCTCCGTGCATAGGTGTGTGCAAATCGATAGAATTTTTTTTAGATTTTCATGCAACAATTCTATTCCTTCCTCCCCTATCACCTTAACTGAGTTCTATAACCATGGTTCTACAAAAGGTATTTTTAACCATTCTCTAGCCAAAGATCTAAAAAATGTGTTCTTTGAAGATGCCAAAAATGGTGATGCTGGAAAGAGATATTGGAAACATGACGATAACCAGATTTGGTTTTGAGATACCAAACAATCAAATACAAATGGTTGTTATCTTTACATCCTCCTGGAAAGACCAAATCCCTGAAACTTATGCTCAATCAATATGTTTTTCATCTGGAAATCTATGGTGTCGTATATAAGATTGGTCGTATGAGATTATTCATGCAATTGGTAAACTTTGTGGGGTTGTTATACTGATTGATCTGGCTACTCTAGGTCTGCAAGATTTGCGTGCTATACGCTTGAAAATTCGAAACAAAATGTATTAACTCAATTCCAAGGATGATTAATCTTTTCTCGGGGAAGCAGAAGTTCATTGCACACATTGCAGTGACGCGGAAATCATCAAAGGTTGACCAAAACTTTCTTATTGTGACGCCTACAAATTTGGATATGTATTCAAATCCCGCTCTCACCAAAGCATGTGTGCTGCCTGATTTCTTGGAGGTAAGCAGAAGAAAGAAGAAAAATTTTCTCCCAGCGTATATTGCTCAATCTCTAATAAATTAGACACAATCTATATTGGGGAAACTTCTTCATCAAGCAAGACAACTGCTCAAATATTAACGGAAAAAGATTTCAAATCTTACCCTAAAAGGCCCGGGCATCATGGGTCAAAGAAATCAACAGGAAAAACGGAAGGACACAACAAATTTAAGGCAGTACCTACGCAAGTTTGGCGTCGAATTCGAAAAAAACTGTTGATACTACAGTTTCAGTTGCTTTGGTTACACAGTTGGAAAACACGGTGGAAAGTGTTGTTTACATGGATGTGGACATGGAAACCCCTCCTGCTTTCAAACTCTCGATTGCAGATGCGGCTTTTCATATATTGACACTTATATGGAAATTCCCTCTCCTGTTACGGCAGTCTATTCTCCAGAAACACAGACCCATCCACTAAAATCCTTTGACGTTCTACCATCTCAACTCACTACCCATAATCTTTCAGATTTCCAGACCATCTTTCAAGCTGTCTTACTCAGAATATCATAATTCTATTCTCTCAAAGCATAATCAACCCTTCAGATGTATCCAAATACCTTTATGGGTCATCAATGAGGTAAATCGCTTTTTTTATACGGGTATTAAACTTGGTATAATTTTCTCTCAGTGCCTAATCACACAAAAAACTATCTAGCAACCAAGATTTCAGGTACGGGTCCTATCATTAAACCTATGCCTATTCTCCCATTGAAAATCTTACCTGAAGAATATTTTGCAGTCCAAAGTCTGATCACAATAGATGATATAGGTGTTATTCCTATTCATGAACCCAAGCAGATATCATTGCCACTTATGAATGGTGATGGTTTAGTTGATGCTTTCATGGATTCTGATGAAGTAAACAACCTGGAATCGTCAGACTCATCCACACCCACTTACCCTCCGGGTTTTGAACCATCTCATGCTGGTGTTTTAGATGATGCAACTTCAGGCAACTGTGAAGAAACATACAAGCACATAATTCCTAAAAGAATAAAAGCAGAATGTAAGAGGCTTAGTGTTGTGGCGGCTGACATGGATACATCTCAACCAATAACAATAAGAACAACAAAATCCAGGGTTAAACTCTAGTGATAGAAGACTTGTGGTTAAAAAGATGATACATCTTATAAAAGCTCCAATTGCTATACTACAAGAAACCAATATGCTGAACTGCTCTCTTTTTAACATAAAACAATGTGGGAATGTTATGTATGCCCTACTATCCATGGGTCTATCACAAATACCCTTATGAGTCTTTACAAATACCCCTAATGGCATAATTGAAATTATCAATAGATAAATAATTCACATAATCCCATTTTTAACCTTTACTTCTTATACTTCATCTTCTTCTTTATTCTCAATCGAGAAAAACCAATGAAACTCTCTCCATCTCCGTCGCCACTGACCACCACCACCCATCTTCATCGTCGCCGCGCCGCAACACCACCTCCACTACATCACCATCTCGCAATCAAATCTCGAAATCACCGACCTGCAATATTGCAATCTCGGTTCGAAGTGAAGAGATGAACAAATTCAAATCTCGAAATCACCTGGCACTGAATCGATGAACAAATGGAGTAGATGAAGAGATGTGATATCAAATTAGGGTTTGTAGTGAATCGAGACTTACGTAAATTCAAAGACCAAGAGAAATCGATTTGAAATGGAAGAATCAAGATGGGTTGAATTTGAGTTATCAATAGTGAAGATTATCCAAAGAGATTCAAGATACAATTTACGTGTGATGATGTTGAGATAGGGTTTGTCTTGAATTTGCGGTTGATTACGAGAGAATGGAGAGTGATTGGTTTGGCTCAGATCGAGAAGAAGAAAGGGGGATCTGGTGGTTATTGATGTCGAGAAGAGAAGATAGTTGCTGCAGTAATGGGTTTGATTTATGAGTCTCAGGCAAGAACTTAACTGAAGAAATCAGTGAAGGAAGAAGAACGTCGATGAATTCAATTTTGGGTGATTCAATGAATGTTGGTACTGTTGGGGGTTGTTGATTTATTATCAAATTGGGTTTAATTCGAAGGTTATGTTAATGGCAGAGATGGTTAATTGCAGAATGGTTTTTGAGAATTGCAGTTCAAGTTGAAGTTGATTGTGTTATTTATTGAATTTGTTGAGAGATTGATGAAATGGGGATTGCAGGTGTCATTGGCCTGAGATGGAGCAGCTGAATACTTGGTGATACTGCATATTACAGGGAAGTTGTGGACTGTTGGAGGCAGCGCCCGGCGAGAATGAATGAGATTGAGTATGAGATACATGTGCAAGACAAGATGGAGTGGTGATCTTTCTTGAATACTTGGTGATAATTTATATTCAGGGAAGTTGTGGACTGTTGGAGGCGGTGCGGGAGTCAGGAATGAACGAGATTGAGTATGAGATACGGTGCAAGACAAGATGGAGTCAATGATGATGTTGGAAGCGAGATGAGATGAACTGAAAATAACAAGAAAATGTAGGTACGCAATGGCGAGTTGTTACGATAATGTACATGAACGGGATAGCAGATGGAGTCTTGGGTATGGTGGTCTTGAACTGCAACGAGAGTGACATGAAGCTTTATAGTGTTTGTGTTATCGAAATGATGGAACTGAAATTGCAATATTGCAGGGTCAGTGTTTGAATGAAGTGGAGGTGGTTTGTTGCAGTAGAGGTGGTTTTGTTGTGTTAGATGTAATGGTTTGTTGCAGTGGACTTGTGCTGGATGCGTCAAACTATTGGAGACAACTTGACCAAGTTGCTTCCATTATTGGAGACAACTTGAGAAAGTTGCTTTCACTTTTGAAGGCAACTTGAGCTAGTTGATTCCAGTTTGGAGGCAACTTGGTTATGTTTTTGGGTCCATTCATTCATCTGAAGTTATCTTATACATATATCTTAGAGTAGTTGTTGTGTTGAGTTGCTGATGATGGTTGTCTTCTTTGATGCTCATGCTTTAAAGTCAAGAGGATAAATGAATGCTTAGGAAGTTCAAACGGGAACTCAATATGAGTTGCGGTATTAGAGAGATGGAGGATATGGTGTTGTCTGGTGGTGGTTTGAGTTGTGGTGGGTGTAATTGCGACAGACAATATGAACTTGTGTTGGATGCGCGCAAACTACTAGGTATGTATATGTTACAGACCATCAACATCTGTGTAGTTTTATACATCAGTAGCTGTAGTATTTTTATTTGGATGTGATTTTGTATGTCATTTTTCATTAACAAACTTGTGGTGCAACGGTAGCACGACTGACTCCATGTCAGATGATGCGTGTTCGACTCACGCCGGGTTCATTTTTTGTGTATACTTTTCATAATGTGGAGACAACTTGTCCTAGTTGCTTCCATATGTGGAGACAACTTGAGCTAGTTGCCTCCATTATTGAAGACAACTTGAAGAAGTTACCTCCATATTTGGAGACAACTTTGAAAAGTTGCCTCTAGATGATGGTGGTGGAGTTGGTGGTTGCGGGTGGTGATTGGTGGCGGTGGATGAAAGTGGTGGTGGTGGTTGGTGGCGGTGGTGGGTAGTGGTGGTGGTTGTCGGTGGTGTACAGTGGCGCTGGTTTTCGGTGGTGGTAGTTGGCGGTGGTGGTTGGCGGCGGCGGTGGTGGTGGTCGTCGGTGGTGGTGGTGGTGGTGGTTGGTGGTGGTGGTTGGCGGTGGTGGTGGTTGGTGGCGGTGGTGGACAGTGGTGTTTGTTGGCGGCGGTGGTGGTAGTTGGCGGTGGTGGTTGGCGGTGGTTGGTGGTGGTGGTTGGCGGTGGATGTAGATGTAGTCTTTTTTTTTTTTTTTTTTCTTTGTTTTTAAATAGTGGTTAGTGGTTTTGTATATACACTATATAAAGGAGGGTATTTTAGTAATGTATTAGGCTTAGGGGTATTTGTAAAGTTCATAAGGGTATTTTTGCAAGGAGTCTCATAGTAGGGGTATATAGATAATTTTCCCAAAAAAAATTTGTGGTTACCAAAATCTGGGATGGACTTTTCAACAATTTATGGGAAGTTCAGGTGGTATGATTACTTTCTGGGACAAGGATTTCTTTGAGGTGACCGATTCTCTTGTTGGAGATTATACATTATCCATTTCTTGCATAAAAAAAGCTGATAGCTTTGAATGGGTATTGACAAATGTCTATGGTCCAAACAAGCCTATAAAGAGAGCTGATTTTTGGATTGAGTTGGATAATGCTTCAAGATACTGGGATCTTCCATGGTGTCTTGGGGGTGACTTTAATGTCATTCTTAAGTGTGATAAGAAAAAATGATGCAAAAAGATCACTAAGAGTATGGAAGATTTTTCTAAATTCATATACTCTCATGACCTCATCGATCTTCCTAAGAAAGGAGCTAGATATACATGGTCCAATGGAAAATCCAATCCTTTTATGTTTAGAATAGACATATTCCTTCTTTCCCCAACCTTTGAAGCTCACTTTCCTTTTGCCTCTCAATTATCTAAAGCTAGACCCACTTCTGATCACATTCCTCTTCTCCTTGATATCTCAGATCTTTCTTGGGGTCATATTCCTTTTAGGTTTGAAGTTATGTGGTTCTTGGAGAATGGTTTCTTAACACTATTAGAGGAGTGGTGGAATTTTGTCTATTTTGCAGGTACAACTTGCACAATTTTATGGCTGAAGTTGAAGGCTCTAAAGGAAAAATTGAAGGTTAGGAATAAGGAAGTATTCGGACTCACCAACACTAAGTTGAATTTGATACTAGAGGAAATTCAATACATTGATGAATTTGCAGAAGATAATATTCTCTCTGAGGATGTTGTCAGTGAGAAGAATAAACGAAAGACTGAATTTGAAAAAGTTACAAAAATGGAAAAAATCTATTGGAAGATAAAGTCCAATACACAATGGCTACAGGAAGATGATAAAAACATTGCATTTTCATCAGTCATGCATCTGCTAGAAGAAGAGCTAACAATTTAGATAGAGACAAGTTAAAAGAACATATTGTGGGATATTATGAACACTTTTTCATTGAAGAAGAGATCATTAGACCTGAATCGGTAGATATTGAGTTGTAGAAGATTAACCAAGTTGAGTCTGATATTTTAGAGGAAAATTTCACTGAAGAAGAAGTTATTAATGCTATCAAGGAGCTTGGACATGATAAGACACCTGGCCCAGATGATTTCCCAATCATGTTCTTTCTAAGATGTTGGAGCTTCATAAAAAAAGATATCATGGATACAATTGATGAATTCTGCTCATATGGTAACATTAGTCCTAAACATAACTCTACTTTTATCACTTTAGTGCTTAAGAAAGTTCATATTGAGACTATAAAAGATTGTAGACCAATCTGCCTGTTAACTAGTGTCTACAAAATAATTGCTAAAGTGCTTGCTTCTAGATTGAAACTTGTCATGGTGTTTTTAGGTGAAAATGGTTTCTGCTGATTTCGGTAATTGCGGGTGTGCAGGTGGGAAACAATTTAAACCCTAAACAATGTACTGCAAGGGAGTACTTTAGATTCGAGAGATCAATCTATACAAGTCCGGCCTAAACCAAGAAATGGCTGCCCAGACTTGCTTCGGTCCAAAGTGGAGGAGAATGGGTTGGTTATGGGGAGGGAAGCAAGGAAAGTGGTGAGACCAAAATAGTTGATTCTGGAAGAGTAGTTGGGTTACTATGACTTGTTATCAGAAAAGTGAGAGAGCTCCCAAGGTGAGCTAGCAAGTAAGTATTTCTGAGTGTTGTATCTCCCGTATGAACTTGTTGTTCAATGGAAATAGGTAAGACCTATTTATACAAGTCGGAGTAAAAACATACCCGGTCTCATTAAGGAGTGGGGAAGTAAATGAGAGGAGGTGGTAACCGTATGCATGGAATTGATGTTCCATAAAGTGGTTAACACATGAAATCGGTTTATATGAAATCGCTAACGTTATGGAATTGATGTCCCATAAAGTTGTTAACGCATGTGCTTTATGTCCCATGAACGTTTCACACATAACTTCCCGTATTTACTAACCGCCTTACCCTTATGACCCTTCCTTATGACGGGCGTAGTGTACGCCGCACGCTGTAAACCGCCAAACCAATACCCAAAGAGGATCCCCAGGTTGTGTTGATGTCTCGAATATTTTGGAAAACATGTAGCACGTTGTTGTGGCTTGGCAAGTCAAGCTCGGGAAACTTGCTAGCCTGGTGACCTTCGACGGTCGAGATTTTGCATCTTGAGAGGAGGGGCAATTGTTGATCGTTGCACGCCTTCGTTTTGGTAGCCGCGTAGTGAGGGCCAACGTGGTGGCGCGGCTAGGTTGGCATGTCGTTGGCATGGCAAGGTTTGGCGTGGACAAACTTAGGTTTTCGGGCCAAAGGTTACCATGTGTCGTCTGGTAACCTTGGATGGCTAGGATTTGCTCTCTTGGGTTTGAAGGGCAACCGTTGATTATTGAACGCCTTCGTTTTGGTGGCCGCGTAGGGGAAGACCAACGGGGGGTGGCGCGGCTAGGGTGTGGTTAGGTTTGGCATGTGGGGCCAAGGGTTTGCCATGGGCGTATGGGCGTATGGTGTCTAGGGCCAAGGCAAGGGCGTTTGGCTTGGCATGATGTGACTAACATGGCTAGGGCCAAGGCAAAGTGCGTTTGGCATGGCGTGGCTAGCTTGGCTAGGTTTGGTTTGGCTTGGCATGTAGGGCCAAGGGTTTTCCATGGGCGTATGGCGTGGCTAGGGCCAAGGCAAGGGCGTTTGGCTTGGCATGATGTGACTAACATGGCTAGGTCCAAGGCAAAGTGCGTTTGGCATGGCGCGGCTAGCTTGGCTAGGTTTGGTTTGGCTTGGCATGTAGGGACAAGGGTTTGCCATGGGCGTATGGCGTGGCTAGGGCCAAGGCAAGGGCGTTTGGCTTGGCATGATGTGACTAACATGGCTAGGGCCAAGGTAAAATGCGTTTGGCATGGCGCGGCTAGCTTGGCTAGGTTTGGTTTGGCTTGGCATGTATGACCAAGGGTTTTCCATGGGCGTATGGCGTGGCTAGGGCCAAGGCAAGGGCGTTTGGCTTGTCATGATGTGACTAGCATGGCTAGGACCAAGGCAAAGTGCGTTTGGCATGGCGCGGCTAGCTTGGCTAGGTTTGGTTTGGCTTGGCATGTGGGGCCAAGGGTTCGCCTTGGGCGTGGCTAGCTTTGGCTAGGTGCAATTTTGGCTTGGCATGTGGGGCCAAGGGTTTGCCATAGGCGCATGGCGTGACTAGCTTGGGCTAGGTGCGGTTTTGGCTTGGCATGTGGGGCCAAGGGTTTGCCATAGGCGCATGGCGTGACTAGCTTGGGCTAGGTGCGGCTTTGGCTTGGCATGTGGGGCCAAGGGTTTGCCATAGGCGCATGACGTGACTAGCTTGGTCTAGGTGTGTGACCAAGCTAGGGTTTTTGGGGCAAAGGTCGTTTGGTAACCTTAGACAGTCAGGATTTGCTCCACGGGATTGAAGGGCAACCGTTGATTGTTGCACGCCTTCGTTTTGATAGCCACGTAGTGAAGGCCAGTATGGTGGCGCAGTATGGGGCCATGGCGAGGTGCGTTTGGCATGGCGCAGTAGGTGTGGGCGGCATAATTTGCCATTGGCACGGAGGTGCGTCTAGCATGGTAGGCATGCTTTGGCGCTGGTCGGTGTGGGCGGCATGATTTGCCATTGGCACGAGAGGTGCGGCTAGCATTGTTGGCATGCTTTGGCGTGGTCGGTGTGGCTGGCATGATTTGCCATTGGCATAGAGGTGCGGCTAGCATGGTTGGCATGCTTTGGCGCGATCGGTGTGGCTGGCATGATTTTCCATTGGCACAGAGGTGCGGCTAGCATGGTTGGCATGCTTTGGCGCGGTCGGTGTGGGTGCCATGATTTGCCATTGGCACAGAGGTGCGGCTAGCATGGTTGGCATGCTTTTGGCGCGGTCGGTGCGGCTGGCATGATTTGCCATTGGCACAGAGGTGCGGCTAGCATGGTTGGCATGCTTTGGCGCGATCGGTGTGTCTGGCATGATTTTCCATTGGCACAGTGGGAATTAGGGTTTGGCTTGTCGTAACCCTAATTTGAAAAAGATACCCCGGTAATTATTTAGGGACACATTAAAGGTTTCAGTAAATGTGCCTAGTAAATGCTTGTTACTTTAAATGTTGTGACATCACTGTCTGCTAGGGTTTAGTGTTTTACGATTTTAACCCTAAGCTAAAAACCACCATCAACATTAAGTCCCCTGCTTAGCTCGGAACAGGTGCCTTGTTGCGAGGTAAGCATATGATGGTGACAGACAAGGACGGAATCGAGGTGTAAATCATTGCAGAGATGGTCAGGAGAATCCGACTAACCTTTTTGAGTGGTAAAAAGTGTTTTTGGCTTCCCGTGTTGGCGGCCTTGCGTAAGTTGTACTGGGAATGTAGACCGTGGAGTAGTGAGATGAAAGTTACCGGCTTGGTCTGGTTGTACATCTCCAAGGCAAAGGGGGCGCGGACTTGGAAGGCGACGCAAGTGGACGGCTTGGCTCGAGGGGCCAAGAGGTGTCGTGGTCTTGGTGAGGCAAACGCGCGTGGATGATAGGGTCGCGACAGTGGAGCAGGCGGCTTGGCATAGTGTGGCCTTTGCAAGACGAGACGTACACGGACGGCTAGGCGTGGTGGGGCCGCGGCAATGGAGCGAATGGCTTGGCAGGGGGGCCGCGGCAATACGAGACGTACACGGACGGCTAGGCGTGGTGGGGCCGCGGCAATGGAGCGAATGTCTTGGCAGGGGGGCGCGGCAATGGCATGGTGGAACGTGCAAGGACGGCTAAGCGTGGTGGGGCCGTGGTGTGGCTGTTGATGGTGGATTTTCATTTTAGGCTAAAATTGTAAAAGCCAAAATTATACGCTAACATCTTGCAAAAGATAAAGCCATTGATAAGTGATGAATACTTCTTCACTTCACTAATTCACCTAGAATAGAGCATGTGGCAATAATCCCAGTATTCTGTGAATTAAATACACAAAATTCATCCAGGTTGGAGCATGTAGTGATAGGTGTATTAAACACCTTGATTATATCTATAATTGATGCTTTCTCTGTTATGTTTTCTGGCGAATTATGTATTATTACGTTTGTTTTGAGCTTTTAGGTGTAATGGAGTCATTTGGAGCGAACTGAGGAGAAATCGGCAAAAAATTGACAAAAGCGGCATTTCACAGGGCACGTGCTAAAGGGAGTCGAGCCAAAGATAAGGGACAATATGTTGGAGACTAATAAGAATTGTTAAAAACACCCACGGTGTCAATAGCCGTCCCATAGACATAGGTAGGTCGAACTCGGCTGCTTCATAAAGATTTCCTTTCTCTTCAAATTTGCAAAGGAGAAGCTATGGTGATTGTGAGCAAATCGGTGAGGAGCTCGAAGATGGATCTGAAATTGAGTGTCATTCAGGCTACGGTGGTGGGTTAGAAGTCAAATTGGTAACAAACAGGATGAAGAATCATGACCTGGGATTTCTAAAGTTAGGGTTTGATTAAGAGTTGAAGGAGGAATTGAAAGAATTTAGAGCTGATTCAGAGTTAAAGTGATGATTTTCATGGGTTTAGAGAGATGGTTTATGTTCGAATTGAGAATCAGCAAGGTTAGGATAGTCGGGTGTTGGCTGGATTGATGGGTTCAGGTAAAGGAAATGGAGAAATTGATGAAGATAATCATGGGTTTATGTTTGATTATGAAGATGGGTTTTGTTGATGCTTGCCTGCTGCTGCAATTAGTTGTGGGTCTGTTCTAAATACAAGGAAGAAATTGGGCAGAGTTTGGTGAACTTTCTGCCAATTGAATCTAGGGTTTGTTGTCAAGAACAAGATGTGGTTGTTGGATATGAATCTGCGGACTGTGGTTATGGTTTTGAAAAGGGTTCTGGGTGTTCTTCTGAGACTCAGAAGATGTTGAACAGTTGCTGTTGTTGTTGTGAATTGGAGGTGAAATGGTTGAGCTGTGAAGAGAGTTTGAAATAGGCTGGCAGCTTGGCTGTGTTGCAGCTGCAGGATGATGCAGTCTCTGAAGTGTTGTTGGCTGCAATGAAGCAGCTGGGAATGGAGCAGGTGCAGTATGTATGGGATTGAAGCAATCTTGTTGCAGGTGGCTGAGCAATAACAGGCTGAGGAGGAGGAATCGTGAGCCGATGGAGATCAGGGAGGAGCTGGTGACATGAATTTGGGGAAGAATTGAGTTGCAGTGGTGGTATGTTGATGTTGTAGGCGAATGGGAATCTGAAATTGAATGACTTAGATGTGTGCTAGGAGCTACAGGGAATGCGATACGAGTGTTTGAACTGAACTGCAAAGCAGGTTAAGGTGGTATGATGTTGTTGAGTTCTGGCAGTGAGAAGCTGAGAGCCGAGAAAACAAGAAGCTGGGAGTTTTCACAAGCTATAGCTGTTGCAGAATGGTAATGATGGAGTCTGGTGGCATTGCAGACTGTGGAAGTGCAGGAACTGAGCCAAGGAGCAGCTGCTGGGAGATAGGGTAATTGGTTTGATCTGCTGCTGCAATTGCAGAGTTGTAGGCACTGGTGGTGCTGTGTATGAATCTACAGGTGTTGTTGGTAGCTGGTAGCAGTGATGGATGGACTCAGAGATGGCAATGCATGGGAGTGTGATGAATGTTAGAACTTGCAGCTGTAGTTGCAGGTTTGAATTGCAGTGGTAGTGCAGTTGTGTCATTAGGCAGCGATGATTGGAACTCGATATGGCAGTGTGGGATGAATGAGTTAAGAAGATGCAGCTGGGATTTAGCAGCTAATGAGATGGAAGCAAGGAATGAAATGAGTTGCAGCTGACTGAGCTGTGTTGCAGGGGCTCTGAACTGAAGGTGATTCTGGTAGATTGAGTTGCAGTTGAGTCAGTGGTTGCAACTCGGATTGTATTGGTGATGCTGGTGGTATGGCTCAGAATGTAAAGGAAGAATGGTGAAGACCCAGGTGCAGGTGCATGTGCAAATTGTTTGAATGAATGGAATAACAGGTGGAACTGGCAATGCACTTGCACTGTGGGATGAATGATGCTGATGATGTGGATGTTGTTGCAGGTGGCCTGAGATAGAATGAAGCTGTTGGATGGCTGGTGATAGCTACAGCTGAAGTTTGGGCTGTTAGCTGAAGTTGCAGAATGGACAGAGATGGAACCACATGGGAATTGGAAATGAGTGTTGCTGTGTTGTGGTTGAATGAGCAGCTGTTGGTGGTTCTGCAGGTGTTGATTGCAATGGATGAACTTAGAATTGGTATGCTGAGTTGCAGGTGGTAGTTGTGGTGTTGACTCTGTGATGGTTGAAAAAGCAGGTGTTGGAGAATGGTTGGTCTGAGATGGCAGCTGAGCTACAGTGCCGTGTGTTGCTCATCAGATGGGTTAGTTGGCATTGAAGCTCAAGTCTGAGCTAAGAATAACTGAAATGGTGATGTGGTCATGAAGGATTCGCATGAGCAGAATGATATTGATGCTGACAAGTGCAGGCCTGTGCAATGGCCTAGAAGGCTAGAACAAAGTCAGCCGAGTTAGCTCTTATGAATAGCTGACTCGGGCCTGACTCATGGCCTTCACTCGGTTGACTTGACCGAGTCGACTCGTTTGACTGGTGACCGGGTTGACTTTGTCGGTCACCTGAGCCGATTTCCGGCCACCTCTCCGTCCGATTTCCGGCCATAATACCAGTTTTCCAGTGACGTTTTTGGGGCATATTTTCTACATGGGTTTCTCACACATGGGCTTGGTGGACCACTTGGAGATGGGTTTTGAGAAGACCTAATATTGGAAGGAGTATCCTTTATGGAAATTGAGAAACATATAAAAAGAGAAAACTTTTACCTAATTGGGGGGATTTTTATCATATCTTTTGCCTCTACTTTGTTCTAGGGTTTAGAACCATGAAAGATTTTCTTTTTCTTCTTGTAATGAACTCCATGAATATGAGTACCTAGTTTTCTTTTGGTTATGGATTAGTTGGATTTCCAAACATGAGTTTTTGTTCAATAAATTAGTTTTCTCTCATATTATCGTTTATGATTCACCATTAATATTGTCATATGATTGAATGTTTGTTTTGTCAAGTTGCAAATTGGTAGAACTCACATGCATGTATTTTGCTAGATTAGGGTTATTATACGCAAAAGTGATAATTCCTGATTTGAAGTAGCATAAATATGATTATAGTTTGTAGTGATATATTCTTATGATCATATGTTAACCATAACCTTTGTTAAATCGGATTAGTGCTTTTACACGTTCGATTGCTTTGATTGGCCTGATTTCATAGAACCTAATGCATCTAGGGAATTAAACTTGATTAGTGCTTTTACACGTTAGGTTGTTCCTTTAGATAGAATTCATATTCGCATCTTTTAATGTGTTTGTTGATGACAAGAGGAGATTAGCGGGATATTCTTGCGATCAAGGTATTTTAGGGCCTTTGATAAAAGTTGAGATTAAAATATCAATTCTAGTTATTGTGTTGAAAACATGTTTGTGATTGAAGACGAAATCCATGACCAATACTTTCTCAACCTTGATTTGCGTGTTTACTTTTTATTGTTTTGCTTTTATTTTATTTTCGTTTATAAAAATCAGAAAACCCCGTGTTACTTATAAGATACCGAAACATATTGACAACCAAGACCTCTCTGTGGGAACGATCCTTTCTTTCCCTTGCTTCATTATATATTTTGAGTAGTAAGAAAGTGTAATTTATATTTGTGTCGGCTGACAACCGATCATGTAGCAATAATCCCATATACCCTGTGAATTTACAGCATTATTAATTAATGCATGACCAGCCTTGTATTTCCTGTACTAATTACCGGTGTGGCATGACGACTGAGTGTTGTTCTCAGCAGAGCAACATGAATCTCCAAGCATTAATAATAAAACATGTACGAAATACCCATACAAAGCTAACTCTCGGTGTGTTATACTAGCCCGATTGAGCATATTTGAACCCGAACCGACCATATCGGTCTCGAAACGATCATGACCATCTAACTCCACCAGCATGATTGGATGGCTTAGATTGAATCCATGACCCCAAGCAGGTATTGGAATATTCACTATCGACCCAACACGGGCCCGCATGGTCGGTCTCCCTTGCCAAACCGTCCAAACCAGAGCAGTATGGACGAAAAACCCTAAATTAGGGTTTGCGACACATTACATGTATCGCAAAACAGTCTCAACCATCCATCTTCGCAGGCATAGATGGAGGGTGTAGATGTAGATTCAAAGAGCCCAGAACATGTCAACACAAACACCGTGGGCCCGCCTACATACATGACCGATCGGTCGACCAACTATAATTTGTCGTTCGGTTCGCGCGCCCAAACAAGGCATGATGCACGGCGGTGAAACTCCAATTAGGGTTTGAACAATCACGAGCGTCCATCTTCTCCCCGCACGAATGAAGGGTCCAGGATTAGACTAAGCGGTCCGGGTGCGCATCAACATGACCACCGTGGGCCCATCTATCTCCACACCCGATCGACCAAGGCATATCATGCCTGGTTGCCTCGATTCGCATGCCCGAACTAGGCATGGTCGCACCTCCCGATTACAAACTAATCTTGACCACTCAACTTTTCCGGACAAATTGAGTGGCTTAGATCACGTTTCCATGGGATATTGAGATATGGACGTGTATACCAGCTCACCGTCTGTATACCAGACTAATCGAACAAGACCGACCAAGCTTGGTCGTCTTGAAACGCGCGCTCGAAGTGGGCATGATGCGGGGCTTTTGCGGCACCATGTTTTACATTTGCAAATTGATCTCGACCACTCAACTTCACGGACAAATTGAGTGGCCCGCATCACACTTTCACGAGACAATGAGATATGGGCGCCTACATCGTCATGTCGTCTACACACATGCACGATCGGCCCTGTCAAAATTGTATCCCAAGCTTGGATTCGACCAAGGCAAGAGTGATGCTTGCGCACCTCTTCAAAAACCTTAATTTCATCAACGGTCGCAGATGAGTGTCTCAAAGATCATATCGTCTCATCCAACTTCACCGGCTTGGTTATACAACCCCGGGGAGTTAATTGGTCAGTGAGGCGTCATGGTGATCACCACCCGTCACTCTACCACATCATGATGCAGTATCTGCATAGAATACACACGATACTTCACAAGTATCGACTTCCTAATAATAACTTAGTTATTTAATATAGAATTACATGCTACTTTCTGTGGGTCCCACGATCCATACACTCGAGACATTAATCATGTCACAAACTTGGGGATACATACTGGGGTATTGGTCTGGCGGTTTACAGCGTGCAGCGTGCAACGCGCCATCACAAGAACGTGTCAGGAAGTCATGGGCGGTTAGAGATGACAGGAGAAGTGGGCAAGACTGGTCGTGTAACACCAACACACAACTCCACTACTCCATCACTCCACTTCCTCCACTTCCCACGAGAGACATGAATAAGGCTCAAATGACTTGTATAAATAGGTTATCCTCCCTATTTCCAAAACAATAATAACAAGTCCAAACAACAGAGGCAAGTGTTGATACCATCGTATTCAAACACACGGAAATGATAGCTTACATCCTGCAAGCCGATTCGACTTTTTCGATACAAGTCATACATAGCCAACACCTTCACAATCTCAACACCTTCTTCGCTTCCCTCCCTAAGATCAACCCCATCTCCTTCACTTTGTGACCAAAACAAGTCCGGAACGGCCATTTCTTGGTTTAGGACGGATTTGCAGATTGATTTCTCGAATCTACAAGCACTCCGTGTAGTGCATTTGTTTAAGGTTTAGACTCATTTCTCATCCACACACCCCAAATTACCAAAACCGGCAGAAATAGTTTTCACCCATAAACAGTGGCGTGAGTGGTCTTGGACGTGGAAATTGGTCTTTGCGGGACCGGTTTCCTCTTTTCCTTCCTTGGCTCAAAATTGGAAATCATTTTCTTGTTCGAACTCCCAAGTATCATGCCTATAAAAAGGATGGCTGGCCTCTTCCTTTGATTCACGCCCTTATTGTTTCTTCTTTTGTTGCTTGGTAGCGGTGAAGCGGGCGAGCGGATTAGGTATGTCTTCCAGTACTTCCTTTGTGACTTGCTTTTTATTTTGTTTTCTTGTGTTGGTGAAAAAACCCTAGTTGTAGGTGTACCTTTCCATGACCGTAGTAATGTTGACCGCCTCAACTCGCTGTGCAAAGTAAGCACGCGATAGTAATTGCTATCCCTTTTCCATGAAAACCTAGTTTTTTAGGGTTTACTCCTTATCTTGGTGTAGTCGTGTGCATGGTCCCCTCCTTTTTTGGGCGCGTCTATCTGGCTGAGCGCGAGTTTTCGCATGTAGTGGTGATGTAGAGTCTGCCAATCCCCACTTTCGCGTATGCACGAAAGGACTTTGAAACCAATTAGTTTGTGCCCGAGGCGGCTCCCTTGCGTCCAATAGAATAATTTCTACACGCTTTATGTAATAATTCCCGCTCTTCTTGTTCCATTGTAGTTATCGCAGCGGTGAAAACGGTGTAAGAGAATTTTGGTTAAGATGTCAACAGTTTCTGCGGTACCGAGGGATGGGAGTAATTCCAAGCCAAACATAGATGACGAGTTCTTCACGGCATCAACCACGATTAGGAGAAACCATCCCCAATACGTGCTGATCCTTCTGACCAGCCCGGAAAACGAAGGAGAGGATAGATCGGTTAGGCCAGGAGGCGTAATAAGGTTTTGCCTTCAGAGGAAAGAATATCGTGCCTCTTCTATCGACTTTAAAATCCCGGCAAGTCCGTTGCGTTCCTTTGAGAAATGGACGCGATTTATGATGGACCAGGAACCTGTATAGACCAATTTGACCAGGGCGCAGATTGTCGACGCTGTTACGGCTTCCGCAGTGCTTCCCGATTAGGAAAGACATTCCGGGGTTGGTTGCTTTTGTTTCCGGATGGTGTCCGTTACACCCATACGGCCATATGCGGGGGAGAAATGACCATTTCTTTGGAGAGCGTGGGTGTCTTTGCTAAATCTTCATGTAATTGGAAACCTCGATGTCATTCTGTCTGCGAGAAGAAGAGAAATTCACGCCACCACAGTTGCGAAGTCAAATGGATTCGTTCGGAAGGAAAACGAGACGAAGTGCTTTTATGACTGGTGGGTGTCTCAGTGGTTTCCTGACGAGTTGGAGTCGAACCAGAAGAATATCGTACTTCATGTCGCGGCGTTCTTGGCTCTTTGGCTATCCAGGATATTTTTGACGACGGCTCGGGCAAGAAAGAGATAAGACAAGAAATTATCACATTTTCCATAAAATTAGCAAAGGGCGTCGCTCTCCCCCTCGATGGTTTGTTTCTTGGTTCTCTCGTATGTACACCTCGGATCGGGCCGGTTTCGGACATGCGCGCCTCGAACGGCCATATGAAAGGGGATTCGTATGTTCATGCCGCCTTTCTCCGAGCATGGTTGTAGGAGTATTTCGAGAAGTATGCCCCAAAACCGTTGGCTATACTTCCCGAGTCTTGGGGTGGCTCCAGCATCTGCGTTGGTCGAACAGTAGCCAAAACCTGTCCGAAATTGATTAAGTTTCTTGACAACTCGTATGCGGTCAATTTTCGTCCATGGGCTCCGTGTGCATGCGTCCATAACTCAGTTAGTACCTTTGCTCCTGCTTCAATATGTCTTTGTCTTCGATGAGGAGGGCCGAGCGTTGGAGAGATGGTGTTCATGCGTAGGCGCACGCCCGGCCACGTGCCATCTTTTTTTTTTTTTAGAGGAGCTTGCAAAGCGATCTCTTACAATGTTGATAGGGATGCTCGACATATGAGTTTTGACCAAGGGGTCCCACTTGTTTGTCACCCATTATCCAAGAAATCCGTTATCAACTGTTCTCGATGCTAGTGCTCTTGTGTTGGGTAAAGTCTCCTTTCCTCGCGAACGGAATCCATCAACGACCTCCAAATACAAAATATTTTGGCGGGGATGAGTTTCTTGCTATTCATGGATTCGTGAATGATGTGGTAGAGAATCGTCGGGATAAGCCTTCTCTTGCGGTTTTAGCGGAATATCCACTGCTGAGGGATCCCAAGCAAAAATCCGTTAGTCCAAATGCAGATAGTCCCGGGTGAAGGAACGAAGATCCAAAGATCGTGCGGGGCGGCTTTCGGTCGAGACTCACGGTTCTGCTGACTTTTAGTTCATCCAATATTCGGAGTACGTACGGCTCTCCTCTTGACCTTGGCCCTGGATCGTTTATTTCCTTGTTCCTTTTATGAGAATGCGCCCTTGTATTCTCATCAAGGGTCTCAGTGAGTCGAACGCCTTTGCCAAACTTGCGAGCGATCGAAAACATCATTTTTCGAGACAGAGAGCGGCGTTACGCAGAGCCTACCCATGATGACGCGGAACTCGAAAGGATGAGAGTTCGGGGTCTATCGATGTGAGAGAAATTCTTCCGATAGCAATGTTGAATCTTCGTCTAGTCAGTCTGAAACTGAATCGGTGAGTCCCCTCCATGTTTTTCTACTTTCCCTTTTTTTTTTTTTTTTGCAGTAAAACTAAATTTTGATTTTTAGGAGGAAACCTTTCATGGGGATGATCTTGAAGTGGAAGACTACCAGAGTAAAGACGTAGCCGTACTTCCCACTCATGGAATCATGTGCTATAGCGGCTTGGACATGGAGTGATAAGTGCATATTTCACATATATTTAATGTCAATTCCATGCTAGTATATGTTGGTTTTCTTGCAAATTATTGTATATTACGCTTGTTTTCTCTTATTTGTGTTTTGTTAGGTAAATCATCCAAAAGAAGTGAATTTGTACTTAATTGTGCAAGGAAAGAAGCTAGCTATAAGTGGAGAAAGGCCAAAGACCAATTGGAACTTGTTCAAATACAAGATTTCTACTTTTCATTGTGTAGAGGACGAGAAGATGAAGACAATGGCGAAAGAACGGAGTCATTCTGAGTTCGTATGAAGAAGTTATGAGCAAAACAAGAACTCAGAAGCATAAAGGGCAGAATGGTCATTTTATCGGGAAAGTGCTATTGACACCCCCGCTTGTACGTTAAGGGGTAGTCATTACGGTATGGGGCAGTCAAGTTCAAGGGAACTACTAAAGGCAGTTCGGTCTTTTACAAAGGGGGAAGCCAGAATTCAAACTTTACTAAAGGCACCCGGATTTTTACTCAGGGCACTTCCTCTTCTCTATTCCTAAACAGAAAACAAGAAATGGCAGATAGAGTTTGATGATCATGATGATCACGACGGTGACAGATCTTGATTAACAGTGATATTCGAATTTAGACATATCATTAGGTTCATGAGGATGATATAAAGCTTGGGTTAAAGTCTGATTTCAGATCAAAGGGCTCGAACTTCAGGGAGGTGTTGACTATATCATCATAGATGATCAGGACGAGATGATGAGCTGCTGTTGCTGTTCTCGGTGGTGCTGTGTTGATAACGGTGATGCTGCTGCCAATAGAGGAAGGAATGGATGGGGTTAAGCTCGAAACATGAAAGAAGAGATGGAGTTGTGAAACATGGCAGCAGTGGAGAGCTCGAGTTCTAATGATGCTTGAACAATGAAGATGAACCTGCGGATGGATTTGATGATGGCAGAAATGATCAGTGGAGCTAGAGAAGAATCAGAAACATTCTTTATGCCATTATCGCGAATGTGATTCATGGGGCGATGAAGATAAGTCGCGATGAAGAAGTAGAAACCCATTAATGGCGAGTCGATGGAGTTGATGGAACTAGCTGGTCGGGATGACGGCATTAAAGGAAAGAAGACGCAGAGAAGAGCTCGAGCTTGGCGTGAACCGGGAAGTAAAACAGGGGGTTAGCCGTGGTGAGGATATGGTGTTGAGACGAGCTCGAGACATACGGGAAGGAGTGTTAGATGATGTCATCTAGGGAACCACTTCTTTGTGATGGAAGTCCAAAGGCCGTACGAAAAGAGAGGGAGAAGACGCGTGGAGGAATAATACTCATTCCTTTTTTATCGACGCAAGCACGTGGTGGGGCTGTACTTTGCGCAAGCTTCGACGCGTTTTGGAGATTAGTGATGATTGTGTGTACCGCGGAGCATCGAAGATGGATAGATCAACGGTGCGAGATGAAGATACAAAGAGTTCTCGGAGGATCGAACGAATCGAAGCCGTGTGCACTCTACTAGAATATACTGGTGCAAAGCACCCAATTACGAACACCTCTTTTGGGATAAACTCCACCGACTTTTGCATCCTTATCTTGCACGAGTATTTTGGATTTCCTAGGGTTTTTGAAGGCTATAAATAGGAGTCAAAACCCAATGGAAATAGATCTTCTTCTTTTATTATTCTTTTTCTCTAGCTAGAAGACAGAAACAAAGAGAGAAATAAAGTTTTGTTCCCTGGCTTTTCTTGTGAGTTTTTATCTTTAATTCTATTTTTATTCTTTCTCTTTTATTTATTTGTAGAATTCTTTTTAGCTATGAGTAGCTAAACTTCTTTTTGATTAGGGATGATTTCAAAGTCCTGAACAATGAAGCTTTAATTTATTAGACCAAGTTTATTTCAAGTTTTATTTATTTGTTGATTATCTTTATTATTTTTAATGTTTAAGAATATTGAGGGGTTATTTAAAGTGATCAATTAAATTAACCAATCAATAATTCTTCTACTAGTATTGGGGTTGGTGATACGTGTAATTGTCACTCAATTCTTTACACAAGTAGTAAATCACAAGAGCCGACGAGGGATTTTTGTTAAGCAATTGTGTGTAAAGATAACACTAGTAAGCGAGGCCGAGCCTATGCGTCGATGCTAGGATCAACTTTGATTCACAGTGTAAAGCATTCGTTAATCTACACCTTGAGAGCTTATTTTTGGTGGGTTATTTGGATAGAAACTGGTAGTCGAGCGCCTCCGTATCCAAGTGACAACGAGAATCGGGGATAGCGAGCTTATTGTTATTCTACGGTTGGTAACAATATAAATTCAACAATAGATAAACTTGTATTCAATTAAGTTTCGGTTCGGTGACGCGAAGGATTCCCTAGTCTTCTTTCTTCTTATAATTTACAACAAATCTTTTATATTTTCTTTTGTCAATTACTTTGATTTAAAATCTAAAAACCCCCTTTTTGGTTACTTTTTAAACAACTAAAAACTCGCTCTTCGTGGGAACGAACTCCTTGCCATTATATTACCAGTTAATAGTGTGGAAAGAAGTAATTAATTTGCTGTGTAAACGACGCGCATCATGGAGATTCATCGTCCCGAGGGTACTGCCGTGACTCAGGTGGAGGAGAGCACTTCGGGGGGGTGAAATCGTAGTTAGGGATCTCCGCCGATTCTTGATTGATTGTGTGCCACCTTCAATCCTCCATATCCGGCCCCTTTCCCGTGTCATGTGTTGATTGGTGGATTTAGCGTGCCAGCTAAACATGCGATATTGTACACCAAGATTTGGGAAAGCTATGGTCACATTGCCACGACTAAGAAGATCACTAGTCGACATGCGTTGGTCAAGCGTGTGGAGGAAGCCTTGTCTTCGATTGATGAGATGTGCAACGTGGATTTGTCATACAATTTCGAGGATGTAATCTCGAAATGGAAGTTCCATTGTGATATGTGCGTGGGCTTCGAATTCAACATTCCTTGGTTCGTTGAAGGTCTCTCTGATGTTGAAAGGTCGTTGGCTGGAGCAGTTGAAGGTCCTTCCGCGGACATGATGAAGAAGCATGAAGCAGAATTAAAGAAGTTGTGCAGGAAGCTGAAACTTAAGAGGGCGGCTCTCCAATGCACGAGGGAGGACTTTGCCAAAAGGAGCAAGACGTTGTTGGAAAACTTCCCTTGAATATATATCTGTCTTCTGGACCTCTTATCTTTAGGTTTTTTTTGAAAGGCAAATGAGACGCCTGGTTTTGGTTTTTGATTTTCTGATTTTCTCGGGTTAATAGATAAATGCTACCTTGACGGTTTTGGATTATATATTTTTTTTTTGAATGAAATGTTTAGAATTGAATTGTCTTTGGCTATGAATGAAAGTGACGCAGACATCCCAGGAAAACCATGGAACCGTGTGTTGGTAGATGACATGGGATGAAACATGGCTATAGGTTTTATCAGAACTTGAAAAAGCAAACCACATAATTTTGTCTAGATATAAGACTTACTCGGTTTCTCAGGTCTTCTGATGAGAATAAACTTTCCGGGTGTAGGACCAAGTTTTTTTTTTTTTTTCGAGAAACATGGTCATGGGAAGTCCCAGTCTTCCGAGTCGTTGCTGAGTTGTCTAATAATCTGCGCCATTAATCCCACTCGGGCGGATCGTTTGCTTCCGACCTCGAGAAGTACCCAGTCATCCATTGTCGTGTCATGACCGATAGCCGTCGAGTAATCGAGTCGAGTGGATCGCCTTCCTCTACCATCTTGACGTCTGGGTCGAAGAATGAGATCGCTGGTTGAAAATTGACATTGTAACCGAAAGATCGACCTCCCACCGGTGGTCGCCAATTGTTTGTAGGTGAAAATGGTTTCTGCAACATTTCGGTAATTGCGGGTGTGTAGGTGGGAAACAATTTAAACCCTAAACAATGTACTTCAAGGGAGTACTTTACATTCGAGAGATAAATCTGTACAAGTCCGGCCTAAACCAAGAAATGGTCGTTCCAGACTTGCTTCGGTCACAAAGTGGAGGAGAATGGGTTGGTTATGGGGAGGAATCAAGGAAAGTGGTGAGACCGAGAATAGTTGATTCGGAAGAGTAGTTGGGTTACTACGACTTGTTATCGAAAAGTGAGAGAGCTCCCAAGGTGAGCTAGCAAGTAAGTATTTCGAGTGTTGTATCTCCCGTATGAACTTGTTGTTCAATGGAAATAGGTAAGACCTATTTATACAAGTCGGAGTAAAAACATACCCGGTCTCATTAAGGAGTGGGGAAGTAAATGGGAGGAGGTGGTAACCGTATGCATGGAATTGATGTTCCATAAAGTGGTTAACGCATGAAATTGGTTTTCATGAAACTGCTAACGTTATGGAATTGATGTCCTATAAAGTTGTTAACGCATGTGATTTATGTCCCATGAACGTTTCACACATAACTTCCCGTATTTACTAACCGCCTTACCCTTATGACACTTCCTTATGACGGGCGTAGTGTACGCCGCACGCTGTAAACCGCCAAACCAATACCCAAAGAGGATCCCCCAGTTTGTGTTGATGTCTCGAATGTTTTGGAAAACATGTAGCACGTTGTTGTGGCTTGGCAAGTCAAGCTCGGGAAACTTGCCAGCCTGGTAACCTTCGACGGTCGAGATTTTGAATCTTGAGAGGAGGGGCAACCGTTGGTCGTTGCACGCCTTCATTTTGGTAGCCGCGTAGTGAGGGCCAACGTGGTGGCGCGGCTAGGTTGGCATGCCGTTGGCATGGCAAGGTTTGGCTTGGCCAAACTTAGGTTTTCGGTCCAAAGGTTACCATGTGTCGTCTGGTAACCTTGGATGGCTAGGATTTGCTCCTGGGATTGAAGGGCAACCGTTGATTGTTGCACGCCTTCGTTTTGGTAGCCGCGTAGTGAGGGCCATCGTGGTGGCGCGGCTAGGTTGGCATGGCAAGGTTTGGCGTGGCCAAACTTAGGTTTTCGGGCCAAAGGTTACCATGTGTCGTCTGATAACCTTGGATGGCTAGGATTTGCTCCTGGGTTTGAAGGGCAACCTTTGATTGTTGCACGCCTTCGTTTTGGTGGCCGCGTAGGGAAGGCCAACAGGGTGGCGCGGCTATGGTGTGGTTAGGCTTGGCATGTGGGGCCAAGGGTTCGCCTTGGGCGTGGCTAGCTTTGGCTAGGTGCGATTTTGGCTTGGCATGTGGGGCCAAGGGTTTGCCATGGGCGTATGGCGTGGCTAGGGCCAAGGCAAGGGCGTTTGGCTTGGCATGATGATGACTAACATGGCTAGGGCCAAAGTGCGTTTGGCATGGCACGGCTAGCTTGGCTAGGTTTAGTTTGGCTTGGCATGTAGGGCCAAGGGTTTTCCATGGGCGTATGGCGTGGCTAGGGCCAAGGCAAGGGCGTTTGGCTTGGCATGATGTGACTAACATGGCTAGGCCCAAGGCAAAGTGTGTTTGGCATGGCGCGGCTAGCTTGGCTAGGTTTGGTTTGGCTTGGCATGTAGGGCCAAGGGTTTGCCATGGGCGTATGGCGTGGCTAGGGCCAAGGCAGGGCGTTTGGCTTGGCATGATGTGACTAACATGGCTAGGGCCAAGGCAAAGTGCGTTTGGCATGGCGCGGCTAGCTTGGCTAGGTTTGGTTTGGCTTGGCATGTAAGGCCAAGGGTTTGCCATGGGCGTATGGCGTGGCTAGGGCCAAGGCAAGGGCGTTTGGCTTGGCATGATGTGACTAACATGGCTAGGTCCAAGGCAAAGTGCGTTTGGCATGGCGCGGCTAGCTTGGCTATGTTTGGTTTGGCTTGGCATGTAGGGCCAAGGGTTTGCCATAGGCGTATGGCGTGGCTAGGGACAAGGCAAGGGCGTTTGGCTTGGCATGATGTGACTAACATGGATAGGGCCAAGGAAAAGTGCGTTTGGCATGGCGCGGCTAGCTTGGCTAGGTTTGGTTTGGCTTGGCATGTGGGGCCAAGGGTTCGCCTTGGGCGTGGCTAGCTTTGGCTAGGTACGGTTTTGGCTTGGCATGTGGGGCCAAGGGTTTGCCATAGGCGCATGGCGTGACTAGCTTGGGCTAGGTGCGGTTTTGGCTTGGCATGTGGGGCCAAGGGTTTGCCATAGGCGCATGGCGTGACTAGCTTGGGCTAGGTGCGGTTTTGGCTTGGCATGTGGGGACAAGGGTTTGCCATAGGCGCATGGCGTAACTAGCTTGGGCTAGGTGCGTGTAGCTAGGGTTTTTGGGGCAAAGGTCGTTTGGTAACCTTAGACGGCCAGGATTTTCTCCTGGATTGAAGGGCAACCGTTGATTGTTGCACGCCTTCGTTTTGATAGCCACGTAGTGAAGGCCAGTATGGTGGCGCGGTATGGGGCCATGGCGAGGTGCGTTTGGCATGGCGCAAGAGGTGTGGTGGCATGATTTGCCATTGGCACGGAGGTGCGGCTAGCATGGATGGCATGCTTTGGCGCGGTCGGTGTGGGTCGGCATGATTTGCCATTGGCACCAGGTGCGGCTAGCATGGTTGGCATGCTTTGGCGCGGTCGGTGTGGTCGGCATGATTTGCCATTGGCACATAGGTGCGCTAGCATGGTTGGCATGCTTTGGCGCGGTCGGTGTGGCTAGCATGATTTGCCATTGGCACATAGGTGCGGCTAGCATGGTTGGCATGCTTTGGCGCGGTCGGTGTGGTCGGCATGATTTGCATTAGCCATTGGTGCACTAGCATGGTTGGCATGCTTTGGCGCATGGTTGGCATGCTTTGGCGCACGTGCGGCTAGCATGGTTGGCATGCTTTGGCGCGGTGGTGTGGCATGATTTGCCATTGCACAAAGGGAATTAGGGTTTGGCTTGTCGTAACCCTAATTTGAAAAAGATACCCCGGTAATTATTTAGGGACACATTAAAGGTTTCAGTAAATGTGCCTAGTAAATGAATGTTAATTTATATGTTGTGACATCACTGTCTGCTAGGGTTTAGTATTTTACGATTTTAACCCTATGCTAAAAACCACCATCAACACATGGATAAACTGATTTCTCCTGTTCAATGTGCTTGTATTGAAGGGAGACAAATTATTGATGGCACTTTAATAGCTAATGAGTTGGTTGATTCTAGATTAAGGTCAAACAAGGATGGTATTATATGTCAGATTGATCTTGAAAAGGCTTTTGATAGAATCAGTTGGAAGTATCTTGAATTTTTTCCGGGAAAGATGGGTTTTGGCAGCAAATGGTGCAAGTGGCTCAAATTTTGTTACTATTTCATCTTTTTTCAGTTTTAATAAATGGGAGTGCTTTTGGATACTTTAAAAGTATAAGAGGAGTTAGACAAGGTTGTCATGTTTCTCCTCTTTTGTTTAACATAACTTCTCAAGATATATGGATAGATCTAAAAACCTTAATTTGTTCAGTGGCTTCTCAGTTTCACCTTCAAGTTTGATAGTGAACCACTTACACTATGCAGATGATACTATTTTCTTCATTGATCACAACAAAGAAGAGCTTTTTAATCTTTTCTCAGCTTGACATTGCTTTGAATACATTGCTGGTCTCAAAGTTAACACTTCAAAGACAAGGCTTATTGTCATTGGAGATGTACCTGAATTGAATGCTTGGGTTCCTGAATTTGGATGTGCAACTGACTCTCTGCTATTCCTTTACCTTGGTATGCCACTTGGTGCAAAATCAAATTCCAAGCACTTATGGGATCCTATCATTGAGAAATTTGAGGCTAGACTTTCCCTTTGGAGGAGGTGTAATCTATCAAAAGGTGGTAAGCTCACTCTTTTCAAATGCATTTTATCTGATCTTCCCATTTACTATTTTTCTCTTTTCAAGGCACTTGCTTCTGTTCTTAAAATCCTCAACAGAAAGATGAGGAATTTCTTGTGGGAACATGACTCTAGTTCAAAGATATCACATCTGATTCAGTGGGATTTGGTGCTAGCACCTATACCCAGAGGGGGTCTAGGAGTCTGTAATCTCAAAATTATGAACATGGGTATGCTAATCAAATGGTGTTGGAGATTTGGAGTTGAAAAGAATAGATTGTGGTATAAGATCATCACTGATAAGTATGGTAGTGATTTTTTTGTATGGATTCCGGATAAAGTTAAACCATCTTATGGAGTCTCTTGTTGGAAAGCCATTGCTAATAACAATGAGATAATTTCAGCACACTCTAATCTGATTATTCACTCTGGTCAGCAAACTTCTTTTTGGAATGACATTTGGGTTGGTACCACTTCTTTGGCTGTTTCTTTTCCTAGTCTTTACAAAAGTTGTAGAGACAAACATGTTAGAGTCGCTGACATGGTTACAGAAGATGGCAGCTAGTGTTCTAACTTCAAAAGAATCTTGTCTGATGGAGAAGCTATGGAGTTTGTTTCTCTTCTACTGATAGCTGGTGACACGGAAGAATCGCAAGATCATCTGTTTCTCCACTGCAAAATTGCTTCTAAACTCTGGCATTCTCTTTTTCCTGGTGGCGATTGGGCTTAGGTCTTTCCTGGTTCAATACTGTCGTTAGCTCATGGATGGGACAACGATTACTTCTCTACTTCAGGTAATTTGATTTGGAGCTTGATTCCAACAACTATCATTTGGGTTATCTGGTGTGAACGTAACTGCAGAACTTTTGAAACTAACTACATCTTCAGAACTGATTTAGACATGATTATTGATATTAAGTCAATGGTGCTGAGTTGAGCTGCAGCTTTGGGTAAAAGAGTTCATTTGAACTTTGCAAAATCAGTTGATCATACTTGGGATATTATTTTCATGTAATTTGGTTTTAAAGTTTTGCTTCTACTTGCTACTTCTTGTAGCTCTTTTTGTACATTCTTCTATCTAATAAAATCTTCTTGTTTGATTAAAAAAATAAAAAAACTAAAAGCCCATGAAAAGCTTGTGAGTTGTGCTGTCACGCGAGCGTCCGCGTGACAACAAAAATGAGAACGCACTTAATAGCCACATGATCTGCTATTATAGGGATTAACACGTATGCATCCGGTTTTAATGTAATTATATTATTTTCATATCTTTTTTTTCCTTAAAAGCGCAAATAATTTAATACTTATTGTTATTTAGTCCTCGGTAAATTTTTGTATCATCAATTTTACTTTAACCGAGTTAGAACTTAGAAGAATCATACAAATTGATGTTTCACATAATTTTTCTCTATACCTCTGTGCCTAAACAAATACTCATTTACTCCCTCCGTTCTTAAATAATAGGCTATAAATAAATATTTCAAAAAAATAGGCTTGTTTCCTAATTGGGAAAGTCAAATGTTACTTTAGTTTTCCTAATTCACTTTTCTCTTAACTTCTTTTGATGACAAGTGTCATGTGGACCATTTCATTTTACTTCTTTTGCTGACAAGTGTCATGGCGACCATTTCACTTCACTTCTTTTATTGACAAGAGGGCAGCTAGGAAGTCTGCTAAGAAGTCCCCGTCGGACAGTTGGAATGATAATGATAATTCATGAGGACTACTTTCAATGATTAGTTCTCTTAATTTCCTTAATTTTTTCTAAAAACAAAAACAGCCTATTAAAAAAGGAACGGAGGGAGTATATTTTTATTCTTTTTGGTAATCAAACAACTCATTAACTGAAGTGAAGATGATGATGGAGTTGGCCTGTATGGCAAGTATCGCCGATCATCGACTTTTTTTCCATATATTGTTAGGATTTGATGATGAGAACAACATGAGGAAGGAATCATTAGCTGAAGTATGAAACAAACTACACAGACCTACTTGATTTTTGTGGGAGCCACTGCCCCTATACATTTTTGCTTAATTAGCTATCTGATGATCATGATTAAGAATGAAGTTCATTTGTTTAATTAGATTAATTACGGATTTAAGGACTGTTTTTATTTGTGAGAATTTTATCTCCTCTTTCTCTTCAGTTTGATTGGCTTATTCTTTAGTTTGTATGTCATCATGATTGCAATTTAGTCTAATATGACGTACTAGAGAATTTCAATCGATGGAGTTGATATCGATCCTTTAATTTTCAGTAATGAGAAGCTCATCAGCAACGGGTTGTTTCTCTGCATAAATCCGGATGGGGATTGTTCTTCAAATAATTCATAATTCGACGTGCATGAAAGAAAAAAAAGATACTGAAAAATAATATAATAACATTAAATCCAGATCTGTACATGTTGACCTCGACAATAGCAAATCCGGTGGCTATTAAGTGCGTTCTCATTTTTGTTGTCACGCGGACGCTCCCGTGACAGCACGACTCAAAGCTTGTCGTCAAGTGTTCTCTGAAATCTACCTTCGAGATGCGATCACCGGAAAATGAAAGATTTCCCTTTTCTGTAAGAATTCCAACAAAACATTACAGACGCATAGTAGGACCGTTCATCGGACCCATGTCTCTTCATACTATAATAAAAAGTTATATAGACGGAACCTGTCCTTTTTTTTCTAGATCTCTAATAATTATTGGTCATTCACCTTATTTAATTATTTGTGATCACCAAACCATATGCACAGCAACACTGTTTATGGATCTAACACCTGATACATATTCTCAAATAAGAGAATGTAAAGGGAAGAAAGAAATCTTCAAACTTTTTCTTTGCTAATTCAACATCTCAATTCTATATTCCAAAGTTGCATAATTATTAGCCTACCCTAGTTGAAGGAATTGAACGAATTGCAGGATCCCACAGATTTAGACTAATGATATAATAATAACATAATAATTTCTTTCTTTATCAGGTACTAAATTTTGATTTTATAATTTAAGATTTTTGTTTAAGCAAAACAAATGAACAAAAATTTCAGCAACAAGTGACAACTTAAGATACAAGCCACATGCGTAATACTAAGATTTAGATTTGTAATAATTTTTTTCTTTTTTTTTTCTCTAAAGATTGATTCTTCTTTCTTTTTTCTTTTTATTTATTTAAAGAGAAAAAAAAAAGAAAACAGTAGCCAAAGATTGATGACAGCATTCTTCTACCATTTTGCTACCCTTCTCATACATCTGTTTTGATCTCTTCTGACAAAATCAAGACAACAAATTAAAAAGACACTGACTAACCTCATTCACTCACAGACTCACCTTCCTTTCTTTACACTTAAAAATCAAACCCCTTCTCACCTTCTTAAAAGAAAAAGTTGTGTGTTCACCAAAACCCACAAATTTAGACATATTCATCTCATCCACATTACAGCCTCTCTCTCTCTTGTTTAAAGTCCAGTTTGTAGCACTCTGGTTTTGAGTCATAATTTTCTTTGAGAGAGAGAGCTTAATTTTGGGAACTCCTAAATCTTAGGGAACTATAAGAGAGAATCTGGGCGTGAAATAATTAGATTTGGTGTTTTTTCAGACAACTTTTTTTATTTCCAAATCTACCTAGTCAAGGAATTTTCTGGAGTGCGAAGAGATCTCAAATATTAAATCTTTGATCTGGTTCATGGTTTTGGAGATTGAAAAGAAAAACTCAAAACCATTTCAGTTTTGAGCATATTCTTGTGAAAGAAAGATGTCAAGAAGTAATGGGATGTTATACCCAGTCATTGGGTTTGCATCTTGTGTTATACTGATGTATATGTCATTAGGGAATTTTAGTATTCCGGCATCTAAACAGCCTGAGATGAGTTTTGTGACTGTTAGTGAAACTCAGTTTATGTTAGATGGGAAAACATTTTATCCAAATGGTTGGAATTCTTGGTGGTTAATGGATCAAGCTGTTGAGGATGAAAGTAGATACAGAGTTAGGAATATATTCCAAATTGGTGTCAAAATGGGTCTCAGTGTCTGTAGAACTTGGGCTTTTAACGATGGTGCTTACAATGCTCTTCAGATTTCTCCTGGTAAATTTGATGAACGCGTCTTCAAGGTATTGCATCATTTCTCTCTATGACCTCTATCATCTTGCATTCAGTACAAGATCTCAAACTTTAAAAAGAATAGATTCTGTAATTGTTTTTTGCAGGACCAAATCCCCATATTTTAATTTAGTTGGAGTTTATTGTTTAATATTTTTCGGATTCAAGTTATGATCTTATAGAAATAGATTTGTGCTAATTATATTGATGGAGATGTGAGATGGGTGTTGATCTCTTATTAGGATGTATCCAGAAAACAGTTTCTGCTATCCAATTCGATTGAAAAGTAAAGTTGGTCTATCGATCCACACTGACTTTGTTCTGCTGGCTCATGACTTGAAACTCAAGATGGACTATGGAGTAAACAAAAATTTGTTAAATTCTCATTATGTTGACTTGATTTTTTTGTGTCGGTGCATAGTTTCACTCATTTTTCTTGATCTTCCTTGGTTTTCCTTATTCTTGTTTTTACTGTAATTGTGTATTTATGCATTTGCTATATCTTAAAGCCATTATGTATCTTTTCTTTTCTGTTGATATGCATTAAAAGTTCTTGTTTTTGGTTCTCAATATATCAGGCACTGGATCATGTAATTGTTGAAGCAAGACGAAATGGTGTTAGATTGATTCTTACACTAGTTGATAACTTGCAAGCATTTGGTGGGAAGACTCAGTATGTGAAATGGGCATGGGAGGAAGGTGTCGGTGTAAGCGCCTCAAATGATTCTTTCTTTTTACGATCCAACCATCCGTACTTATTTCAAGCAATACGTTAAGGTAAGTCTCTCCTCTATCAGTATATTGTGAATGGATCTTTCTTGATATTCTGGTTCAAGCTCCAGATACACACTCTATTGATTGATCCTGGTTCATAAGCCTGAAAACATGGGGGTCAAAAATCAATCATGGAACGCTCAAAATATTGCTGAAATAGTTGTTAAATAATAAGATGTTATTGAATTCATTTCCAGCCTTGATAAATTATGTCTTTCTTTTTTTTGCAGGCCGTGCTAACCAGAAAGAACAGCTTCACCGGAGTTGAGTACAGGAATGACCCAACAATCTTCGCTTGGGAGTTAATGAACGAACCTCGTTGTATGACTGATCCTTCTGGTGACACCCTTCAAGTAAGTACTATTTTTTATATCCATGCATGTATTCAGTCAACTATGTTCTACTTCTCTTTTAATCAAAAATGTATTCAGTCAACTATGATCTCAAGCAAAGAAGAATTGATATACATATAGCGTGAACATCGTTATCTCTTTTGTTTTAAACCTTGTTTAGTGGTGTAGTAAAAATATTTATGGGTTATCATGATGCAGGACTGGATTGAAGAAATGTCGAGCTACATAAAAGCAATTGATAAAAACCATCTACTAACCATGGGGATGGAAGGATTTTATGGTCCCACAACCCCCGAAAAGTTGAATGTGAATCCAGAAGAATGGGCAGGCAACCTGGGAACCGATTACATTCGTAATTTCAAGACTCCAAACATGGATTTCGCCTCTTTTCACGTCTATCCCGATCATTGGTAAGCCTCCCTTGATCATTACATCATCTTTCTGTGTCAACTCATTTAGTTAGCTTCAAACTAAAATTGCATATTTTGCAGGTTTAAGGATCAGACCGTAGAAGACCAACTAGCTTTTGTCAGAAAATGGGTGTCCTCTCACATTGACGATGGCGAAAAGATACTAAAGAAACCTGTATTGATTAGTGAATTTGGGATGTCAAACCTGAACAAGTTCTATACTCAAACCAACAGGGAACAAAATTACAAAATTATCTTTGACTTGATGCACAGATCCGCAAGGAAGAAGAAATCAGGAGCTGGAGCTTTTATTTGGCAATTCCTGGTTAAGGGCATGGAAGCATATGGTGATGATTTTGGTTTCATCCCGACTGAAAATCCTTCATTATATAAACTCATAGCTAAGCACTCATGCAAGCTAGCCGTGGTCCAACAGAATGAGGTCTTATTGAAGCAAATATCAAAAGGCATATGTCAAAGTTGATTTTGAAGTAGAAGTTCTCTCAGTTTCGAAGTTATATCTTTCTTTGCAGAAGATGAGAGTTCATTCATGGTTGGAGCTCAGGCTGGAGAGAAAATGTTGTTTTGTTTGGTTTGTCTTGTACTTGTATTTGTTTCCTCCAATGACCGTATAGATAGACCCTGCTCTTTTGTTGTTAATGACAATAGAGATGATATCAGCAATGAGTTGGGTATTTGTATTATGATTCAATCTATATTAAATTTTGAAAACTAGAATATAATCTTTCTTCTAACTAGTAAGGACACATGTGCGATGCACATGCTTGAATTTTACTCATCCAACAATACTAAATTTGAAAGTCATGAAATTTTTTCTTAAAACAAAAATTTACTATTCTTATTTGTACTCGTTACGTAGATAATTGAAAGAGCTTTTCAAATATATAAATTTTACAAAAATCCGGTGTATATTTTGAAAGATAACTAGATGACCGCTACTACGGTGGGATGGCCGACCGAAAAAATTGACGTAAAACTAAATTTTGTGTTCACAATTTAGTTAAGTCGTAGGGTGAAAATATTATTTTTCCCGAGACGCAGCAAAAGTATAATTTTTCCAAACACACGACAAAGTATCATTTTTCAGACGGGTGAGGTCATGGTATATTTTTACTTTGCAAATAATTTGGTGGTGATTCAACACCATATGTTGTGCTTTTCATTTTAAAATTAGTTGTTTTTATACTTAGTCAATCATTTTATTTTTCTTGTAGTTTTTTTCAATTTTGTTTAAGATATGTCTAATTTTAAGCTATGCCTAATTTTTAAGGAGAAAATATACAAAATTTGGAGAATAATAAAAAAAATTGAAAAACAAAAATTTGATATCATTGTTTGTCTTTCATTAGCGTAGCTAATTTAAAAGAAACTTTCCAATATATAAAATTTATAAAAAATACGACTTGTAGTTTGAAATATACGAGGTTTTAAATATATAAAAAATGCATTTATTGTTGTGCCCTTTCTTTTTGGTTTATTTACGAAAATGTCTAATACCTTATTCCCCTTCCTCTTTGGTTTATTTACGAAAATGTCTAAAGGAAAAAAGGTAAAATTTGATTTAGAGGGACATCTTAGTCTTTTCAGTTAATCCCACCAACATTCAATCTTTTTCGTGTAATTGAAAAAAAATGTCACGCTTCACATTGACACAAAGTCACCATATATAGAGTCCTCCCTCGCTTCGCTCGGTCGGCCTAATAAGTTTTTAAAATTTTGATCTATTTTTAAAACAATGGTATTTATCATCATTAGTAGAATAATTTATATATTATCATTTTTAATTGTAAATTAATTGTATATATAATTTGAGTAGATTGTATATATAATTTGAGTAGAAATTGCTGGCCTCACATTGAAAGTTAGGCCAAAAGCTTGAATTCTAGAGCTTATTTAGGCCAATAGGAATTGAGGTTTGAGAACTTTACATGATCAATATCCAGATATCAAACCTTACTCTCGAAAAACCAAACTGATACCCTAATTCGTGAGCTGGAAAGTAAAACCCTAATCTCCAATTATGCTGCCGATGAAATGTCACTGTTGATTGAGGATAGTGACGATGATGAATAAAGATCAAAAGAAACTGTTTGCAGACCATACTATTTGGAGACTGCTTATTTCTTATACAATTGTTACAACTATATGCATTTTTATGAATTAAATTATTTTTTGGATTGATCTAACACAACTCTTCTCATGCCTATTTTTCTTTGTTTTTACAGCACCATGGAACGTCTGATGCCGATTTCCCTATGCCTAACCTTCTTCACTTTTACAGTACAAATAAACGCACGCCTTTCTACCTTTTTCCTTCTTCATATATTCTTCTTCTTCTTTGGTTTTTACAACAACATCCAAAACTGTTTTGTATTCATTTTGGATTTCTTCTTTGTTTTCTTTTCAGGAACATGCGTAGAGATCAAATGAGCTACCCGATGCTTATAAGGAGTATAATTGCTTGATTATAATATTGTTGACTGATTTGCTTCTTGCGGGGATTAAGTGGAATGGTTAATTGAAGAAACAAGGAATCAATAGAAATACAGATGGACAAGGTTTATATTTTGTAGCGTTTCTTAAGGTTTTGATTTCAGTATCTCCTAAAATTATTGTCCTGCTGCGGTTGGTGCCTTATTTTGTGTGTTTAGATGTTTCAGAGACTGATTATGAAACTGTTATAGAGCTAATAATTTTAGGATTAGAGAAAAGTAAATGTGGTGGCCTGGAGTTTTATAGAGCTGAGATGTAGTGGCCTGGAGCAATCTTTTCTTCCCTCCTACCACTAAAAACTCTCAAAAAACCTACTGAAACTCTCAAGAAAATGGTCAAAGGAAAACAAAAACAAAAAAAAAACACGAGATATACAACCTGCTCCTACACCATCACTAACAAGATGAAGCCTGTCATAATCGCTATTGGCGTACAAAAACAATCATAAATAAAAGCCAACTCCCAAGGCATCTATCAATCAAGGTTATTTATGAATCCAATATTGGTAAGTTCAATTTGGGTTTCTAACTTTGTTTTTGAAAGTGGTAGATTCAAATGGGTTTCTGATCTTACTTTACTTTGATTTTCATATTCACTTTCTAATCTTTGCGAATGATATATCCATATGATGACGTCTTCGTTTTGTCAGGTGCCATGAGGAAAAAAAATTCAGTCAATATTTTTGTCAGGTGCCCTGTTTTCACTTATATTTGTTTCTTTGTGTTTTCTGTTTGTAAAACGGGATGCTAGATTTTGAAACATAACGAGAGGATGCGAAGAAAGACCGTTTTGAGCAATTATGAATCAGATACCATAAGGATCTGAAGAAACACCGGATCCTATTAGGCAGTGGCACATTGAAAGATGCCCTTCTAAAAACTACAGTTTCATCCCGTAGAAGGTGTTGAGATAAACTGAATTCTTAGTAAGTGTAACTTTAGTAGGACATCACTCAATTACAGTATGGGTTCTCGAATACTATTTTTCTATTCAATAGTAGTAGTAGGTACGTACTACATAGTTATTTAAAGAATTACTAAAACAGAAGTCATGACTATTGTACTGAGACTTTGAGTTATTAAGAGGTCTTTGAGCTGTCAGTATGTATCCTCCGGTAGATTTTTAACCTTTTTGGGAAGTCTAATGTTATCAAAAACTAAAAAACTTTTTGAGACACTAGATCCTAATAATCACAACTAATTTTTTGAATGGTATATACATATGATTTTTTAACTCCTGTTTGCTTTGCTATACTTGATCAAATATTATGTATTCTTATATGATAGGTTGGACGAGCAACTTGAAAAGCATATACTATCCAGGATATTCAGTCATAAACATGTCCGTGCTAGGGAGAAAGGAGGCTTAGCAAACAACATCTAGATACTATGAGAGCAACACGGTGGTATTTGTTTCTTGAAGAAGAAATACCTTAGGATCCATCTCCAATGATGACGGTTCTAATGGCGAGCTCAAATGACGATGAGATATTCGAAAGGGTAGGTCTTTAGAATTCTACAAGTAAGATCAATTGTAATAGGTTTCACTAACACTTGCATCAAGAATATGTGACTCTTGTGAAACCTTACTTAGACATTATAGGAAAAATTCATACGGATTTTCTAATAAAAGATAATGTAATCTATGTGAAACATTAACTACATACTACGAATAGTCAAATATACCTACAAATAGTATATGTTGCTCATTATTCCTATAATACTTTGTCACGGGATTAGGTGCCAGAAAATCTGATTTTGGCGCACCGGTTCATATATGCAAACACTGTGGTGCCATATTTTGGTACCAAGAGAGAACTAAAGGCTCAAGAAATATTAATTGCGAGTTTATAATATGTTGATCCAGGGAGGTAAGTTGTGCTCCCACTTCTTAGGGATTTTCCAGATTATCTAGAGGTATTGATGGACTTTAATGGTGGACAACAATATAGGGATCTATCTTCCGAACAATTTTATGTCGCCGATCCACAGAACGACAAGTCGAAGTGGATTGAAAATATTAATTCATAAACGAAGGATATCTTTGCCCGGAAAGATATACTCATAATATGGTGTATAGGGAAGTATTCAAACATTTGCACCAGGTAAGTGAACTCTTTAGCTCATTTTACTTTCATATATAGTTATTCTTTTCAGACTAATTAATCTAGCAGTGCTTAAAAAAAACGTAGTGCACAATGTATTGATTTTCTTACGATTTGTAGAAAAACGGTAGTGCACAATGTAATGCAGAAACGAAAAAAATATTTATGACGCAAGAAAACAAATCCGGTGACAATCACTTTGAAGAAAATAAATAAAAAAAGCAATGAGGAGATGGAGATGCAACCGTTAGTCAACATAAATGAAAACAATGACGAGGGTGAGGAGACTTATGATGAAATGCCACTGTTGGTTGAGAATAGCGATGACGATGAATAAAGATCGAAAGACAGAGATTAGATACCATACTCATTGGAGACTACGATTTATCATAGTATTTTTACAATTATATGAATTTTTCTTATAGTAGCTTTTTGATTTGTAGGTGTTATGTTTTTAGTGGGGGCTAAAATAAAATGGGTAAAAATTGATACAAATTATTCGAAAATCTCTAACAATTGCGCGAAGAACGTTTCAACGAAAGAGGAACACAAAAAGTTGGTACAATTGTAAAATAATCATATTGAAGGCACAACTAAGTTTTTATGAAATTTGGCGTATTTCACGTTAGAGAAAATGCCAAGCACCAGAGTGTTTATATCCAAGATGTTTTAGTCATCGGCTATCAACTCCTGCACATTAGTAACAATAGTTATTGACACAGCTTGAATTGGATTTGGTTAAGTGGCCTTATTTTGAATATTGGGTACCCATGATCTATGCATATCTGTTTTAAAAAAAAAAAAAACAGATATCCTATAACTATGAATCCATATCTTAAACTAGAAACCCTAATTGTAAATGTAATCCCTACCTTGATAAATCCCTACTTGCAATTGTAACATAAACCTCTCATACTAAAATATATTTGTCTTAAAGGTAAAAGTAGCTTCTGTATAGAATCCTTTACTTTTTCAACTTCATATATCTATAACAGTAACACGTAAACTTTTAATGCAGGAACAACCAAAAAAAAATGTCTAATAACTTTGAAGATCCTATTGAAGAATGCGAGTACATATGCATAGATATGGTGAGTCGTGGTTTTTTATTACACCCAAGAATTCTTAAACAAATTTGGAGTGGGAGAATGTACAACGACATGTTAGTTGGCTCAAAGTAGTTATCAGCACGATAACTTTCAGTAAGCCTAATAGAAGGGCCCTAACAGAATCCCACTTTTGATAAAAGCATTATCTAATAAGGTAGTGAAAGCCGAAATACTAAGCGGAGAAGAAGCTGAAAATGTTGCTTACATACCAAGAATTTTATTCAAGATTTGATATTTTGGAAGAAGCGTGCTATCCAACGCAGTTTGTGGAGTACTCACAAGCAAGCAAGCGTTTTAGCCTACGATTATATCATCAACCATTCAACAATATTTAATTTAGGTTTTCTTAAAGATTACGGTTGGCAAGGTTTGATTATTAGTACGTCCTTAGTCTATTATTAATGTTTCAATAAAACCCATCTTCGTTGCAAGTCTTAATTGGAGAGTGAGGAATTTAAAGTCTTCACAATTGTCCCTTTGATAATCGAGTTTCAGAAAAATACTTGTGATGAGTCTTATCCTTTTCTTCCCTTGGTCTAGTGAAATTCATGGCAAATTATTGGATTTCGGTTTTCTTATTTAGTCATTTTAGATTAATATTCGGGAAGTTTAGAATTGGGGTTTAGCAGAATCTTGGATCATCTGATGAAGGTGGAAAATAATTAACAGGAAATGCAAGTATTAGTTTATGTATCGAGTTTTAAAATGAAAGTACTGATACTACACCCATAGCTTTACAATGGGTCATGGCTAATTCCATCAAGGAATCCAAGTGGACGTCATATGTTAGAGATGATACAGACTTGCCGGAGACTTAGAGAAATAGGTGTTAGTATGATGAGGAAATATCCGTCGGTTCAATATGCATATTCAACATCACTAAAATAAACAACAAGAAATCAGTTGGTGGTATTATAGTTGCCATAAAATGGTGTATGATCACTTAAAGAAGAAGAAGAAAAACGAAGTCGTTATGTCCAGCAGTGCTAAAAAAGACATAAGGACAAAATAAAAGGACCTATATTTAATACTCAAACTTTGTCGGCTATAGTTTTTTTAATAAACATAAATTAAATAGTATCCAACCGTTGATGATATAATCGTAGGGCTAAAACATTGTTTGCATGTGAAGCCGTACCACGCAGCTGCGTGGGATAGCCTTTACTCATTTTGGAATGGCGTGTAACAAGCATTATTCATAGAAAGTAGAAACAAATTTTTTCGATATTTCTAGAAATCCAAAATACAAATATGGAAGGCACTACTCGATGCCAATACTTAATAGTGTCAAACGTCAACTTCAAAATTTGCGATCGGATTGGTCAAAGATTAGTCGTCTCAAAAAACGTAGAGCCGATATGCTAATACTCGGTGATCTGCTAATACAAATATGAGAAATCCGTCTCTACATTTTGAGCACAAATAATAATACAAATAACTTAGCCAGGTACAACTCACGGCAAGACACTAGTAATTTTATAAATTACATGAACTTTTAGTTGTGACCCTAGCGACAAGTGAGCTCCACTCCTTTTTGAATAGCGATACCTAAGCGATAGAAAATAAAACTACCTAATCCACTACTAGCGTCGTTGCTAACCAAACGAGTTCCTTAGACGTTTGAAAAAAAACTAGAGTGTCTTCTCCAAGCTCTCCTAAGGTAGAAGGCTGAACTCCCAAACCATAGCTAGGTGTGCGGCGCACTTGTCCAAGTATTTATGCGTTTTCGTGAAGCCCACGAAATAGCCTTATGCTGGGCGGCGCACACCATCACCGGTGAATGGAGATACACTGTAACATACATACAAGCGTCTTGCCGTTCTCCCAATTAAGAACAAGAATATCCAACGGGTTTTAGATCTTTTGCCATCGTCTCGGCCGAAGACCAAGAGGAACCTCTTTGCGCGGGACACTAGACTTGTAACAAGCGTCTGCCAACAATGTCGAACCACATCATCATGTGAAACTTGTACCCAATATCCTTAGCGCAATGGAAGCGCATGATCCCCAAAGACATCCATAGACTTGTTACAACTTGGGCACAAACTATTCTCCACGAACAAAGGAATACCCAAAGCGATAACAAAGCACAACTCGAAATTGTCGAGGCCCAAGACATTAGTTAAGTCCACTAATGGGGACCGCCAAAGGTAGTCTTGAGCATGTTTGATGCGATTGCACGCTTAGAAATAATGAATCTCTTCGGACATATGAAACTGATGCAGAATATGCTTCTTAAATGCGTCAAAATAAACAATTGCCCGGGGGAAAAGGAGGGCGGTATCATCGACAATAAGTAGATGGTATTTATGTAAATATATAAAAAATAGGGACAATCAAGTAATTTAGGGGGTCTCCTACCAAAAAGAGCTCTTTTCTTTATATTAGTATAAGAATAAGATAAGATAAGATAAGATAAGATAAGATGTTCAAGGTATTAGTTCACTGCAACCAAGTAACCGTAAGAGTCCATATGACAAAGAAACCTTATCACTGCGAAGATCAGCGGATGATTGATTCATTGCTGCTACCATTAACCCAAAAAAAAAAAAAATACACTTTAGCTTTCAAAGGGATACATGGCTTTATTCTCTCAGTTTCGAAGTAATACATGGCTTTCAAAGAGCTCTTGAAAGTAGAAAAACACACTTTAGCTTTATACTCCATCACCTCCATACCCAGTGACCACAGAGAAGTCGCAACTTTAACTCCCTACAGGCCTACATCACTAACTGGCTCCTTGTCTTCCTTCCCATAGAAAGGTAGGAAGCTCATGTACCAAATAGTCCAATTCCTTGCAAAACAGAAGAAGGTTCCAACGTTTTTATTGTGGACCACAGCTTAACAAAATGTATTAACATCTTTCATATAGTGTGATGAAACTAACTTCTGAAAAACAAATCAAGATTCATTCTTTTAACCTGATTGTCCAAATGTCCTCTGCATGTTCTCAAATTTGAGAAAATTTTCTTATATCCACCATTTCTCTGCAGGTTCTTCTGCATCACTGTGTTCATCTAATCCCCTAGGCAAATTTGATGAAACTAATCATGTTTCATGTTTCTTTCAAACTCATTAAATAACTATGGAGATGAAAGTAACACACAATACACAATCTTATCTTAATATAAAGAAAAGGTAATTGTTTGGTAGGCGCTTTTACAACAATAATAAAACATTAACTTAAGTTAATATTTAAATATTTACAACGCTATTGTTTTAAAAATAGATCAAAAAAATTAAAACTTAGATATCTTTAAAAAAAATGTTGGATTTTTGCAAAATTAATATATTTGGAAAAATTTCTTTAAATTATCTACGAATGAAGATGCAAATGCGAGGATATTAAATTTTTATTTTAAGATTTTTCTTCCACTATTATCAAATTTGATGTTGTTAAAAGATTCCAATTGGTAGTGTTACATCGCATATGTGGTATACTAGTAATAATAATAATAATATTCATTAAAGCAAACACAAGTCTATTACATGAAACTCTGACATACAGACAAAGTCAACACACAGTCTTTTTCTTCTAAAAACACAAATACAAAGACAGATTTTGTACAAGTACAAAACCCCTGCTTATTCAAAACATAATCACACTTTAATACATAATCCCACGTTGAATCCCACTTCTGCAATTCATCTTTTTCAGAGCTTAATACGGGGTACTTAATGACCACATTTGCAGTCGGTGCAGGTGCAGCTTGGACCGCACTTGCAGTCTCCCTCAGCTCCTGAGACGGCGAAGTTGTCGTAGCTGTATAAGACGATCAAAAATTTCTTCTTCGTTAGCAATAGCTAGATTTCATATTTAAGTCTATATAATTGACTGAGATTGGCTTAAACGGTAAAGGTTTAGTTACAAAAGATCAGTAAGCAGTTTTCCTGTCAACAAAAGCTCGAATATGATCACTCTTTATGTTAGAAGGAATTCTAGTTCATAAACGTAAGTTGGTCAATCTTACAGCAAGTTTTAATGTAAGGAAGTATAACTAGAATCAAGCCTAATCTTATGGACAGTTCTTTATCTTTTTTCACTTCAAAACTGCTTAATGATGCAGAGCGGACGAAGTTCAAATTAACTATTCGTCAAAAGATGAGTCATGAGTGATCGTCTCATCGATATCAACAATCACACACATATCATATTAAAGTAAACCAAGTATACCTCATCTCAGTCTCGATGATTTCAATGCCAAAGCTGTTTCCCTTCTTGCTGAAAATTTTCCAATCATAATAAGAAGATTAGTTTCAGATTTATGAAAGCCAAACAAAAAACAACATAACATAGGATACAAGGACAGAGTACTTACACACAGTTGGTCTTGTCAGAGCAATCGCAGTTACCGCATGAAGACATGGTGAGATATTGAGGTTTTGGACGTTAAAAATGTATTGCGAAAAAAGAAAGCTTTAAGGAAGGATCTGAATTTGCTATATTTTTTGAACTACACCGGTTCTCAGTATTTATAGGCAAAATTTCAGATTGAAGCAGCATCAAGGAGTGTGCCTAGAGGGAGAAGTAAAATCCAAAGGAATCTCAATGGTTTTCCTATTTCCTAGCCCTATTTTCCTATTTCCCATCCATATTAATTCCCATCCCCAATTATCCTAAGTACAATCCAAATAAATTCTAAAAGATCCTAAATCCTATCAATTCATAATTTGACTTTAGTTTTTACACCCTGCTTATCTTATATCCACCCGCCAGTAAAAACCCTAAGATCAAAATCCTTTATCCCACCACCGTAGCCACCCTCTTTTCCCTTACCGCGCCACCTTCTTCTTCCCTGGCCGGCCACCGCCTCGGATCCTTTTTTTTTCTACATTATTCAACCCTAATAATTTACTTTGATGAACATGATTGTGTATTGAAATTATTGTTCAAATTCCCATTTGAATTTTTTTATTCAGATATCGGTTTGTGGTATGTGCTTTGTTTGTTATACTGTAACTTTGATTGGTTTCGATAACTCCGGACCAACTGGGTTGTTGACATTATGAATCATAATCTATCAAAAGCATTGAGATTCCGTTCACATTAGGTCAATTAAAATTCAAAACAAAATTAGTTCTATGTGTTAACATTTGATTTGATAGCAACTGCCATTAACGCCTGTTAATGCACCCAAAAATTGCAATATACTATACAAATTGTATTCGTTTCTTTCTCTACGTTTTTGTTGTCATGTGTGAGTTTATGAAAATATGTACAAACAGATAATGGTTAGAGAAATGAAAGATTAATGAAGAAGAAGACGTCCAATAAAAGTTATAGTCAACTTGACCTTTTATAGGTGGTACATAGGAAATACCAATAGTGAAAAATAGATTGATTTTAGAAATTGTGATGGGATGGGAAATAGGAAAAGTGGGGATTGGAAATAGGAAAAACCCATCTCAATTATGTATTCTGGGTGGTGGATTACTATTGTCCTCTCATGTCTATTTCATTTACCTTTTCAAGGTTATCTCTTATACACTCACAGAGAGACTTACAGAACCATACGCATTGGTATGGCCGTATGTATGTGCTATCTAGCTTAGATTTTTATTCCGGAAGACTAGTCTTTATTTTCCAAAGAAAACAAGAAACTTTTTCTTTCCATGATTACGATTGATCCAACGTTTCAATAGGCACAACACCCAGTGGTGGTAATGCATATCCATAAAGTTGTAAGAATGCAGAAGAAAAAATAATTGATCCATCCATCTATCCATATGAAATTCTTGGTTAATGCATATTCAAGAATCAAGATCGATAGATGCAACGTTCATTTTTTCATTTCATTTTTGCCCGACTAAATTGGGCCTACCACTACAGGACAAAAAAGATTATTAATAAAATTAAAAACTAAAATCAAAATCAAAATTAAAATCAAAATCAAAATTAAAATCAAAATTATAAAACTAAAAACTTAAATCAAAATCAAAATCAAATTCATTTTCATCTCCATCTCCATCTCCAACGGTTATTCTTCTCTTCTTCTCATGTCACGAACCATCTTCGATTGTCATGAAGCAGATGAAATGGCAAGAATCAAGTACTTTTTTAGCAACCCAATCCATAAATTAGGTTTTACCAACATGCAATCACTCAAAATTTGATTTTTTGAAATCAAAGTGTTAAGGTTTATTAGAATCGGTTTATGTCAATGTACTGTATGACAGCGATTTTATTTATAAACGGATTTTGTTCATGCCTGGCAAAGACCGATTATCTTGAATTACGGTGCCATGAGGCCGTCCCGTCCCATGGTGCCGTCTGGACTTAAGGCTAATGCAGATCACGGAAATCCCTTAACCGTAATCCCAGTAGGGACATGTATAAAATACCAAAAGTGAAATGCAAAATGCACTAGAGTAGGTACAAGTAGCGTTCTAGGCTATTCCGTCCGTCCTGCCTCCGAGAGTAGGGGATCTCTAGCCAGTTGATATTAGGGTTAAATCCTAGCCGTCTATAGTAGGGGTTATACCCTTTGACCTTTCTCCATCGCATTCTCCTCATTTCCTTATTCTTCTTCCCTCTCTCTTTTCCACTTTCCTCTCGGACAAGAGAAGAGAAGAGAGAGAGAGCCATCGATGACGCCTTTGATTACCACCATCTTCTAAGTTCTAATCATCATCACCGGTTCTAAGTTCTAACACCCTCTTCCGAGCCACCGCACCACCATCTTCCTTTTCTATTTCTTTGCAAGTCTCCAAGCAATGGAGTAATAACTAATAACAACTAATAATAGTTAGGGTTTTGAAAACAAATTAGTTTTGTTCATTTATATAGGATTTTTGTTGATGTTGTTGAACTTAGAACTTATGAAAGTATGTATGAATTTATTCGGTCTTAAGACTCTCAAGTCTTAACGGTGAAAGTTTTTAAACTTGGAACTTTCAAGATTTTTGCTTTTTTTTTTTTTTTTTTTTACATGTGCGTACGTAGTATGCAAATATGTTGCGGAGTAAAGAAGCCAGGTCCGTCCGTCCCATACAGAGTTAAGCAGTACATGTACCGTCATCCCATGCAGATGCAGTGGCATGTAAAAGTGCGTCTGCAAGCCATAGGAGAATCAGTGCGAGCTAGGCAAAAACCCAAATCTTAAATCCGTACCTTGTGCATTATCTTTTGAATGTGTATTACGGTTGGAAATATTGAACCGGAATCGGTCTATGTTTAATGTCCACATGGTCGATTAGTATGGAAAGAACCGTTTTTTTACGTATGTTTTTGGTTAGAATCGGATTATATGTATGTCCACATAACCCGATTGTACAACCTTTGGTTATCTAAACCGCTATGCCCATAATCGGATTATTTAAGGGTCCCACATAAACCGATTGTTATCAATATTCTCCAAATCGATAGATATGGTACACCTACATAAGCCGATTCCGGGGTTGATGTGATGAACATCAACTACAATCGGTTTATCTTTGTCCACACATCAACCGATTCATTAACCATGTTTGAATTTTTGCGCAAATCTTGAAATTTTTATCTTTATGTTATAGAGCATGAAATTTGGAATTGAACACAAAAAGAATGAGGTCATTCCGACATCGGACGAAGAAGTTACAAGCAAAAAAACAGTTTCATGAAATGCCCAGTTACAATCGGTTTATGTGGGCATTAACATAAACCGATCTGGCGAAAAAAAATCACGAAAAAAACTCATGAATTTTACAATCGGTCTATGTTCTAAGTATTATAAACCGATTCTTACAATCAGTTTATGTGCATGTTTATGTGAGCATGAACATGAACCAAAAAAAAAAAAAATCCACGTTTTGATGAAGACTCAAAATTATTTATTTTTAGTTTAATTTGATTAAACATCAATTAATCACCCGATTAACGCTAATTAATCAAGGGGTAAATTAGTCATTTTTTAAAATAATTGGATTAGGGTTTTTTTTTTTTTTACTTTTCAATGACCTTTTTTGTCCTATAGTGGTAGGCCCAAATTAATTGGGATATGCCTAGCCAGGCATTTTTGCCTACCGGCCGAGTTGAGGTATATTATCGATTTGTCAAGAAAACTAGTCTAACAGTAGGAGATACGAATATATCTAAATTGTGGAAACGAAAATAACCAAGTAGTGCTTCGTAACCAAAAATATGGTCGACATAGGCTGGGTTTGGTAATGCTTTTATTTTTCCAAAAGCACTTTGAAAACCTATATATGTCAATAATTTTTTAAATTGGTGTTTGGTAAAAAAATCAAAAAGTCTTTTTACCTAAAGCACTTCCCAAATTCCTCAATTTTTAAAAAGGCTGGGGAGGAGGAGCTTTTAAAAAGGCAAAAAGCATAAGCTTTGGTCTCACCAAAATTTAATACTTGATTTCTCATTTTTGTCCTATTTATTTGTAAATGACAAAAAATTAGAATGATTAATTGGGGATAAAAAAACTAATTGGGGATATAGGAAAAGGACAAAAAAAAAGGTCAAATATCAATTCAGGTCACCCCTTATCTAAATATTTTTAAAATCTAATATACCCATCACTAATCAGGATTAGTGATTAATAATAATTAGTAAAAATCTTAAGATTTTGTTAAATGATTAGTGTGTATTTGTATTTGGGTGAATGAGATGAGAGTAGAAAGATGGAAAAAAAATTTGAGAGGGAACTTTTTTTGGTGCAAGTGGAGGATGATTGTGAAGAGAGAATTGTTGCTAAGAGGTTGAAAATTTGATTTTTTTCTTTGAATCCACCATTGTTGCAAGGTTGAAAAAGCTTGAATGCTTGCATGGAATTCAGCAAAATACCATCTTAGGCATTTGTTGGAATTTTTCATAAATTGTTTGCCCACTATCCGGGTTGGGCGTAGCCCCAACGAGACTTTGTCTCGTTACAATTTTTTTTCAGGTTTTGATCTTCGAGACTTATTTTTTCAGGTTTTAATGAGTCTACTTCCGACACAGTTATGTGATTTTTGAGCATCTTAGGAACTACTTCGGCATAGTTTTTGCTTAAATTTCTATCTTGGAACATGATGAAAAGTATCCAGAAACTTCAATTTTTTTTCACTTGACTACCCGGCATTGATAGCTTTCTTTCGAGCATGCTTGGCACCATTTTCCTAGGCGTGGTTCTTCACCAATTCCGGCATGGTCTTCGTCACTTAGTGATGTAAAAAAATATTAGTTTTGAGTTTTTACGGTTTTAATCGGTCCACTTAGGCACAAGTAGTTAATTCTCGAGCATGCGAAGACCTTTGGTTTAGGCATAGTATGTTGCTTAAATTTCTATCTGGCACATGATGAAAAGTATCCGAGAAACTTCAATTTTTTTTTTCACTTGACTACCTTAGGCATTGATAAATTTCTATTGAGCATCACAGGTACTCAATTCTGACATTGAATGTTAGTTTACCAACCATCTTTGGCACGATTCGGCATAGTCTTCATCAATTCGGCATGGTCTTCATCACTTATGACATGATCTTCATCACTTAAAAAAAAAAAAAATCGTTTCCAAAGTGAGGAGGCGGAGGAGGAGAAGAGAATTTGAAAGAGAGTGGGGAGAGTTTAGAATTTGAAAGGGAATGGGGAATATTTGGGTTTCAAATTCTAACCTGAAAGTGATTAATAAGAAGTGGAGATGGAAATGGGGATATGATTTTGTTTTTGATTTTAAGTTTTTAATTTTTATTTTGAGGGAAGGATATTTTAGTATTTTCGCCCCCAAAAGTCACCCCTTAGCAAACACCATGGGTTGGGAGAAGTAATCAATATCCCCCAATTTCTTTTTGTATCCCCCAATTGCGTGTTCAAAAATTACCCTTAAATATATATACAATCAATATTTTATTTCTTATATTTTATTCAGTAAATATTATTATATTTCATTTTGAAACTATTTTATGATGTCATTTCATTTAATTTGTTAAAAATAAAAACAAATATTAAATAATTACTTAATTTTAGTTTGGTTTTTGTTTGAAAATTATATATATATATAAGTAAAATATATTTTTTTAACAATCATAATAATATCTGTTTTTTGTCATTTTTCTACAACAACAATGGTTGAATCTAATATTTTACCAAACACACTTTGACTGCTTTTTAATCGAAACTTTAAACTTTAGTTAATATTTTTCTAAACGTCAAACCTGTTTTTTTACCAAAGACAGCACAAATGAACAGCCTTATGGCCCGAAAGTCTTTTACAAAGTCGCCATCTACCAAACTAAGCCATAGTCCCACCAAACACAGAAATGGGAGAGCCAGAACAAGAAATGGCATTCAGAGTTCTAGATTCACGTATATGTGGGGTCCTATTAAGTTCATGTATCGGCTTCTGTAGATCGGGTTCATATCAAGAAAACAAGTTTTGTTTGTCATGTATATCAAGGGTTGCTTCTATTAGTAGCCAACCTCCTTTCATGTCTTTGAAATCTCCATTTCCATAAAGAAACCATTACCTTACATTCATTTATCTTTCTTTATATCCACACGCAGGTCCTAAGTGGTCCCCTTTATTCCTAACTTTCTCTAATTCAAGTCGCATCCAGATGAAACTAGTTGGGAAGGAACCTTGACTAGATGATAAATTACTAGTCTGCTGAGTTTGAGTTTAAAAACTAAAACAAACTCAAATCTGGTTACTTAAGTACGCATACCCGTACGCATATTTAAGTGTGTTACTTTTCTAAAATCGGTTGTACATGAACCTAAACATTTATCAATAAGGAATGCAATCTTTGCAAACCGTGGCTATAATGTTCATGTATTGATTATGAATCAAACCGATTTTGCTTCTAGTGTGTTCTTGTATAATTTCATGTGAATATAGCAATTGAACAACTCTTTAACTAGTTTCATTTGAGACATTTGAACTAGTTATGGTTAAGATGAATAAGGTTGATATGAGAGTAACCATATGGCTAACCTCGGTTAACTATTTGTGAACCAACATGGTGTACACGTTTAGAATGCGGTTACATAAACCTAAATGAGGTACATTTCATATGTGTGTAACAAGCTAAGTTCAATCTAGCATTTGAAAGATATTAGCTTGGTTGAATCGGGTTTTTCATCTAACGGTGAATATTGAATGCTTTGTTACCAAAGGTAACTTGGATTGCAAACCACGATTTGAAAACTATATAAAGGAGAACTCTAGCAAGCTGGGAAACCTAATCCCACACCTCTGTGTGTTACTAGTTGCATAACTAGAGTCGATTCTCCTTTAACCTTAGGTTTCTTCTCGAGACCCGATAGGCTAACGACTTGAAGACTTCATTGGGATTGTGAAGCCAGACCCAACTATTATCTTGTAGTTGCGTGATCTGATCTTGCTGTTTCTATCGTGTTGAGTACAATTGGAATAATTGACTCGAGATTTTATATCTACGATAGGCAAGATAGAAAAGTAATCTTAAACAATTTCGTCTCATCGTTTGTGATTCCACAATATCTTCTTTCGCTAGACGATTAAGATTATTGTGAGGTGATTGATAATTCTAGGTTGTTCTTCGGGAATATAAGTCCGGGTTATCGATCAGTTCATGTTCACCTTGATTTATCAAAAGACGGAACAATAACTCTTGGGTATTTCTGTGGGAGACAGATTTATTCAATCATATAGACTTTTACTGTGTGGCAAATTTGTCTATCAAGTCTTCGTCTTTGGGTTTTAGCAACTCTTAGTTGTGGGTGAGATCGGCTAAAGGGAATCAAGTGCGTAGTATCTGCTGAGATCGAGAGGCGTGAGGAGCGCAAGCTGTACCTTGAATCGGTGTGAGATTGATTATGGTTCAACTACTGATCCGGTCAAAGTTAATTGGTAGTAGGCTAGTATGCATGGCGGCTTAATACAGATATGGTGTTCAATGCGGACTAAGTCCCGGGGTTTTTATGCATTTGCGGTTTCCTCGTTAACAAAATTAAGGTATGTGTTTATTTCTTTTCCGCATTATATTTTGTTATATAATTGAAATATCACAGGTTGTCGCGTTAGGATTAATCAATTAGAATATCCAACCTTTGATTGTTGATTTACATTGATTGACACTTGAACATTGGTCTTTGGTACCGTTCAAGTTGTTTCACATAATAATCAGGATCGCGGATTTCTATCTGTTTGATTTGCAGATTACATTGTGAAACAGAGATATTAAAACTCTTTGATATACTTTACTCTAGATTGAGTTTGACTGTCTAGTTGATTCTCTAGAAAGTGTATTGGAGTAAGTCCTCTCAGATTGCCAAACGAATTGTTGGGTGTGGTTTTGGACCCCGCATTTTCAATTGGTATCGGCAGGCAAACACATTAAAGACCTTACAAGTACTGTGTTTGTAGCGATCTGATATGGACAAAGTACTATCTCTATAAACGTACCACGATCTTCGATGGCTCAAATTACTTATGGTGGAAATTGATATGCGTGCCTTTCTTCAAGAGCGTGATTTTCAATCATGGGTTTATGTAGTTAATTGCTATGATGCTCCCATTGTGGCAGTAGGGAATGCGTAGTTCCAAAAACATTGGTGAATACAATGCTGCTGAGATACTTCTTTAAAGCAAAACTCAAACAGTTTGAATGACATCATACATGCCATTTACCCCAGATCTTCATCACCATGTGACTACGTGCATTAGGTCTAAAGATGCTTAGGATATCTTAGAAACCGTATTCGAAGTAAATTACAGTGAAAAGGAAGCTAGGCTTCAAAACCTTAATTCCAGATCGGAAAACCTTCGTATGGCGGACGAAGATTCATTTGATGAGTTTAATTACAAAGTGTATGCGAAATTGTTAATGCATCATTTGCATTGGGTAAGACTATTCTGAAAATGACATTTTGATGAAAATTCTCGAGATCAGTTTGCCATCTAGATACTATTCTAAGAAGCATGCCATCGTTGAAGGAAATAACCTTGATGCTCTCTCCAGAAACACGTTGGTTGGAAGCTAAAGATCTTTGATCATGAGCATACATCCAAAATCGGAAAGGATGTTGCCTTCAAAGCAAAAGAACACTAAATTACTTGACAAAAGTAAAAGTGTTTATGTCTCTGAGGATGATTCATTGGATGAAGATCTTGACAAATCAGTCTCTTTGATCACAAGACAGTTTAGGGATCTTCTATTGAAGAGAAGTAAACGGTTTTGTAGAGACAAACCCAGGTCATCAGTTAAACCTCACAACCGCATTCCTCCTAAAAACAGGGATGCTGACGAGGATGTTCCACGGTGCTTTAAGTGTAAAGGTGTCATAGACCTTACTAGCCTTGTTGTCCTTGGGTGCCCTGGTTAATTATATGAGTGCTTTTATCTGGTGTATGTGTGTGACTGGCATGTGTGGTTAAGACCAATGAGGTGTATTTGAATCCGTCCTATCCATTGGATTCAGGGGTCAACTCACAATAAAAATTGCTTTATATTTCTCTTTGGTTCTCCCTCATCTCTCCTGCTAATCTCTTCTTCTTCATCTTCCTTATTCTCTTCTTCTTAATTCTCTTCTTAATCCATTCTCAGATCCATTTCTTAACCCTTGTAGAGTGAACCACTACAAATTGGTATCGTGACAACAATCCTTGGACCTATTATGGCTAATAAAGGCGTGACAATAGAGGATCTAACTAAAAGATCGAAGAACTTAGTTCCAACTCGGGCGATTTCACTAAAAAGATGGATGAGCTTACGAAATCACAAAGCGATTCATCCGCAAGTATGATGCGTGATGCAATCAATTACGAGAGATCAAAGAAGCTCAAGGGAAACCAACTCCGGAGCTCATGGCGGCTATTACTACAGCTCTTAATAATCAGATGGATCGTTTCATGGAGCTTCGGGGTAGAAATGAATTCAACGAGAAAATCCATGCAATGGAGTTGGAGGAATTTTGGGTCCACCTCCACCCGACGGCAATATTCCAGGTGAAAACAATTTAAATCAACCTCGTTATTTAATTGGAGCTCAAGAGCATAATCAATTTCAACAACCTAAACCCAAAGTTGAGTTTCCTAAATTTGATGGTACTAATCCACGCTCGTGGATACGTAAGTGCAGATTTTTTTTTTTGTATTATGCATAACATATTAGACCATCAGATGGTGAATATGGCATCTATGTACTTAGAAGGAAGGGCATATGTCTGGTTCCAGGATTACCAGTTTGGAAAACAAGTCATATTGTGGGAAGATTTACTTAGAGATATTTGCCTTCGATTCCAAGAGCTAGGACATGATGATGTTGTGGGTGAGTTTAACAAACTTCAACAAGTAGGGACAATCCTTGAATACCAAGAGATTTTGAAGAAATCAAGGCATTAATATTAGCAAAGTATCCTCACCTCACGAAGAAAGAGTACTTCACTTCCAAGTTTCATCGGTGGACTTAAGAAGAACTAAGACTTGCATGTTCAAATGTTTACTCCAAACTCATTGTCCAATGCGGTGTGTACCTAGCTAGAATGCGGGAAGCTCTAATTGAAAATCTTTGCTAAGAAGTCAAGAAACCAATATAAGCCTTCCCACTCTATGTGCCCAACCACTTTACCCGAGAGAAGCATTCCATCTCCGATTGCAGATCCACAGAAACATTAACAAAAATTTCCACCCCTACCCCTCTTTCCCCACCACCAATTAAAAGATTGTCTTATCTTGAGATGAGGAAGAGAAGGAGAAAGGGCTATGCTACAAGCTGATGAGTTTTCAGGGCGGGGCATAAGTGCATTAAACAACAAATTTATATGCTAGCTAGCTTGATGATGAGGACACCCTCCATCTGGTGAAGAGTCCCCTTGTGATCCTCCACTTTGTCACCTAATGAAGAAGGTGGAAATTTCAGTGCATGCCTTGGGGCAATGTGTCTCAAAATACCATCGATTGAAGGTTTCAAGCAGAAAACACTCCTTGACTATCTTAATAGATAGTGGAGCACCCACAATTTTTGGATCCGTGTGCGAGATAGATGTGAGTCCAAATTACTCCACCCTGCCCGATCCCTTGTTAGTAGGCTGTTGAGATGGTACTAAAATGGTTAGTGATGCCAAGTGCTCTGCATTCCCATGGAAAATGCAAGGGCATGAATTTGATGGGACATGAGATTATTAAAGCTTGGTGGTTGTGATATGGTATTAGGTGTAAAATTTGGATGAAGAATATGAGCCCAATGTCATTTGACTTCAAAAAGATAGGCTGTGACATTCACCAAAAATGGGGAGAGCATCAAACTACAAGGTAATACTTCCTCAGCTCAAATATCCATGATATCTCGGTAGTGACCTTAAAAATGGCTTAAAAAAAATAAACATGGGCTAGTTGGTAGCCTCTTTGCCATTACTGCTTGTGAGAAACTGATAGGGTGTAGAATACATCCTATTTACTATCTATTGTTTATGCTTTCTTTGCTATTTTTCTTGTAAATTATGTATTTTACGCTTGCTTTGAGTTTTATAGCTACTTTGGAGTCGCACGGAGGAAAGAAGAAGAAATCACCCAATTTGAGACAAAAGGCGAGAAAAGTCATTTCACGGGTGAACACTATCTGAGCCCAGTCAAGGTTAAAAGGTGACTCAAATTACTAAAGAAAGGACGAGTTCAAGTTAAGAACATAAAGCTGGTAGCCCTTATCCGAAGAAACGTAGTCTTTGTTATCGATTAGTAAAATGGATGGGTTATGTCCATGGATGTTGAAACCCAAACCCATAGACCCACACCGTGCCGGATCCATGCCCGTCCGAACCCAATTTATAACCCTAAACCTAAAATCGAGAGCCGAGTCTCTCATTCATTTCACCTCTTTCCCCAGGCTGAAAGAAAGTGCACTTCAAGAGATCGATTAGTGAGGGTTTTACAGTAAATCTCCAAGCAATTGAAATTGGCGGACTGCTAGTAGAAAGAGATGATAGAGATCGAAAAGAAAATGATGAAAGTTAGTGGTAATGATTAAGAAAATCGATCTTTCTATTGGGGATTACGTGTTGCTGGGAGAATGGTTGTGGAATCGAGAAGAGTGATGATGAATTCCGATGGGTTTTACACGGATGTGGACGAACTAGATCGAGAATGGGGACGGGGTTGGTGACGAAACTGATAAGCAAGTTATAGTTTTGGTGCTGTTGGTAAAAGAAGTGATGGGTTTGAGTGAAAGAAGGGAATGATCTGGTGCTGTGAGTTTTTGCTGACATGAAAGAGAAGTTAGGGATCGATGGGTTTCGGTTGAGAAGAACAACATCTATTTGAGAGGAAATCGATGTTGTTGTTGGTGTTATGAAGACTCAGGGTTTTGTTGATTGCTCAATAATGAGGATGTCAGAGGTTTACTGGGAGTTTAACGCGATAGCAATGGAGCTCAGGAATGAATTTGAGTATTGCTATATATTGGATGGTGAAAGACGGAGTTGGCGGTTTTATTGTCGGCGATGAAAATGAGCAGAGTGAGATTGTTCTTGAGTTCGAGCAGATCGAGGATTGAAATCGGTGTTAGCTGAGATAAAGAAATAGTGAAGCTGCTATTGTGATTAGAGACAGATCTTTGGCTGTAACTCAATTCCGGTAGTTGAGATGAAATAGACAGATATGATTCTGCCATCGATTGATAAAGACTGGGTGTTGGTATAATTCAGAGAGACAAGCTTAAAATGGGATCTGTGAGATTGAAATCAAAGCAACTTATAGCTGATGGGTGCAATGAAGTGTTGGTGCTGCTCAAAGGGATTTGATAACGACTGAGAATTGGTTGTGGTGGTGATTGAATGGGTAAAACTCAATTTGAGTCTGTATTGATTGGAGAGAATGGTTGATGCTAGTGAGGAGTTGGTGCTGGCCTAGGATTGAAATTGAAGCTGGGCAGGGTTTTGAACTGAATAGCTGGGAATGATGTACTGGTGATGAGTTTCACTTGGGACTGGTGGCAGTGGAAGCAGCTGCAATGAGATGAACATGGCATGGTGGAGGACAGAGATGAGGGTGTGTTGCCATAGGAACTTTGCGGGTGATAAATGACCGGGGAGGTCTTCTTTGGATTTGTATTAAAGCCATGAACTTGGACAAGGCTAGCTATTGCAGCTGCAGGCATGAGATGGGTGAAGTATTGAATTTGGTCAAGAAGAGGTGATATTGGAGTGGTTTCATTGAGAATTTGTGGAGGAGTTGCGGGGAGGTTAATTGATTGATATCGGACTGTAGAGTGATTTGAAGTTTGGGTTGTTCTTTATGGCTTGAGTGAGATAGTGGTGCTACAATTGAGTCCGGTGGCTTAGATAAGTGGATATGGTAATAGACTGGGTGTTGGCGAAAATTGCGAGTCTGACCCTCATGGCTGGAAGTGAGGCGAGTGATATGGCCATCTTAGGCCGTGAAGTACTCGGACCGGTCAAGACCCGGTCCCGGTAGAGTTAGCCCAGGTGACTCGGTTAACTAGACCTAGGCCCGACTCGATGATCTCTCCCTTTGACCTAATTGACTAACGAGAAGACCGTTAGGTCAGCCAGTTAACTTTAACACCCTGTGAATATTCCAGCGGTAAAAATTCTCAAGATGGCCATGGCTATTAAGTGGGATTCCACCGTAATACCGATTTTAAGTGAGCAAAAATTCGAGAATTTTCTATGGATTTCTCTCATGGGTGTGAAGACTTGGACTAGGAGTTGGATGGAGAATTTGGCTCAAACTTGGAAAGAAGATGGAAGAGATGAGAAAGGCTTGGATTTGGAAATTGAATTGCTAAAGGAAAAGGATTCTATTCCTTAGAAGATTTGGAGAATATTGAAGCCTATAAATAGAGAAGTTTTCTACATCTTTTACACACATCTCTACACACACAATACTTTTTTTCTTATTCTTTGTGTGAACTCTTTAACATGAGTAGCTAATTTTATTATTGATTGAGGATGAATTCCTAGTTCTTAATATATGATTTGAGTTTTGTTTCAATTCTTTCTTGAAGTTTTCACATGATTATCGTTTGTTTTTACTAATAGGAATGTTTATTCATTCATGATTGATTGATAGATTGTTTAGAATGCATGCTAAATTGATTTGTTAGTTTAATCTAAATCTAGTATAAGTTAGGGAATAAGTAATCGTTCTCGACACTTTACACAAGTAGAAAACACGAGACCTTGCGGAGGGATTAGTGGAGCAATTGTGTGTAGAAACAACGTTAGAAAGTGAACCAAGCGACCGAGTTTAACTACTAGTACTAAACCTAAATTCATAAATCTTAATGCATTCGAGGAATTACATCTTGTAAGCGAACCTCAAGGTGGTTCTTTTGGATAGAATCGATAACTAAGCGGACTTGTTACTCGGTGAAATAAGGGATTTTGGGGCTAGCTAAGCGGACTGCTATCCTACGGTTGGTGATAATCTGTGACTAATAACAAGTAGAAAAGAACATAACTTTAATCATTGTTTTGCAACGAAGAAGGATTCCTTGATCTTATCTCTCTTATTGCTTTCAACTTTATCTTTTAATTGCTTTGTTTATTTTCTTTTGCTTTTTACACGCCCCTTTCGTGACAATTTTTACAACTAGAATCTCTTGCTCCTCGTGGGAACGAACTTGACTTCCATTATATTATTTTTAATTGGGTGGAAATATTGATTAATTTGATTGCACCTACGACACGCATCAGAAACAAGATGAAATACCTGTACCCATCAAGCCCTTATTACAACAATATGATTCTATATTTCAAGAACCTAAGTCACTACCCCCTTCTAGAACTCATGACCATCACATTCCCTTGAAACCACTCACTACCCCTCCCAATCAAAGACCAAACAGAATTCTCTACATACAGAAAGAGGTGGTTGAGCAACTTGTACAAGAGATGTTAAAATCTGGTATCATTCAACATAGTCATAGCCCCTTTTCTTCACCAATCATTCTAGTAAAGAAGAAAGATGGCAGCTGGAGATTCTGTGTTGACTATAGAAGATTGAATGAAGCTACAGTCAAGGATAAATACCATATTCCCATAATTGAAGAATTGCTAGATGAATTATTTGGTTCCAAGGTATTTTCTAAGATTGATTTGAGGGCTGGGTATCATCGAATCAGAGTTTATCCCCCAGATACCTACAAGATGGCTTTCAAGACCCATCAAGGGCATTATGAGTTCATGGTAATGCCTTTTGGCTTGACCAATGCACCGACATCATTCAGGGCATTAATGAATGATGTGTTTGGGAAACATCTAAGAAAGTTCATTTTGGTGTCCTTTGATGACATTTTTGGTGTATGGTCTGACATGGAAGCACATTTGAAGCATCTAGAAATTACACTCAAGACTCTACAACAACACTCATTATTTGCCAAGCTCAACAAATGTACCTTTGGCCAAACCCAAGTGGAATACTTAGGCCACATCATCACAGGTGAAGGAGTAGCTGCAGACCCAGCCAAGATTGACTGCATGCTTAAATGGCCTAGACCAACCACTTTAAAGTCACTTAGGGATTCCTAGGACTCACTTTGATACTATAGGAAATTTGTTAAGGGATATGGAGTCATTAGTAAGCCCATGACATATCTCTTGAAGGGATAGTTTTAAGTGGATCTCAAGCCAATCTGCCTTTGAGTCCCTCAAGAAGGCTGTTACCACAACTCCAGTTCTAGTCCTTCCTAACTTCACTCAACCATTTGAGGTGGAGACTGATGCTTGTGATAAGGAGTTGGAGGCGGTTTTGATGCAAAATAGGAAGCCAATTGCTTACTTGACAAAGGCATGAAGTCGATTTCTATCCATGTCAACTTATGAAAAGGAACTCCTTGCGGTGGTCATGGCGGTGACCAAGTGGAGGCCTTACTTGATGGGAAATCATTTCACCATTTATACAGACCATCAAAGCTTAAGTATTTTGGAAAGAAGTTGCATACCATAGTGCAACAGTATGGCTCTCCAAACTCTTTTGGGTTATGATTACACGATCTTGCTACAAGAAGGGTGTGTAGAATAAGGTGGATGATGCCTTATCAATATTCTCACACTCCGATTCTCTTCAATGTCAATTAATCACTCAACTCACAGCCAACATGGTGGTGAAGTACAAAGAAAGTTACCACTCAAATAAATTAAGCTTGAATTGATTCCACGGTTAACGGTGTCACCCTCGACAAAACTCCTTACTCCCTCGGCCAAGGTGTACTAAGATACAATGACGAGTGTACATTGGCTCATTGGTAACTTAAGACACGGTGATGGCTGCCATTCATTCTTCATCGGTTGGAGGTCATTCGGGCACTCATGCCGGCTATCAAAGAGCCAAGTCTTACTTTCATTGGGTGGAATGAAAAAGACTTACTCCCATATATCAAATAGTGTGACATTTTCCAACAACATAAAATACCTCATACTTCTCCCGGGAGGCTGCTGCAACCACTACCAGTTCTAGACCAGGCATGTAAACACATTTCCATGGATTTTATCACTGGATTGCCAAAGTCTGAGGGTAGGGAAGTTATTATGGTAGTAGTGGATAGATTCACAAAATACAGTCACTTCCTACCACTCAGTCATCCCTTCACAGCTTCCTCAGTAGCCAATGTATTTCTTGACAACATATTTAAATTATATGGATTGCCTGCTACAATAGTCTCTGACAGAGACAATATATTCTTAAGTAATTTCTGGCAAGAGCTGTTTGCTAAGATGGGGACAACATTGCACATGAGCTTTGCTTACCACCCACAGGCGATGGGCAAACAGAAAGAGTGAATGCATGCTTGGAGTCTTATTTGAGATGCATGACTAGTTATAGACCTACCAAATGGGTTAGATGGCTCTCCCTTGCTGAGTGGTGGTTCAACTCCACATATCATACTAGTCTCAAGATTACTCCATTTCAAGCCTTGTATGGATACAGTCCTCAACAGTTTGGCCTTTTTTCTCATACACCATCCACCAATGGTATTGTGGAGGACTATCTCCAAAAGATACAAGCTATGGGAATCCTACTCAAGTCTACTCTTGAAGAAGCATAACACAGAATGAAGCAACAAAAAGATAAACAAAGAACTGAGAGGGAATTTCAGATTGGAGATTGGGTTTATCTGAGATTGCAACCTTATAGGAAGACATCAGTGCAACTGAGAAGGAATTTGAAGCTATCTGCAAAAAAAAATTGGCCCCTACCAGATCCTTGCAAGGTTGGGAAAAGTGGCATACAAGATTCAGCTTCCTGCTAGCTCTAGAATTCATCCAGTGTTCCATGTATCTCAGTTAAAGCCAAAGCTTGGAGCAGGACTACTCCCTCAAACCACACTACCCACTCTGGACTCCAATGGATGCATGAAGGTCACTCCATTTCAGGTGCTGGACTCCAGAACTATCAAGAAACATCAACAAGAGGTAGAGCAGGTACTTATACACTGGGCTCATTCTTCAGAAGCTGATGCTACATGGGAAGACAAGGTTGTCATACTGAAGCAGTTTCCTAAATTTATTCTTGAGGACAAGAATATTTTGAAGTAGGGGGTATTTGTCATAGACCTTACTAGCCTTGTTATCCTTGGGTGCCCTGGTTAATTATATGAGTGCTTTTATCTGGTGTATGTGTGTGACTGGCGTATGTGGCTAAGACCAATGAGGTGTATTTGAATCCGTCCTATCCATTGGATTCAGGGGACAACTCATAATAAAAATTGCTTTCTCTTTCTCTTTGGTTCTCCCTCATCTTTCATGCTAATCTCTTCTTCTTCATCTTCCTTATTCTCTTCTTCTTAATTCTCTTCTTAATCCATTCTCAGATCCATTTCTTAACCCTTGTAGAGTGAAACACCACAAAAGGTTTTGGTCATTTTGCAAATGAGTGTCCAAATCGTAGAAAATACATTGGAAACAAAGGTCTTGCTACAACTCTTGATGAAATGTCTGATCACTATGTTTCCAATGAAGACGAAAAATCGAGTGTTGCACTTCTTTGTGAAGATATTGATTTTGATAATTGTAGCAATACATATATCAATCTTGATATTCTTCCAGAAAAAGAGTCAACCAATCTGGAAGTAAAAATTAACCTTTCTGTTGTAAACTCTATGTCTGATTTTTCAGGTTCCACTCTGTGCCTAGCAGCTTGCACATCTCGTGTGTCTGAATCATCTTATCCAGGGACATGAACTTTCAAAGTGTTACAAGTATAAACACAAGATGAGATATGTCAAGAGACTTCAGGGAAGAGCAAATCGCCTAGCAAACAAGCTCAAACTTGTTCAAAAAACCGCTGAGGTATGTAAGATTTTATCCTCTTCAAAGAAGTTGGTTTCCAAAGATAGGTCAAGACCACTAGAGAAAAGAGTATGGTCTAAACAATTTGATAGACAGGGGTTCTATGAATTCCTTTCAAAAAGGTTATGGTGGACAAATTGTTGTTCACCGCAGCACAACTTAATTGTGTTGTTTTCGTGCATCTTATCTCATTTGCTGATTAAAAGAGACAAGATTGTGCACACCTCAGAGCTTAAAGAAAAAAAAAAAAACTTTTTGTTTTTGTTTTCTTAGTTTGTTTATTTGATTTGGAATTCTTTCATATCTAATTGATATGGAAGGGACTTCCCGTGTATTCAATAAAAGAGAGTTATTCTTGTTAATTCCACTCTCTTTAGGGTCGTTAATTGCGCATGTGTGAACTGTGTGGTTAAAAGGTTTCGTAACCCTACATTCCTTTTTCCTTCTCCAAACTCTTTTCATCCTAAGACTGCCTGTTGAGTTTAAATTGTGATTTCCTTTCACAAACCCATACACGTATGGAGACTCAAAGCATCATGTGTTATGATGGAAAAGATGTTAATATGATTGTTAAGCCATCAATCATAAAGGAAAAAGAAAAATCTCCGTTGCCTCCAACTTTGAAAAAAAAAAAAAATGTGAGGAAACCAAGAGTTGTTCCTTCAAATTCTCAAAAGTTTTCTGATGTTCATGAAGAGTTGAAGGAAACAAGGAAGGAGATTCAGCTATAAAGGCTTTTGTTATGAGAACTCTCAAAATTCAGAAGGCCCTGGTTGACATCATCAGCTTAGAAGGTTTGTTGGAATTGACTCCTTTCTTCACGAACCTTATGTTCCCATGGCTATTGACGACAAGGAGTTCGGGGACGATAAAGAATTCTTCAGAGGTCTCAATGTCTAGTAAATCTTCTTTAGAGAATTTATTTCTTGTGTTTTTAGAAGAATAACTAGGGTTTGGAATAGCCATTATTGTGAGTACACATAGATATGTCCAACGAATTTCATCTTCAATTTTTTTAGATTTATTTATTTAAACTCTAAGTTATTTGGAAGATAATTTTTGCAATTTTAATCTTTATGATTTTATATATTGCAAATTGTTATGGGATATGTTGTTTACGTCCGTGAACCCGTGACTATCCCATACTTGTTCAAAAGTTATCTCTATTATGTCGGTATGAAAGTATTGATAGAAGATAGAATGAACTTTTGACATTACAAAAGTTAAAGCCTTTTATGTCATTGTTTTGATGGAAGAAAGGATAAAACTTTTGTTTACAGGGATTAAGTATATTATATGTCATTGTGCAAATAGTGATGGAAAATAGAATGAATCCTTGTCTATTCCAGCGATATTAGTCGATCTCAGATCCACATTTTTGTGCATATCTTGTGTTGCTCTGTAAGGTTCCTTATGTTTGAACATGACCAACTAAATTGATCATTCTCTTTTGGTTATTTTAGTTGTTGCTCTGTAATCTCTCTTATGTCGAGCATGGCCAATTGAATTGATCACTTTTTGTGGTTAATTTAGTTGTGTATTCAATTGAAATAACCATGGGTTTTCTTGTGGTTATTTCAATTGAATTTTTGAAACAAATTCATGTTTTTCATGTGATTTGGTTTTATCCAAAAGAAATCCTTATTTTCTTGCTAAAAGCAAGGTCGTCTTTGTTGTTCTTTCGGGAATGACATTTTATGGGGGAGAGTTCTTTTTGAACTTGTGCTTAATTGCCAAATCTTTATGGGGAGTGCGGCTGTGGATTATTAAAGGGGTTATCTTGTATCTTTATAAACTCCTTGATGAATGCATTTAGCTTCGGCTTTATGATGGCATCTAAATAAGTTGATATGGTATTCTCTTTTGGTCATGAAGTATCTCTGTGAAAATTTCATGAGGATCCCACTAGTTTTCATACCTTTGCCAATTTATATTGACAAAAATGGGGAGAATTAATGTGTAGTGTGATACTACAAATACATATGGTTTACGGATCATTATGTAAGGGGGAGTGGTTTTCATGTTGAGATGAAATATTGACTAAGGGGGAGTGATACATATCACCATAGTATTGTTGTCAAAGTTGTGATACAACTGAACTTTGATGCTGTGTAATAATACTATGACACTGTATAACAATGATTGAGAGCATTTTGTTTTCTCATTGTTATCGCTACGGATCTTCAACAACTATGATGCTGAACTTACAACCTTTAGGATCATGGAGTACTTTGAAGTGGCGAAGATTTTAAGTCATGTTGAAGATGCCAAGGAGATCAAGCATTTGGATGAGAAGCTATAATTTTTATCTATTTTGTAATCCATATGTATTGATAGTTTGGTCACTAAAATTGACAAAAGGGGAGATTGTTAGAGCACTGCTCGGTCGAACTCGCATGCGTTGCTATCTCAAGCATGTTTGTCAATGTTAGTGATCAAAACTATAAGTCTTGATTTCTAGCCTATTTATAGATGTCTCGGACTAGGACATAGATTGTGTGGTTGAGCATAGTTTTCACGGAGTTCATCATTTGAAAGACGAAGAACTATTAAGGGAGCTTGTGGAACTTCTTCGACAAAAGCTATGTGGAGACTTGAACTCATCTATCACTTGGAAAGTCTATTTCTACTATCTCCTATATTGAGACATAAGTCATGTTACGATATAGTTTTCTCTATACACATTTGAGATTTCGAGTTGAGTATATCTCGCTTACATATTTCTTGAAATATGTGTTGGTAAGCTTTCGCTTCGACCAAGTTCATCTTATATCATGAGAAAATTGCCGAGTAACATCTTACATGGTTTGTGTGATACAATCATTTGATGTAGGCTTGGAATGTTTCGATAATGATTATTTCAATATCTTGAAAATTGCTTTGATACTAATAGTGTGTGAAAACGACTATTATCATTATAGAAGAATGTTTCAATGATTGAAATAAATAGTTTAGAATCGTGTAACCATCTTTGGATATAATCATAGTGTGTTCGCACATTAGTGTATAAGTCAAAACCGGGAACCTAAAGTATGCATACTTGTGTGTATTCAAAAGGTTGTAGGAGACCCGGGTAAGTATGCGTACATGAACGCATACTGGCGTGTTCATGTCCGTGAATTTCAACGAGTTTGAAAACCAAAACCAAACTCATCCGGTTACTTCCGTGCAGCGTCTTGAAATTTTCACGTCCGTGAATTTCTGTTGAGTTTGAAAACTAAAACAAACTCAAATCCGATTACTTACGTACATACTTAAGTGTGTTACTTTTCTAAAATCGATTGTACATGAACCTAAACATTTATCAATAAGGAATGCAATCTTCACAAACCGTGGCTATAATGTTCATGTATTGATTCGAGTGAATCAAACCGATTTTTCTTCAATTGTGTTCTTGTATAATTCCATGAGAATATAGCAATTGAACAACTCTTTAACTAGTTTCATTTGAGTAATTTGAACTCGTTAAGAAGAATAAGGTTGTAAGACAGTAATCATATGGCTAACCTCGGTTAACTATTTGTGAACCAACATGGTGTACAAGTTTAAGTACGGTTATATAAACCTAAATGAGGGTACATTTCATATGTGTAACAATCTAAGTTCGGTCTAACGGTTGAAAGATATTAGCTTGGTTGAATCAGGTTTTTCATCTAACGGTGAATATTGAATGCTTTGTTACCAAGGTAATTTGGATTGCAAACCTTGATTTGAAAACTATATAAAGTAGAACTCTAGCAACTGGGAAACCTAATCCCCACACCTCATGTGTGTTACTAGTTGCATAACTAGAGTCGATTCTCCTTTAACCTTAGGTTTTTTCTCGAGACCCTGTAGGTTAACGACTTGAAGATTTCATTATTGGGATTGTGAAGCTAGGCCCAACTATTATCTTGTAGTTGCGTGATCTGATCTTGCTGTTTCTTTCGTGTTGAGTACAATTGGAATAATTGACTCAAGATTTTATATCTCCGATAGGAAAGATAGAAAAGTAATCACAAACAACTTCGTCTCATCGTTTGTGATTCCACAATATCTTCTTTCTCTAGATGATTAAGATTATTGTGAGGTGATTGATAATTCTAGGCTGTTCTTCGGGAATATAAGTCCGGGTTATCGATTGGTTCATGTTCACCTTGATTTATCAAAAGACGGAACAAAAACTCTTGCGTATTTCTATGGGAGACAGATTTATTCAATCATATAGACTTTTCTGTGTGTGACAGATTTGTCTATCAAGTCTTCGTCTTTGGGTTTTAGCAACTCTTAGTTGTGGGTGAGATCAGCTAAGGGAATCAAGTGCGTAGTATCCTGCTTTGAGATCGAGAGGCGTGAGGAGCGCAAGCTGTACCTTGAATCGGTGTGAGATTGATTATGGTTCAACTACAGTCCAGTCCGAAGTTAATTGGTAGTAGGCTAGTGTCTATAGCGGCTTAATACAGTATGGTGTTCAATCTGGACTAGGTCCCGGGGTTTTTTTGCATTTGCGGTTTCCTCGGTAACAAAATTCTGGTGTCTGTGTTATTTCTTTTCCGCATTATTTTGTTATATAATTGAAATATCACAGGTTGTGTGTTAGGATCAATCAATTAGAATATCCAACCTTTGGTTGTTGATTTACATTGATTTACACTTGAATATTGGTCTTTGGTACCGTTCAAGTTGTTTCACATAATAATCGGAGCTCATGGATTTCTATCTCTGTTTGATTTGGTTGATTACATTGTGAAACAGAGATATTAAAACTCTTTGATATACTTTACTCTAGATTGAGTCATTTGTCTAGTTGATTCTCTAAAAAGTGTTTTGGAGTAAGTCATCTCAGATTGCCAAACGAATTGTTGGGTGCGGTTGTTAGACCCCCGCATTTTCAGTAATGGCTCACGTATCTGAAGAATCATCAGTGGATGAAATCACCGAAGCTATGCAAGCAAGTCAAATTCTACATGATCCCTTAAGACCAGTGGTGTTCCTTAGCAGAGACTCGCTGATGCCAAAACCAGTTCAGGATGATAAGTTGTGCGTTGTTGGAAAACTACATTCTAATCTTCATGTAAATCACCAGGATGCTCAAGGCTATGCTAGAAAATGGTGGAATCTAAAAAAAGATATCATCTTCACCCCCTATCTTAAAAGAAAGAATTTCTTCCACTTCTGTTTCCATCACCCCGCTGACATACTCTCTGCCAACTACCCAAAACCCTGGTGGATCAACGACTCTTTGCTATCAATTATTCAGATTCCTTTTGAAGGTGTTCAGAAAGTACAAGAAGAAGAGTTTGATAGAGTTATGATTAGCATAACTATGAAAAGAGTTCCTAATGACTATATAACATATAGTGCTCTGGAAGGTATAACTAAACCTGCGGGAAAGATGTTGTTGTTTAAAGACCCTTATGGAAGAGATTTCTATGAAAAAAATGTAGAAGTCATGGCTGAAATCAAAATTGATCACATCCTCCCTTATGATACTCACTGCATGGTAGATGGAGTCAAGACTTGGATCAAGTTTGCTTATTCTCTTCACCCTTTTAAGTTATGTCAATCTTGCTGAACCCTTGACCACTCAAGGAACAGTTGCACACCCAAAATAAGAGAGCTCCTTGCTGCAAGAATTGCTTTGAGCACGAGCAAACTAGTAAACCCTGCTTTCAATCATGAAACTCCATATATGAGTGAAGACTCATTCTCTCAAACCAGATCTGTAACAATCTCCTCTCCCTCTATTAAAGCATCTCAAATCGCTTTGCTGCTCTGGCCTCAACATCAAAAAACTCTCAATCTTCTCCAGTTTATGATGTTCAATCGCAGGAGCAAAATTTAATGGTCATCCCTCAGACTGCTGAAGGTTTTGAAGTTGAAGGTAACTCTGGTATCAAGTCGATCTCTCTTGAATCTTTATCAAATCAGTTCTGTGTAACTGCCAATAACAAAACAGTTCAGTTACAATCTCAGAATCTTGAAGATTTTACTTACAACCCTTTCAAAGCCCGTTCCAAGCACAATATTACTTCTGATGCTCTCTCTAGCTCGAAACAATCGTACCCACAGGGCTTTGGCCCATACCCCAATTTCTCCAAACCTATTTCTTCCCAAAATCTCTCTGCACCGTCAAATCCCAGAAAATGGACACGGAATAAAACCCGGAAAATGGCTACTCTGGTTTATCCACTTTGCTAACAGATATAAATGAAGAAAAGAAAAGTTAATCAAGGTCCCTGTTCCTCCCAGGGCAAACCCAAAAAATTCTTGTATCCCATTCAAAAACCTATTCAAATTCAAAACCTAACATTTGGTTCCAAATGAATTTCCTCTTGGGTTCTTGAGAAAAGCTCCTTTTATTTGGCGGTAGCAAAAATCCCATCAACTACCAAAAAGGCGATCAAAGCTAGTAACGTCAAGGTTCCGATCGAGGGCAAAGAGTTAAGGCAGCTAACGGGAGAGATCTTCACCTTCAAATCATTTGGGGATTGCTCTTGTCGAGTTAGTCTTTTCGAACCTATTTTTTCTATTTATGGAATGATTTTCCCTATAGACAAACCTAAAATCCATGATCCCTTAGTCATTGCTAGTGGTAACACTTCAAATTTTTTGAGTTTTACTTATCCTTGATATCTTATTTTTGGCAATTTATTAAGATTCGGCACTGGGCTATCAAGGCATAGGGCCTAAAAATACTAGACATCAATTAGAAAAACTTGTCATCTCCCAAAACCCTGATATACTGTTTCTCTCTGAAACCAAAATTTACAGCCTTTTGTTGAGAAAACTTTTAAAAAAATCTTTGTACTATAATATGGTGTGTCAAGACTCGTGGGAAGTCTTTGGTGGTCTAGTTGTTTCTAGGATAAGGCTACTAAACTTAGAGTCATTTACATAGATAACAATCAAATTAACTGTGGTGTTTGGGATGAAAGTTCCAAATCTGAGTGGATCCTCACATGTATGTATGGTAGTCCCTATAAGGAAAATAGAAAAGATAACTCCTGAAACTTGTTAACCAAATGGGTGAAACTATGAACATACCATGGTTAGTGCTAGGAGACCTTAATGTTATTCTTAATAAAGATGAAAAAAGAGGAGGCAATCCAGTAATGGTGCTGATATTAGAAAATATTATACTATGTTTAATAATCTTGGTCTAAAAGACATAGGTTTCATAGGATTCCCCTTTACTTGGTCTAATCACCAAGAGGGAGATTGTCACATTGAAGAAAGAGTTGATAGAGGTATGGCAAATGGGCAATGGATTACTCAATTCCCAAATGCTAGTCTTAGACATTTAAATCACTCATGGTCTGACCACTATGCCATTCTTTTAGACTCTTCAATTCCCACTGCCCGAGAATGGTTCTAAACTATTCAAATTCTTTGGTTTATACCAAGAAGAGCGAGAAATGCGAGAGATATTATAAAATCCTCTTGGGAGACTAACTTAATTGGATCTAAAGCTTTTGTACTGGTTAATAGACTGGCCATAGTCAAAAGGGAAGTCAGTCTGTGGAATAAATTTGAGTTTGGCAAAATAAAACACAACTTAGCTAACATGAATAGAAAGCTTGATACTATTATGCAAAATCCTAATGTTAGACTAAATGATCAAAATCTAATTGCTACTAAGGCTGAAATTCAAAAACTTAATGATTATGAGGAGGAACTTTGGAAAATAAAAGGTAGAGATAACAACATAAAGTTAGGTGACATGAATACGCATTACTTCCATCAAAATGCTATTATAAGACAGAGGACAAACAACATTCAGGGCTTTTATGACGATAACAATATCTGGATTGAGGGTAGAAATAACATAGCAAATTGCTTAAATGTTCATTTTGAAACTCTTTTAACCACTTCCAGCCATATCATCAATGAAAATATAGTTAATCTTGTTCCTTGTCTTTATTCGATATTGAAAATGGGAAGCTAATGGAACCTCCTCTACGAATCATGATGCCTTGTTTGGCATGCCTTCTAACTCCGACCACTGGACTTGATGGTTTTCCACTGTTTTTTCAAAAAAATTGGAACATTGTTAAAAAAGATGTCATTGATATTGTTCTTGCTTTTTTCAACAATGGTCACATGTTAACTAAATTGAATTTGACATATATCTCTTTAATTCCCAAAGTCCATCATCCTACTGGTCTTAGTGATTACAGACCTATAAGTCTGTGCAACATTGTTTTTAAATCATTTCTAAGGTCATAGCTAATAGAATAAAACCCTTCCTAGACATACTTATCTCTCCGTACCAATTTGTGTTTGTTAAGCAACGTCTTATCTCAGACAACATTCTTGTTGCTCATGAGATAATACATGCTATGAGGAAAAAAAGGAAAAGCAAAACTGATTTTATGGGTTTAAAAATCGACATGTCCAAGGCTTTTGATCGTGTGGAATGGAATTTTCTTATTGCCATTCTCCATGGAATGGGCTTTTGTGATGCTTGGTGTAACCTTATTTACCAGCGCATTAGTACTAGTCAATCTTGTATTATGGTAAATGGGGTTCCGTGCAAGCCTTTCAAGCCTTCTCGTGGCCTGAGACAAGGGGACCCTTTGTCCCCTTATCTCTTTATTCTCTGCATGGAGTCTTTCTCCAGGATTATCTCCAATGCAGAGCAACATGGACTAATCTCTGGATTCAAAATTAACAAAAATTGTCCTGCTATTAGTCATCTTCTCTTCGCGGACGACTGTTTAATCTTTGCTAAAGCTAACACCACCCAAAGCCAAAATCTGCTGAATATTCTCGAAGACTATGGTAGGTCCTCTGGGCAGATGATAAATTTCTTTAAGTCAGGCATCTTCTTTACCCATCACATTCCTAACAATAAGGGCATAGACATTATAAATATTCTTCAGGTAAAAAAAAATCAGATTGGATGATAAATATTTAGGTGGCCCTCTCTTCACTAATAAATCTAAAATTGCTTGCTTTGAAAATCTGTATGATAAAATGGAGGGTAGATTAAAAGGGTGAACGAGTGAGTCCATGTCTCCCCCTGGAAGAGGTATCATGGCTAAAGGCGTGCTTGAGTGCATACGTATCTATTCTATGTCTACTTTTATCTTGCCAAAAACTACCGTCAAGAGAGTCACTAACATAATAAGGGACTTTTGGTGGGGCCAACTTGGTCCAAAAAAGGGTTTTATATAACTGGTTGGAGGGGCTTATGTATAAGTAAAGAAAAAGGAGGCAATGGCCTCAAAAAACTTGATCTTATGAACTTATCTTTGATTGCTAAAAATGGATGGAGGTTATTCCATCAACCAAACTCTTTTTTTCTCTAAAAATATGAAAGGAAATATTTCCGTACTACCAATCCCTTCCATGCTATATGAAATGATGGCTCTTTTTGGAGTGCGGAAGGGGGTTTATAAAGGGCTAATGATCATAAAAGATTATAACATTTGGCAAATAGGAAATGGGTGCCAGGTTAATATCTGGAAAGACAATTGGGTGCCTGATGAGGAAGGCAAGACGATAAGCTTAGAAGATCTAGGTAATCACAATGGTTTCACTCTTGTTAGAGATTTAATGAATGATAGTGGTTGGAACATTGAGGTCCTAAATCAACTGTTTGAGTGGGATGTTATTACCAAAATCCTGACTATCACTCCTAATAAAGATTCAGAGGATGTGTTACGATGGATTGATAACCCGCAAGGAAACTTTACTAGTAAATCCTTATACAATCTCATTGATAAGAAGGCTGTTCAACCTAGTGATCTGTTAGCTAAGAAAATTAGTGATCTAAAGGTTATTCCTAGAGTCCAATTTTTCATCTGGAAAATGAAAAGTAATTTGTTACCTTTTAGTGGTCTTCGGTCTTCTTGCTAGGTACAGTAATCATGTTGATCCAATTTGTACTTTGTGTAATAACCACATTGAAACGGGTGAGCACTCCGTAATGCATTGTAGCTTTGCCAAAGCAGTTTGGGCTCATTGCTCCATTAACCTTGAAACTGCTTGTAATGGCTTTAACAACTTAACTGAGTGGTGTAAAAGTTGGTTCTCTAGAATAATTCCTCCAAATCAATGGGGATCTTGGGCAAGCATGTGTGCTACCATCTGCTGGTTTGTCTGGAAAGCCAGGTGCGACTCTGTGTTCAGGAAAATCAAACCTTTCCCAAGATTCACAGGAAATCAGGTTCTTAGTCACATGAACATGTATATCCTGAATCTGTCCACAGTTATTACTAGACATGATGCTAGGAGAGCTGAAGAAAGGGATCAAATATAAGTTCTGAATATCTCTTTTGCCTACAAAGCTGCTTAGGATTCTGTTACAGGGCTAACAGGAATTGGTGTTTGTATACTAGGTCCAACAGGAGAAATCATTGGCAGGAAAACCCCGGAGGATCGGGACTCATGGAAGAGAAGAGGGAGAATGCGTAGCATCTTAGGATGCTCTGGATTGGGCCTCTCAACTCAGTTGCGGGGTGTTCAACTTATTGGGAGGCAACAAGAACATCGGTAAAGCTATGCAAGGTGGAACCCGAGAAGTACAAGGAGAACAAATGATAAACTAGACAATTTAATTTTGAGTTTGAACTCTTTTGAAAAGGTCATCAACAAAACCATTAAGTATGGTAACTTCTCTGATCTGCAAAGACTAGTCTTAGTCGGTGCAAGATCTCAAAGTCCTCAAATGTGGGAGGCTTCTACCCTTGCAACCTTTTGTCAGTAAACTCTTTTTTATCTATAAAAAAATAATCTTTGAATTAGTTTAGAAAATCTCGCATACAATGGGACTTTAGGATGATATAATTCAAAATTTGAAACCACTAAAAATGCCTTAATCCAATATGAAATTCCAATATTACCCTCTTGGGGAAAGAAAGAATTGAGAACTAAAGAGAATTTTCCTCATCCCAGATGAAATTAAGTCTCGATTGATGGAATAGAGGTTGGACTTCGAACAAATGTTATGATCTAAGGTACATTCTGTCACAGATTTAGAAATATTTGGAAAACGAAAATGTTTCTAGCCCCCTAACTATCTTCCCCTTGCTTCCATCCACTCACAAACCAATTTTTAGTAGCTCCCCTATTTTCTTCAGGGTGGGACCAATGTAGTTAATATCGGATATCGGTTTATCTCGGCCGTGGACCCATACACTGGTACAACATTGTATCGGGGAGATCTCGGTTTCAAATGTTGGTTCTAAATTTATATCTATAATTTTTATTGTTTCACATAAAATTAGACAAGATAAAAATGCATCAATTTTAGAAAAACAAAACAAGTTCATTCAAAACTTATAAATGTTGCATCATTTGGCATCGGCCCGCTCTTCTCCATCTCCAAAAACATTTCTAGAGCTTTCTCACCATGTCCATGAGTCCCATATCCCATTATCATAGAATTCCAGGACACAACATTCCTCTCCTCCATTCCATAAAAGACTTCTCTTGCTAGTTCCATTGCACCACATTACTAATACATTGTCAAAATAGTAGTTGACAATAAGATATCAGGTTTAATCTTTTCATTCTCTTTTATATAGGAGTGAACCAGCATACCACTTTCGAGACTACCCAAATTCGTAATCGCCGTTAGGACACTCACAAGAGTTGCCTCATTTGGCTCAACATCCGTTCCTTGTGCTACCATCATCCTATCGAACAATCTAAGACACTCTTCGTAACTTTTGATTTTATATGAAGTGTCAAAATGATATTCCTAGTAACCACATTTCTCTTTGAAATCCGATCAAAAAGATTTAAAGCAGCCGAAACACTACCCAATTTTGCATACCCATCAATCATAGAATTCCAACTACAACATCACTAACCGACATCCTATCAAAGATCTCTTCAGCAGATGTCATATCTCCAACTCCAGTATAATCAGCAATCATCGAATTCCAACGAACAATATCTCTTTCCGGCATTTCATCAAACAGTCTTCGAGCAACACAAACTTCACCATTCTTCACAAACCCAACAATCATTGAATTCCAAGTTACTATGTCCGAGTGATCAAAACTTGCATCATCAAACAACTTACGTGCATCATTAATCCTCTTAAATCTAATCCCCGATATCGGAAAACCAGTTTGTATCGTTTCGTGTATATCGGCCGATATTATCGGCAAAATATTGTATCGCGATATTATTGTTTCCATTTCGCTCTAACACCGGTACCGATATTATTGTTTCCATTTCCAATATGGAAGAATGTAACAATCTCATCAAGATTTTCCAAGATTTTGGTCAATCCTCTGGACAGTTGATCAACTTTGCTAAATCAGGAATCTTCTTCAGCAAAAACACTGCTCCGGATATTGCGAGACGACATAAGTGATGCCATGCATTTTCAAAGGATCAACAGTACAGATAAATATTTTGGCTCTCCTCTCTTCACCAATAGAAGCAAAGTTCAATGTTTCAAGCCTTGTGTGGATAAACTAAAACACAGACTTGCTGGTTGGAAAACTAACTTATCAACAGCAGGAAAAGTTACTATGATCCAAACTGTCACCTCAACCTCTAGCATTTACCAAATGAATTGTTTCAAGATCCCAAAAGGTACCTGTAAAATGATAAATGCTATAAAAAGGGACTTCTTCTGGAATAAGGAACAAGATAAATCTAAAGGCTTATACTACATTGCTTGGGATGCTGTCAACAAACCAAAGGATTTAGGGGGATTGGGATTCAAAAATATGGAGTACTTTAATCTAGCTATGATCTCAAAAATTGCTTGGAGATTAATTGAAGAACCAAACTCTCTCTGGAGCAGCACCATGAAGGCATCTCATTATCCAAATCAAGAAGTTCTCAGAATGGACACCAAGCCAAAGAATACCGACTCTTGGATATGGAAAGGAATTCTGAAAGGCATCTCTTGCATTCAAAAATACTATATCTGGAAGATGGGGATGGAAAAAATATTCACATTTGGGAGGATAGATGGATTCATAACCTACGACATAATCCAAAAACCCCCTCAATGCCCTTCAAGCCTCACAACGGTCAATCAACTATTCAATACCTATGGAGAGAGGGACACAAACATCCTAGCTCTTTGGTTTACCCAGGATATTCAAAATCTCATTCTCTAGACAAATCATAACCTAACACTGAAGACACTATAAGGTGGAGCTTAACTCATGCGAGAGAAATTTCTTGTCAAATCCTTATATGACAAGCAAATCAATGACAAGTATCTAATGACAATCTCATAGCTCCTTAGAGACAAATCTGGAAACTTGATACTACACCAGCTATTCAACTCTTTACATGGAAATGTGGCCATGGCATTCTTCCAACCAATGCCAAGTCATTCTAGCATTCGAACTACATTGATCCCATATGCAACTTCGCAAGAATGCTCTGAAGACATCACACATGTTCTCTTGACTTGCCCAGTACTATTCGATGTTTTGGCAAAACTCTTTGGGGAGAATCATCAACTTTTTAATGCTTACACTTCCTTCCATGATTGGTTCAACAGTTGGTTTCTTCCCAACAATCCCATTGCTAGCTGGAATGCTACTTTTGTTATTATTTGTTGGTTCATCTGGAAAGCTAGATGTGATTTGGTATTCAGAAGCATAAGCCCTACTGCAGCTAATACTGCTCTGAAAATCACTCAACATCTATGTACCTTTTCTAGAGTGAATCATGACCCTGAGCATATTCTAAATAACCTTTATTACCATGAGAATTCCAATGATTATGATCAAAAACAATAAAGAAAAATTTGGAATCACTATTAGCTTACACATCTTGGAAGTACACAATAATATGGCTAATAGTGATTTACCATCTTATACTAACTTTGCTTTTATGGCAATGTCTTTCACAGGTCAATGTATGGGAGCTAGGAACATCAAAGACACTACCATTTGGACTCGGCAAGAAAAGCGGGCGGAGCTCATCTAGCACTGACCTGAGGCAAGGAAATGCAACAGACTAATATTGATTTTGTAGCAGATTAATATTACAAGCCATTCAGACAGGATATCAACTAGAAGTCCATGAAAGATTTTAAGGAGGATCTACTCAAAGCAATGACAGGAATTTTGAAGCAATAGACTTTGTTTTAGGCAAGCTTATCAAACTAGCTCCACAACAAAACACTATTGCATCCAACTAACTAGGCTATCTAGTTACTCTCCTTTACTCCAAAACTTTAACCGGAAAGGTCCTAATTTCCAGTTACTTTTGTCAGCTTTACAGTTTACTCCAAACAATGTTTTTAAGGATAACTGTAATAACTCTAATCTTATTGTAAGTGGGCATCTTGGAACTAGACATAGCCAGATGATCACCTTGTTGTTACTTTGAGTAGGTAGCTACGTTTAGCCGCTTTTCTCTTTTGTTATAAAAAAAAAATGTTCGTTTACCAAAAAGAAAAAACAGTCTTGTTCTCCACTGAACAACTAGTATAGTAGTTTTGTTTCTCATTATTCACAAACTTATTTTATTTTTCCCATTAACAATATAAGAACGAAGAAATATTACGAAGTGGGAAGTTTCTTTTCTGCCTTTCTTTTGAAACCTATTATAGGGCTCCAAACATTTGGTTTTGAGGGCTCACAAGATGACAAAATCGGGTTATGAAATAGTAATTAACAAAACCCCATATCTAACTATTTTTTGTAATGGCTAAAATACCCTCCATGAATTATAAAATTAAATTTATTATGTTTTCTTTCTCTTTTCATTCATAAATCATGATGAAGATGATGATTATATACAAAAAACTAAATCATTCTCTTTTCATTCATATATCATGATGAAGATGATGATCATATAAAAAAAACCTATTATTTTTCTTTCTCTCTTCTTCTTGTCCGTCGTGATAAAGATAACGATCATAAAAAGAAAAAACTAAGAAAACCCATCACTTATTTTTGCAAAAAACAGTTTCAGTACTGCCTACGGTTGGGAAAATTCATATTTCCCAACCGTAGACAGTCTACGGTTGGGAAAATTCATACTTCCCAACCGTAGACAGTTTAGTCTACGGTTAGGAAAATTCATATTTCCCCACCGTAGGCTGTCTACGGTTGGGAAAATTCATACTTCCCAACCGTAGACAGATTAGTCTACGGTTGGGAAAATTCATATTTCCCAACCGTAGAGCAGTTACGTCTTGTTTTTCAAAACCCAATTCGATCGATTAAAACTTATCCATGCATTGAAACCAATTAAATAAGATGGGTTTTTGATTTTTACCTTATTGAAGTCATTCCGGGTGGATTAAATGGTGTTAATCGATAATGAATTATTTTTATTGACGATTAATCGAAGAAATAAGCGATGGAGGTGATGGGGAAGAAGAAAATGGAAGAATTAAAGGAGAGGAATGAAAACAAATTGGTTTTAGGTTTTCAATAATTAATAGATTAAGGGTATTTTAGTATTTTTCTTATGAATTTGGTCCCCTTATCTTCATTGTAGGATATTTGAATCCTTAGGAGCCCTCAAAACTCTTTTCTTGGAGTCCCTATAATAGGTTTCTTTCTTTTTATGATTTTTACTTTTCCTTTACATATAGTTTATGCATTTATTTCCACTTACAATTGGCCAACTCGCGGATACCCTTGACCACCTTACTTCTTGATGACATGTTATAATGGGGTAAAATCGTAGTTACTATCCCTATCCTGGCACTTTTAGGGGCGACCCCGAAAGAATTAGGGGCGACACTAAAAGACAAAAAAGGTCAACCAAACGTAAATCTAAGCTACCCCTTATCTTCGATTTTTCGAAATGGCCAATATGCCCTTATATAATCGGTAGCCAACACCATAATCGGTAGGTAAACATTCAATCGGTAGGTTAAATTGAAACTATACCTACCGATTGTTGTGTTGATACTTCGGCTAATAATCCCCTTTATAATCGGTAGCTTATCCAACTTATAAGACTACCGATTATAAGAGCTCCGTATTGACCTTGGCCAAATTCCATAGGTTTTGAGGTGCAGAGCCAACCATAACCACTTGGCTTGAGCCGTGGATGTAGCCATAATCGGAAGTCTAATAGGTTACATAAACTACCGATTATAAGTTGCCCCAAATTTAGTTTTTCTAAAATCCTTCACGTAATGAATTTTGAAATCTACCATAATCGGTAGGGTATATTATTATATAACCCGCCGATTATAACGAGCTCCGGATCCAACCTTTGCCATATTTCATGGGTTTTGAGTGCACACAACCACCTTAACCACTTGGTTTTGCGTTTTGGATGCAGCCATAATCGGGAGTTAAATATATTACCAACCCATCCGAATATGGGTTGCCCCAAAATGAGTTTTTTTCTAAAATCATTCATGTGATGAATTTTGAAATCTACCATAATCGGTAGAGTTAACAACTTAAAACCCTACCGATTATAAGGAGCCCCGATCGAACCCTTGCCAAATTCCATAGGTTTGGAGTGTACGAGCCGGCATAACCATGTGGTTCGTGATTTGGATGCGAGCCATAATCGGGGGAGTTCAATATATTACCGGACCCTCCGATTATGGTGTTGTTTGGTTCTGAGAAACCATAGTTGTTTTTAGTATAATAATCGGACATTAACGAAACCACAAACATCCGATTCACGAATATTCGGTAGTAAATGCGCTCAATTCTTTGTCCGATTATGGTGTTGGTTGGTTACTGAGAGAACAAATTTTTTTACTTATAACATCGGAAGGAACATTACAAATAAACCAACCGATTATTGTTATTCGGAAGTTAAGGTGCACATTTACCTTTCGATTGTTTTGTTGTTTGAATCTGAGAAGACGAGGTTTTCTTTACACATGATAATCGGAGAGCAAAGTATATTAGCAATCCTCCGATTCGACAAAATATTTTGCACAATCCCGGAATCGGTAGGTTAATAACGTATAACCCTACCGATTCTGACTAAAAATTGGACATCCCCAGAATCGGTAGGTTAATATATAAACCTATCTTCCGATTGTGTTCCAAAATTCAACACTTTCATGTCTCTTCGTGTGATTAAACTTAAGAGTCATCGTTAAATGCATAAAATGTGTAAAATAAGCTGTTCTTAATCCATAAACATAACGAAACAACTAATATTCCGACACAATCTTTGAAAGCGACATAATCCGACATAACCAACATAAACAAAGTTATCCATAAAGTTAACGAAAAACATCGAGTTTACAACACCGAGAGTTCACTTGTTCTATTTGCTTTGACTTTGCGATTTTTATTAGCTCTACGACTTGGACCAAGCATCATCATGGGTTTCATCAACTTGAGTGCTTGATGAAGCCGAGTTCTTTTGTTCACCTTGGTTGCGGTTTCTTTTGCAATTTTTCCCCAACCGAGATGCATACACCTCATTGTCAACGTTGTCAATCAACCTGTTTGTGGTCTTTTATCTTCTCAATTGAAACAGGCTTTCCGGCCTTTATACAATCGATTGCACCATTTCGACAAACGCTTGAACTTTGTTCATCTTTTTCAAAACATAGCATACCATCAAACGGTTATTACTCTATTTTGACCCATAATATTAAACTAAATTAACAAAACAATACGTACCAATCTATCAAAACCCGTGAGGCTTCTCTTTGAGGATACTCTTGTCGAAGTGGCTTTGCTTTAAGATCACGGATTACGAACATGAGAAACATTGCGGTACCAATCCATGTAGTTGGGAGCATTTTCAAAACCTTGGTTGGCTGCCCTTCCTTGGTTGATCAAATAATGCGCCCTTCTATCCCAATGGAATTGACGGATGGTGAACCCTTGTGAACCACCGTGATAGAATCTTTATCGACTTGCATTGCTCCCGAACCAAAGTGAAATTGCCATGGATTTCCTCCTTTGGTATACCTTGTACAAAACCGTGTTGTCGCATCACCCTTGAGGCATTGTACATCACATATCCCGTGGGGTGCCACAACGGTCCAAAATAAAGTGCCAAATCGGACCGACCCGCGATATGTCCGATGGCTCGGTCTTCCTTGTATGGATCAAAGCATACGTATTGGGCTTTAAGTGAGTCCAAAATCTCCCTCAAACGAATCAACTGATGCTCATTCGTCTTAGAATGGTTGTCATCGAAGACGTACTTTCTTCCTATATGGTCACCTTTCTCCCACACCGGGTTTTCAATGGCCAATTCCAAGATAGGGAAGTGGACGTAGATCCAAGTCTATAATGTCATTTTTGCAAGTATTAGGAAATTGATTCTTCAATAGTATAAAAAAAATAAAAAAATAACCAAGTATGTGGAGTTAATAAACAATACATAACACTTGAGACTCACGTTCCGGCCACTTGGCTAATTCCAACCCTCGACGCCTTTCTCAACTCTTCCATCAACCACGCATGGCATGCCGTGCCCCAAGAGTACTCATGCACTTTATCGAGAGGATCCGAGAAGTTGTAAAAGGTTGGCGTCGACCCGATTTCCACGGTATTGGGGAAAATGACATCCCAATACACATAGGAGATATGCGGTGGCCGCGTGGTTGACTTGCTCGTCCGTTAAAGTTCCTTTCTCTTCTTTTTCCTTGGTGCCCTTGAACATATCCATCAGTACCCATGTTGAACTGTCTAGTTCTATACTTCATGCATCTTTTGAACTCGATTGTTGATGTTTCTTCATCCCAACCCAAACACCTCTTAGTCGAGATCATAAAGATTCCTCCATTCCAAGCTGCTTAGTGAACTCGGCCCTAACACCCTTGCCATGGACGGGGAGTTTAAGAATCTGCTCAACATCATGCAGGGTTATCGTCATCTCCCCAAACGGCATATGGAAGGTGTCGGTCTCGGGATAAAGTCTCTCCACAAACGCCCGATATAGCCACCCGGTCATGTTCCAACATTGAGTTCTCCGCAGCATTGGCCAACCACGAATTCGCAATAATGGTCTTGAACCTTTCACATTCACCCTCCAAAGGCCAATCTAGCATTTTTGTTGGTGCGGCGGTCGCTTTGAGTAAACGAACCGCATCGGAATGATACTATTAAACACATGACAAGTTAAAAAATAAAATTAGAATAACCTAAAACTACAACCCTTAAAAGTATTACGGAGAAAAACATAATAAGTTAATAAAATGGATACGATCATTACCTCGGTTTCATATATTTCTCGGCCCGGGATTCTTTGTATCCAAATAACAATTGTCCTCCATCCTCCGTGACAGCCCAAGGATTACACCTTCTGGAATATCCTTCACCTTGATTCATCTCGACAAGGTGTTTCGCTTTCTTTCGAGGAGGATTTTCTTTTCGGCTTGTCCTACTTCTTCCTTGTTCAATTTCTGGTTGTGATGGTGGAGCACTTGGTTGAACAGACTTCTTGGATTGGTTGTGATAGAGAAGCACTTGGTTGAACACCTTCTTGGATTGGTTGTGATTGAGAGGCACTTGGTTGAACACCTTCTTGGATTGGTTGTGATTGAGAGGCACTTGGTTGAACACAGATTGAACCGGTTACGATTGAGGGGCACTAGGTTGAACGACTTCTTGGCTTGCTTGTTGAGTTCCAACTTGACCACTTGAAGCGGCGTTAGCGATCCTAGCTCTCCTTGCACTAGGCTGTCGAGTTACGCGCCTATCCTTCCTTGCACTAGCCGAGACAATTGAATCTTGGATGTTTTTACCTCTTTATCCCTAAACAACAACAAAAAGTACAACAGGTTATGAAACTAAATATTCGGTTGGTTGATTTAACAAATTGCCTCCGATTATTCACAATCGTAAGTATCGAGTTAACCTAAAAAGCTACCGAATACGTATAATCGGAAACAAAATAAACTTTTTTGTGTTCGAATATGTTTATCTACACACAATAATCGGAACCTAAAGTTCAACATAACCCTCAAATTCCACACAATCGGAAGCCTAACAAAACTAATGTCTACCGAATATGCGTCTCTTTGTATCCGAAACAAATCAAGTTGTTAGCCTAAACAATCGGAAAGATATTACGGAGAATATTTCACCCGATTATTGCGTCTCTAATACTTGTTATTCCCTAGTTTATTCGGAAGGATAAATCACAATTAGCTTCCGATTATGATTGAATTAGGCCTCAGTAATGAAAAACGTTATATAATCGGTAGGATGCCTAAATTTTTAACACCCGAATATGACAAATTTTCTCGTGAAATGAAGAGTTCGACCACAATCGGAAGTTTATAACAATACCTAACCTACCGATTCTGGTAATAACCGAAAACCCTAAAAAAGATAAACATGGATTCGTCCAATTGAAGCAATATAAACCAAATTAATGGTAGAATCTTACCTAATCGGCGCCATTTGAAGTTGCACGAGAGTTTGGCTATCGGTATCGCCTACTTCATCGTCTTCGTGCTCTTCGGGTTCGTGAGTTAAAACCTCTTTATTACGGGCATGCAATCAATATTCGGATCCTCACCGCGCACAACGTTTTTGGTTCGAGCTTTCTTACGTTCCGTTTCTTTCATCTTTATAGAAAATAATCGACGATGATTCGATTCGACGATGAACGATGTATAGCGAGGAGAGGGGGAGAGTTTTCCTCTACTGCAATCGGAAGGAAAGAGGAGAAGAGGAGTTGAAGTTGAAGTTGAAAAGAAAATGAAATGAATTTGAATTTAGGTCGACTTTGGTTTTATCTGTCAAACGGTTATTAATCGGTAGGTAATACCACCTCATTAGCTACTGGGTTGTTGAGTAGCCCAAAATCGGTAGAAATGGTTACTTATAACCTCCGATTATTGGAAGCCCCAAATTGAGCATTGGCCAAATTCCCTAGGTTTTGAGGGTGCGGGCCGACCATAACCATGTGGTTCGTGATTTGGATTTAGCAATAATCGGAAGCCAAGTAGGTTACCCAACCTCCCGATTATAGGTTGCCCCAAAATGAGTTTTTGTAAAATCATTCATTGTAGGAAATTTGAAATCTACCATAATCGGTAGTCTACTCAACTTAATAAACTACCGATTGTAAGGAGCCCCAGATCGGGCACATGCTTGAGCCTCAAGCTCGTCAACGCTATTTGACCGGTCTAGCGATGATCAAGTGACGATTTAGCCGATAATGACTCGATTAGTCTAGCACGAACGTTAATTAATAGAAAATAATCTAACAACGATTTAGATACGAAACTAGTATCACTAGTTAGATCTCGAAAAGTTACGCGGAACGGACTACTCGAACGTGTCAATCGGATATTGGACGAGGGGAAAAATAATCATTTAAATAATCATTTTTCATTTAAACCGTGGCTGCCCTTATCAATTCAATGGGTGCCTTTATAATTTTAGTTGCCTTATCACCACCCAAACGTGTCGACTCGAGAGAATATGTTCACTCGTTCTTTTCTTCTTATTCTCTTCTTCTTCCTTCCTTCTTCACTCTGTTCCTTTTCTTCTTCCCGTTCTTCTTCTGCTGCGAGAATTGAGAGATTAAACGAGAGATTTGTGATCGATAGAAGGTGTAGGAGATTATGAAGTAGTTGATGGTGATGGTGTGATTATCTGTAATCGATTTAGACTCAAGAGAAGAGGTGAATTAGGGAAAGAAAAACTAGGGTTTTGAGATGAATTCGAGTTCTTTGTTAAATTGATGGGTTAATTGGGTTGTTGATAGATGAAGATTAAGAGGGTGGAAGTTTAATTGAAGTTGTGGAATTGTTTTGATGTTTGAATCAAGAGTTAGGGTTTTTACAGCGGATGCAAATTGAATTGAGAGTGCATGTGAAATTGATGAAGATTATGAGTTGCTAATAGAGATATAAGGAAGGGGGTAATTGTTAAATTGGTGATATGAAGCCGTCTTGATGAAGAATTGAAAAGGTGATGAATTTAGGAATTAGGGTTCTTGAGTTGATTGAAGGCTGTAGAGAGAAATCGATGAGATAAAAGATGGGTTTCGATGATTGATAGGATTACAATGGAGTTGCGGTGAGGTCTTAATCCCAGGTGATGAATTTGGTACTAGTGATTGATTTCCGATCAAGACAGATAACTATGGGGTTCCAGTGGAAGTGGCTAGTGTTATGGCAACTCTGAGGATGCTATTTTTGGTTGTAGGTGAGATTTAGATTATAACTGGGTTACAAGGAGTAACTAGTGATGATGATGTTGTGTTATGAATGGGAAGTTGAGTTTTGAAATGGTTTGATGTGAACCAGTTGGAAGAAGTTAAGGCGGGGTTGTTTGAGTTTGAGTTTGAGTGATAGATGGAGTTAGAGTTAAACTAATTCGCATTTGAAAGCTGAACTTGGTGGTTCAAGTATAATTTGATGATGGGGACAGTGGAATGAATGTGTAGGAGTGGTAATTTTATTGAGTTAATTGTGGCGGTGAATGTAAATTACGAGGGATGAATGTTAGAGGTTTAGAAATGTGTGTGTGTTGGTAGTGTGAATTGCGGGAATGGAGGTGAAATGGTGGTGATGCAGGAACTGGAATTGAAATGACGGTGTCGTTGGAATAAGAGTTAAGAGAATGTGTTGGTACATTAGAATTATACGGGGTTAAAGTTGAGTGTTCTTTGCTATTGGATTGTACTTAGGCATGTGTAGTTGTGGATCGAGGTATGGTGTTGTTGTTTATATGATTGAGTTAGAGTTGAAGGGTAATCTTAGGCACGAGATGTGTAGTTAGTAATGATGGTTGTAGGGAATGCCTAATAGCTCCGGTGGAGGCTTACTCACGCGGTGCGGTAAAAGCAGACTCATTGTTTGTACATGAAATTCAATGTTATTTTGTATTTGAATTGAAGTTTGTTCAAGTTAAATGTATTGCTATTTGAATATAGAGTTTTGGAGTTGCACAATATACGTGCATCGATCTTCTTTGGCTTGAGCAATGCTCTGGCTGTGCAAGGATTTTGACCTTGTGTCTTTCAGCCTAGTCGAGATCGACTCTAGGCGACTCGATCCATCGACTAAGTCGAATCGAGTTGAATCGGGTTTGACCAGCTGAGTCACTAGTCTTGACTCGTTGACCATTGACCCTGGACTTGACCTTGACTGGGCGTGGACTGTTAGTTGACCCATTTGACCGTCGGTGGCCGTTAGAATGACCCGTTGGGTCGAGGCCTTGTGTAGTGGGCGGACTAGTGGGATGTCTTAGGATCGAGGCCCATGGGCTTGGACTTGGACTTAGGATTAGTTTTTCTTACTTTGATGAATTGGACCTCTTATGGTCCAGTTAGCCTTAACCTCCTCTCTACAAAGTTGTTGATATTCATAAGACATATCTAATGGACTATAGAACCCACCTAATTGAATTAGTAAACCTTTAGATGTGCTAAAGATAGGTAATGAAGGGTGTAGAACCATATATGGGCTTAGAACCATAAGATAATCCACTTAGCTTATAACTAGAGAATTGTATGAGATTATGTTATGAACACTGGTGTGAGCCTTTTGGCTAATTTCTTAGAGCGCATATGTGATTAACGATTACTCTTTATTAACAACGATCGATCAAAAAGATGAACCGATGGATTTGCGGATCTCGAGGTAGGCGAGGCTTGTCATCAATACGAGTGGGAACTCTGTAACCTTCTTGTAATCATTAAGCTTTCTTATATTCTGAGCATGATGAGTCTTTACTATCCAGTGAGCATGGTAGTGTATACTTGGATTTACTGTTTATGTATCCTTGAGTGTAATGTATATGTTGTATTTGTATGCACGATGTTTGTTACGATGTGATTTGTGTGTGATATGCATTGTGAGATTTCCCTGCGAAGAGTGTATACATGTTTTCCCCACGGCTCTTAGCTAAGTTAAGTAAGGCGGTAATTCATCCGTCGACAATATTATGTAGTAGGGCGGTAATTCATCCGTTTAAATATTATTATATCTAATTTAATTAGTAGGGCGGTAATTCATCCGTTTTAATAGTATTAGTAGGCGGTAACTCATCCGTTATAATATTCTTTGCTTATTAATATAGTAGGGCGGTAGTTCATCCGTAAGCAATAGTACTTAGTAGGGCGGTAGTTCATCCGTTATGATATTATATATACTATTCTATTTGAGGAAATCACTCGTGTGCATATTATACTTGTTTGACTAACTTTCGATCTTGATGGTAATATTTTGAATCATGGTTTGTATGGGCACTCTATGTGGACGATGTTATTATTATTGATTAGGGTTGCTTTCGCGTCGTCTTCTCCAATGAGTTTGGCGAGTTAGAGTGACACTTGCTTCGTGATACTAAAATTGTTGTATGATTAGTTTCTTCTTGTTTTTCTTTCAATTTATATTCTTTAGAAGCGTAAAGCATATTAGTGATTACTTGAGAGTTATAGGTTATCATTGAGCCCCCATTTTGGGACGATGTGCTCACTCGTTTCCACTTGATTTCGTTACCAGAAGAAATGGTGCTCGTGAAGATATTGATTTCGTAGTTTAAAGCGTTACTTAGAACCGTGTTATAATTATGTATCTTTTGTATATGTGTATTCCTATTTATTGTAAACAACATACTAATTTTATTTATATCATTTGAGAGTTATTCGCTTATAAATATCAGAGTGTTGGGTTCAAGTTTTTTTTTTTTGCTCGATAATAAGAATTTATATTAAAACCAAAATATGTTCAAAAACAACAAATGCCCAACAGAGAGGGAAAATAAAATGGGCCTTTATAAGATAGGCCTACAGATTAATGAAATCTAAAATAAGGGAAGAAAGGAATTTCCAACGTTTTAAGGAAAGGAGGTCTTTCTGTATATATCATGTATTCCCCTTTATTCAACCTTGCTCCTCTTTTCGCTAAAGAATCTGCGAGAGAAATTGATTTCCACTGGCTGTGAACAAACTCCCTATGAGACTAGCACATATTTTGTTCCATCTAGTTATAGCAAACCCAAGGTAATTTCCCAGGACACAAAAGCTGCAATTCTTTGCTTTGGGTCTGAACTAAACGACATTTAGAAATCCATTAGAAATGGCCCATTCCCTGCTACAAAGAATTGCCATTACTTCGCCCGGGAAGTTAGTAGCAATGCCCAAGCCTCCGATTCGGCCACTATAAACTCACCTTTCCAAGACCTTCCAATGAAGCCAAAACCAGCTATTCCAGGATTACCTTTTGCAGCTCCATCACAACATAATAGAAGTTGATTAAGGCGAGGGAAGAGAAGAAGATTTACATTACACGAGTTGATTTAACTTTTAAATTTGATTGAAGGATTTTAGAACACGGAGATCATAAGTAGAATTCCACATAGGTTGCTTCATTCTAATGTCACTCTCTGAATCATCTTCAAAATATTTCTTTTAAACTCATCTTGCTTGATTACTGACATTATCATACACCAATCATGTTTCTTAAGAACCATATCTCTTTGATGTGATAAGAAGCGGCATTCCTCAAATCTCTTTTACGAGCGGGGCTTTTGGTTTTTGCAAAGTGAAGAATATCTTCTAAGGAAGTAGGATTGAAATTGAAAATGCCTCCCAACCATTTCCAAATTATCTCGCTTTGAGTCACAAAACCACAAAATATGTTCTAGAGTTTCCTCATTACACTTACAAAAAGGGCATCTGGAAGCTAGTTGAAAATTTCTCTTTTTCATGTTATCATCAGATGGAACAACTCTCCTTACCAGCTTCCAAGTTGGCTTTAGTTCATATTATGTAATTATGATTCTTCTAATCATCAATCTGGAATAGAATTCTTAAATTAGGTTGTAATCTCATTAGTTAAACATGTGCTTAAGTTGGGGCGTCACAGAACCCTTGCCAGAATCCATAGGTTAAGAGGGTACAAGGCCAGGCCTAACCATGTGGTTCGTGATTTGGATGTAGCCATAATCGTACGGAAGATAGGTTCCAAAACCTACCGATTATAGGTTGCCCCTAAATGAGTTTTCTCTAAAATCCTTATTTCCACACCAGCTAAAATTGAACCAGTATTTGAAGTCACTCATTTTATTGAATCGAAAAAACATACATGTAGTTGAAATAAAATAGAAGTAAAACACATAAAATTGTTCAATACATCGCCCTAGGGATTCTCTACGAGTTTAATTATATTGGGCGAATTGCCATTCAACTTCCTCCAAGAGAGTGTAGCAGTCCTCGTGCGAAACTCATGGCCAGGTACCTTAATTCGTATTGGCTCAGGCCAAAGTATCTTGGGAAAACAATTTTTAAAATAAGTTAGCGTTGTTGAATAATCATAACCAAATAAAGAATTTTTGATAAGAGGCCTATTGATTCACAAACTTACTCTACTCATTCGGTCTTCGTTTGGCATAGCGTCCTTACGAGCTTTCAATTCGTTTCTCGTGATACGCATTCATTGTATAAATATGCGTACCTTTCCCTTATTTGCGGGAGCGTCCTCCTATAACGATTTCCGCTTAGTGCTTTAAAAACCTTAAACACCCGTTTCCACCAAGCATTGGTGTTTTGATCATCCCCAAAGTAAGGCCCTCTTGTTGGGTCTTAGTTCTTTGATCACCCATTGCTTCCTCAGCGGAGTGCTTTGTGAGAGTGGTGTGTGCTCGACAATAGCAACATCTTCTATATTATTGAACGGAGTTGTAGCCATTTTGGTGATTCAAAGTGATGGGTGACTGATTTAGGAAGATTGAATGTGATGGGTGAATAAGTTTGGTAGAGATAGGTCTCTATTTATAGCAAAAAAGTACCCAACTGCTAGTTTTTAAAAAAAAAAACGGTTACTTCAACATAATCGGAGGTTTGTCAATATGTATTATCTACTGGGTGTGTTTGGTTTTCGAGGCACGGCTAGTTTATTTTGAACGAACTAGCCGTTGGAGTATAATCGGTAGTTAGATCAACAATTAAAACTTAGATTTTCATAAATATTTTGAAATTCATAACAATATCACCTACATTTTTTGCAGGTAGTTGGAGTATAATCGGTAGCTAATAACCTCACAGATTATACGATTGCCCCAAATTTTGTTTTTGCAGAAATGTCAATTTTTTCGAATTTGGGAACTAGAATAATCGGTAGTTAATAAGGCTTCCGATTATACAGTTGCCCCAAATTTCTTTCTTGGCGAAATCACCAATTTTGGGAATTTATGAGCTACTATAATCGGTAGTCGCGTGAGGTTATTTCCCTTTCGATTGTCATAGAAGCCAGATGCGAGTTTGGCACAAAATCGATAATAATCGGTAGTATAACATAGTTACTAAGCTTCCGATTGCGTTGTTATAATCGGGAACAAAATAGCTTCCGATTGTGTAAGGGCATTAACGTATTCTCCGCGTTTTTGGACATCCCTTAACGGTGTATATGGGTTGGGAATAAAAAAGTCGCCCCTAATTCTTTCGGGGTCGCCCCTAAAAGTGCCAGGATCCCTATTCCCTATAATCCCTACCACCAAAAGTTCCAATATGCTGTTATAATGGCGATACACACAATGAAGTACAACATTAGCATCGTAAGGTCCATAACCTTTGCACCGTTGCAGTATAGTTATTGATCTGTATGACTCCACATCTTAAAACAGTGCATGACACATGCACATGGACTAGTTTGAAAATACCTTTTCAACAGAAGTAACAAGAATGGTTCAAACTTCTTTAAATTGCAAGGCTGCTAATAGCTATTAGGGGAACCGGATTCTAGGGGTGTACCAAATTTCAAATAAAACAAAATATTTTTTTCATATAAAACAACAGTTTTGCCTTAGGCACAGGTACACCTCCCAGAATTCGATCACCCCCATTAGCAATCTTGTTAAATTGGGCGGGGGAAATCGCTAGTCACTGGTTACCCCGTAAGAGCACAAAATCCGATTAATCAGAAACATTTAGAGCAAGTGTATTAAAGAATGATAAATTAACTTACTTTATGGTCCATGTGGATGGGAAAATTTATTTACTCACAGTAAGAAACAAGATTATCTATAAGAAGATCGAGACGATCACCTTGGTTGGGATAATCGTCCCAGCTTGAGCCGAGGCTCGGTGCAACATCATCTGAGCCTCGATTCACTTAGCGTTGACCGTCACCATTTGCAACGACTACATTTTTAAACGTTAACTCAATGGCTCTATGTCCATCATACATGTACAGATCTTCTTCCATATTCGCCTATAAACTCACACAATTTCTATATATTATCACATAAATTTGTTAAATTTCCTCAATATATTCATTGTTATCACTCGTTTCAATCATTAATTTTTTTGTTCTTGTGGATCCTAATTTGGAAATGAGGAAGCGCACACATTTGCGCTACTCTTTCTCGAACAACAACAATAATAATGGATGCATCATTGGATCAAATGGATGAAAATTTCGGACAAAGAGAGAACTATGATGAACGCCATGATGCAATTATACAGGGGGAAAATACCGCGACCTCCAGAATCAAGAGCATCATTGACAAGAATATGTACGAGGATATTTCGAGAGAAAGTACATCAACAAATAATGCGTGATTATTTTATCAATATATGTGTGGACTCTGATGAAGATTTTCAGCGTCGCTTTTGTATGCCGCGATACTTGGTTATTAGGCTTATCTCAGAGCTTTGTATAGTAAACCCTAAATTCAATTATCAATTTGAGGTATGAAATATACGAGGGCATAGTCTTGAACAAAAGGTCACTACAACCCTAAGGATTTTAGGTTATGGTTTGCCAGTGGGTGCCTGTGATGAGTACATTCGTATGTAAAAAACAACAACATACCAAAATCTCAATATGTTTTGCGAAACTGTAGTTAACCATTTTGGTCCATGTTTTTACGACAACCAACTCAAAGATGATGTCGACATGAATATCCCGGAATGCTAGGTAGCCTTGATTGCATGTATTGGGTGTGGCATGAATATCCTTTATACTTGGCAAGGTCAGTATAAGGACCATTACGCAAAACCAATTGTTGTTAAGGTGACGGCTTCTTATGATTGTCGGATATGTCATGCTTTTTTTGTACTCTCGGGTTCAAATAACGACTTCAATATTTTGCAAAAATCGTCTTTATTTGAAGTACGAAAATGATTTAGCTGCAAATTTTACCGTCAATGACAATAACTGAAAAGACGAGGGCACCCAAATGTACCTCAATCTAAAACTTTTCACCTATAAGTCCTTTCTCCGAAAGTGATTGTGTATGGACTGAGTCGAGACAATACAACTAATCGGTTCACACTTCGTGTGATCGTCTATGGATACGAGATCGAGACAATACAACAACAAAGTATGTTTACTTGATAAATGGTTCGGACTTAACCAAACACAATAGGATTGTTATCAAGTAAATAGGAATTAACGTTTGTGTTTTACTTCTAATTATAATAAAAACAATTATAATTGCGAAAATAGAAAAGTAAAAGACACAACAAGATTTTGTTAACGAGGAAACCGCAAATGCGAGAAAAACCCAGGACCTTGTCCAGAGAATTTAATACTCTCGGGATTAAGCCGCTATAGAAAATCAAACCAACTTCGTATAGTTGAGACCAAGCAACTAAACCTATAGTTCACCTAGTTAAAATCTGTATTCCCACGCCTCCAACTTGTAATAAGTCACGTACTTGGAACAATTCCTTTGGTTCGTATTCCAAACAAGAAAGGAACAACAAATCTTTTGGTAGAAACTCTTTTCAACCAAGTGATGTGAGTTCGTCAGAAGGCTCTTCCGTTTATCCCAATAAACTCCTTTGTTAGGTCCTTAGATCTATCTAATAACAACTACCAAAGTAATTGTCTAAATTTTACAATCAATACTTTGAATCACAAAGAATTGTATTGATGTCGATCTACTCAACTAATCAATCCAATCTACCACAAGGATAAACCGATTATAGTTGGATCCTCTTTAACTTGAAACAAGTATTGTGCACACCAAGATTATGAACCCAAATCGAAATCTTCACAATCTTCTTTGTCTTCAAATTTTCTTAGATCTTCAATAAACACTGCGCACACAATCAACTTGAATCTCTTGTGATCAATCACGCAGAAGCAGTACTGTTAACAATGGATTATCACAAGGCGTCTTTAGATCTATAAACAGTCTAAAGATCCCCGTCGAAACTTTGATCTAGTTTGAGTGAATCTTATATTAGAAGAGAAGATTCTCAAGCATAAACAAACTAGGTGCAATCAAAGTTCAACAACCGTTAGTCAATCAAATCAATTGAAAACTAATAATAAACCGCAATTATCTAGTTTTCCACCAACGGTACTAATAGAGCTTCTCAATCCCAAAGAAGTCTTTAAACTGAGCGGTCGTAAGAGATTTCGCCTAATTAGGTTACTTTCCTCTCCGAATACGCGGCTCCACCAATAACAACACAACTAGGTATTTTTGTTGGCTCTGAGGATTAGTTTGCTCGAAATGCAAACTTTGATATTTATATACCAAGGAAGTTTGGAAACCAAGGAATTTCCAAAACCGAAAATATTCTCAAGATATGCAATATATTCCAAATTCGGTTTCCATAATTCCTGAAATGCTTTGTCCAATTAGTAAATGCACATTACTAATTTTCATTTTCAAAAATAAAATTAAAAACCTTAATTAAAAGTTTCTCAACTTATTTTTTCGATCCGAGATTTTTCCTTTAGCTATTAAGGAATATCTTTGAACAATAAAAGATAAGCGTCACTGCACATGTTCAAAGTATGTCGACATCTTTACTTTGTAAGTCCTCTTTCATACTTACAATCTTAAAAACGATTTGCCACACTTCCAAACAAGTTTAGAATTGGTTCATCGACTTTCAAGAACTATGTGATTGATTAAAAACACTCAATCACCAATCATGGGTTTCACGGTTCTACCAAAATAAGTTTCGGTTCTACCTCCATGTGAGTCTTGGATTTAGTCACACTATCTTTCCAAAAATTCGGTTGACTAGGTACTAGGATCGGTTCCCACATATATATGGTATCTAACTTGTATTTGTTGCACATGTCCATAGGATCGGTTCCCAATGTCTAGAAATGTGTTGCACATGTTCATAAGATCGGTTCCCTATATCTAGAAACATGTTGCACCTCTTACTAGGATCGATTCCCCTTTTGTTACATTGCACCTCTTACTATGATCGGTTCCCCTTTGCCTAGAGTTGGTCATACCAATAACACTAAATCGATCATATCATCTCAGGTAATTACTTCAGATCGGTTTCACTAATAAAAGTCATACCAATACAAAAGTTAGCCCTTGTGAATAGTTTTACCAAGAACATAAACAAGTCATGAGCGGTTATACTAATGACACATATTGGTAGTTCAAAATATATGCAATGAATAACAATACCAATAAGCCTAGCGATTTCCCTTTCGATTCACAAAACAAGTTCATGAATTTACTTCCTTTAAACGAATGTAAAACATTGTTTCCTAGGATGAAATCTTCACCTCATACCCATACATAATCACAATAGCATTCAAACGATTATGTCGATGTATTATATACGAAGTTCAAAAGATAAACGTTATACTTCGTATTGTATTCCTTAATACTACGTCTAACTAGAGTGTAATCATTCATGCTTCGCAGTTATGTTTTCAATATGCACGACTTGAAAGATGTGTTAGGGAATGAAACAGTGTAAGTCAAATATCACTAACCTCAAGTGGAAGGATGATGTTGTCGTTGTAGCTCCTTACTTCTTCACTTCTTCAAGTCTTCGTAATACTTGTAATGTCTCATATCCTAATACTTTCAAGCTAACCTATACTGAAGTTGACTCTAGTACATAATCAAGCGACTCTTTAAATGAGTTTTGGTTCACTAAAATATGACAACCAAACTTGACATACCAACGCTTGGTGGGTTCAACCGAGCTATGATCTAACAATAACTATAACATGGGTTATTTTTGGTGGACGAAATTTATCCAGCATGGTCAATTTCATTTCAAGCTTACACTAAGATACCCGAAACCAAGGAGCACCATGATAAAAGGAATTTTAAAGGGAAGCAGATGGAGTGTAGGAAGGATGTTGAGCGGCATTTGGAATTTTGAAGAGGAATTTTGAACGAGCATTTGAATTTCATTTCAAGCTTACACTAAGATACCTGAATCCAAGGAGCACCATGATAAAAGGCATTTTAAAGGGAAGCATACGGAGTGTAGGAAGGATGTTGAACGAGCATTTGGAATATCACTAACCTCAAGTGGAAGGATGATGTTGTCGTTGTAGCTCCTTACTTCTTCACTTCTTCAAGTCTTCGTAATACTTGTAATGTCTCATATCCTAATAATTTCAAGCTAACCTATACGAAGTTGACTCTAGTAAATAATCAAGCGACTCTTTAAATGAGTTTTGGTTCACTAAAATATGACAACCAAACTTGACATACCAACGCTTGGTGGGTTCAACCGAGCTATGCTCTAACAATAACTATAACGTGGGTTATTTTTGGCGGACTAAATTTATCCAGCATGGTCAATTTCATTTCAAGCTTACACTAAGATACCGAAGCCAAGGAGCACCATGATAAAAGGCATTTTAAATGGAAGCGGATGGAGTGTAGGAAGGATGTTGAACGAGCATTTGGAATTTTGAAGAGGAAGTTCCATATATTTTTTTGGACCATATCGTTCGTTTAAATCAATAGAAAAGAATAGGGTAATAGATGTTCACTGCATCATTTTGCATCATATAGTAGCAGGAGACCCGCAGGGATACCGAGTTGAACAAGTTATCAAATTAAGATTTGAGGAAAGAAGTTCAACCCCTTCATGGTGCAACCGCAAGAAAGTATAGAATGGTAAAATATAGTATTCAAAACATAGGATTACATTTAAGACTAAGGGAGGATCTCACCGCATATTAGGCTGAATTCGGAAGAATAAATCCTCACAGGACTTAGTGTTTTTACTTTATACATATCATTTCAATTATTTTAGTTGCATTTTCTTAATTTGATTTATGTAATTTGGATTAAACAAATATTGAAATTGAAACTAAGGATCACGTTGAATTTAAAACTAAAAATTATATTGAATTTAAAACTAACTATTACATCCAAAGTATTTAGAAATAATAAAACTAAACAAGTGTAATGACATTATCATTTTCATTCTCTCAACTGTTGTTGGACACTATCATTCCTCTTTGTGCTTGTACTTCATCAAATTCTTCTGTCAAAACCGTAGTTGTGCATAATTCATTTTTTCGTGTTCATTCCCGTGCGTCTCATGTGCGAATTAAACAAATTCTGTTCAACAGGCTTACGACCCTTTCTCATTTCCGAAACCATTTTCTTACGCTATATTATTTTAACAATATCTATTTTTTCTTGTTTTTCAAAAAAATCTTGAAGGGTGTATACTGAAATTGATGATTATGCGGCATCTTGAGGTGTCTTTAATGTTTCTTTTTGCTTTTTTTTTGTTACCGGTCCATCAAATCTTTCTGCAGTTTCATTGACACTAAGATTAGAATTACCATGTGGGAATCCTCAAGTGTTGGGATGAAGGTTGGAGCTTGTTTCTGGTGAAGAATAAGGAGACCCTTGAGAAGAATTTTGTAGTCTGGTAAGGTGATTCCTTTGGTACATGATATCCATTCAACATATCGGATTTATATCGTTTCAACTTCTCGAGGATGTGGTAATAGTCTTTGCGCTTGAAACTCGTTGAGTATTTTCCTAGCAATTCCTCTCGAGTTTTTTGTTAATTCAGTTTGAACATTTATAAACTAGTTACTGTAACAAACATAACACGTTTTAAAAATCAATCCAATCATTTGAAATGTGATTTACTAAATCGACTTCCACCTTACCGCTCGCAACTTGACGAGCCATTTGCATCATCAGAGCTACCCATAGGTTCATGTCTTTCCTGATTGCATTAAAACGACCTGACAACCCAGAAGCATCACATTTTTTTAATATTCTCGGTTTCTGACTAAAAAGCTTATGAATATTCCCCAAAGAGTATTATGTTGTTGTTGAGCACCATTGATAGAATGAAGCGTGAATGTTACATAAGCTCTGCGCAAATAGTCTTATCTCCACCCAGACTATACTTTGGATCGCGAGTTTTTTATTGTGTATTTTCTGTTGAAATATTTTGTGGTTATGATGAAATGACCATTTTTTTTTTGGAAATTTTGTTCTTCTGATTTAGAGTTCAAAAGTGAAAGATTGAGTTGAAAATGAAATTAAAAAAAAAAAAGAGAAAAAAGAAGAAGAAAGGGGCGTAGAAAGTGTGATTTTAGAGTCGAAGATAATTAAATTTATAGAAAATAAGGTCCGAGCCGTTGGATGAAAGTAACCTTCATAGGCTCAGACAAGGACAATCGACTCTATATGAGACAAGTACCGTCTTAAATGGAACCGAGGCTTGATCTATGTGAGACGGCGTATCTCATGTTGAGCGGTTCGTCCCAAGTTGAGACGGGGCGGCCTGGACTCCCAAATTGGCTGGTTCGCGCACCCTATTTTCCTGTTTGCATATGTCACTATGAGTAGGGCTGATAAAATCCGCTTATTTGTGAGCACTGTCTGTCTTTGCCAAGTTACGTACTTACGCATCAATTAGGCTTCATGTAAAATTTACGTGTCGCCTTGTTATAGGGGTTGGATTTTATTATAGGGTTGTGTAAACTGTAAAGTTAAGTTAATTGGATGATGATGAACATTACTTTAGTTCCAAAATAGTTGTTGTCGAAAATGATCTTGTCAATCTTCGAGTGGACTTCTTACTACGTAATACCTTTGTCTGGTTCAGATAGTGATGATGAATGCATAGCTTTTAATGAATATTATTACTTGGCCTGGTTGGAATAATCTCTATGGACACATGAACATAAGAGTTGATTTTGACGATACTCTCTCTGTTTTTGGAAAAGAGATATTTTCACTTTTTCAATTTGACCTATTTTTTGGCCGAATTGAAAAAGTGAAAGTATCTCTTTTCAACGGAAGGAGTATAATCCTCAAAAGTTTATAAAAATTTTGGTGATATAGAATTTCATTTCCCCCATTTCTCCATTAATTTAATATAAGAAAGAACATGAAAATGCATATGCATGGTTGGACATTTCCAATCACAAAAGCACACGTTGCTGCTTGGATTCTAAAGGTATATTTCGGTTTGTTATGCAAGTATCTAGATCCGAAACACGCATCTAGTGCTTTTACTTGCGAGTTGCGACCTTCAATTGTAGGTCCTCGACTTGGCATATGATATGATCATTATCAACACAAGGAGTACGGACGGACATACTGTTTTTTTTTTTGTAGTGCTTCATGCCTGCCTTTCCTTTACGAATTGCCGCATAAAAAGATCCAGTCTTTTATTCGAAACTCGGTACCTCGATTGATATGATTGATCATATGACAACAACGACAACAAATTACAACGTACAAAGTATAAACCTAATAGAAAGTCTAATTCCCATTGACAAATGCTATCCCATTCCCATTCGGCTGAAAAAGAAAGAGAAAAATAAGGATGTGCATGAGCACAAATAGAAGGAATTTAGGGATATCCAATGGGGATCCTGTACTTACCTTAATAATCAAATCCAACTATTCCCATTCGGTCTGTGCCCACTAAACCACATTCAAAAAACACAGTTTCAATGGTCACAAACTACATATAGGCGACTATCTTAAAAAAATAAATATAAATATAGGCGACTTAACTCATAAGCTTCTATATAGTTTCTCTCAGTGTAGGCATTATAACCTTTCATGGTCTTATGGGGCTGATGATAACGAATTTGTAAATAGAAGAGAAAAGAAGAAAATTAAAATTAATGCTAACCATTGAACGAGCAAAGCGAATATGCAGTTTTTATTTTGATGCTGTTGATCTTTTTGGACCACATTGGATGATGGATATATATCGCCTTCTCGAGTGCTAGTTAGTCAGAACCGTGCTTAGTGGTTCGAAAATCAGCACAAGTCTGGTATTGGTTTTAAAGTGTATAAAAAGTGCGTTTGAAGTTTGAAAACACGTAATTAAGCAATAATGATCAAAATTCATTTAACAAAAGCATGATTCCAGCACCACTAAATGTGGAATACAACTTTGCATAAACACCGTTCAAAATCAGGAATTGCAAGTTCCACTCGCTTTATTTTTGAATCTATATATATATATTAATTACTAACTTCACTTTTTAGGTAAACAGAATGAAAATCTACACCTGTTTGATGGACTAATAGAGTTGAGTTCTTTAAGTTCATAGTGAATTAAGCATTATTAGGATCTTTGTTAAGCAAAGACTTTGTTTTATCAAAAGTAGAAGAAGAAAAGATAGTTATTGTTATGTCAAAATCAACTTTTCGTTGTTTATTTTCTTTCCGCTTTGATTGCTTTCTTCAAAAGCAACTGTCGTGGTTGATAGAATCTATGGATCAAGATTTCACCCTTAAGTTCTTTTTCTCTAGAGTCAAAAGCTTATAACTTACTCTGTCTGGCTGAGGACCTTAGGTGTAGATTCTAAACCAAAGGTCAATCTTCACCGAGTTCAGTACAATGTACTGAGGCGATCTTCAAGTAGACTTTGCGATTCGATTGTAGACATTTTGGTGTGGTTTACAATCATAGCAGCTAGATGCTAATGGCACTCTACAGAGCCTAGACAAAAGAAGCTCTAGAATTTAGCCGCGCCTTGAATCTCGATGCCTAATTTTAGCAACAATTACTTCAACCGAAAAAAAGGTCTACTAGTCTATTAGCGTCATTTTTTATAAGCGTGGTATTTTTAGGTGGAAATTTCTGAAGAACCCATGTTTGGTTCCTCTCTCTTTTAAAACCGTACCATTAAAATTGTATATATCTATAGTAGATGAACGGTTGAGATTATTAGTTTTATATTGAATTTAACTTTCCATATTTTACATGAGACTAAATTAACCTTTACAAATTAAAGATTATTAAAAAAAAACTATCAGTGCAACTAATATGTCAAACATATTAGGTTTGGACGTTGTGGGTGGGAAAATTTGCATAAAAAATGGTCAATTACGGTTAATTATCATTTATGAACGAAATTTTAGGGTTATAACTGAATGCGCTAAAAAAGGGATATTCCATATATTTGTCAACATGGGTTATAATTGAATCCCTTAAAAAAGGGATATTCCATATATACGTGAACAGAATTTCCACATATAACTGATGAGGTTCATGAAATTATATCCTCTTTTTTATCTTCTGCTCTGCTCTGTGAAATTTTGATTTTGGATTATTTTCTAGAAGTGCAAAGAGATTGCAACAAGAGATTGACTACCACGAGATATATAGAAGAAGGTGTTTTATATATGTGTTTGAAAGATGCGTACAAATATCAGATGTAGATTTTGCTTGTGGACTTGTGGTTGAATATTTGCTTGGGGTCTCGCGCTGGTTACACCATACTACAGTTAATCTTGAGCTTAATGATGGCCATGTTCAGCCCGTGTTTGGCATCATTCAAACACTTCTTCTTGATTTTTTTTTTCCTTTCTTTTCTTAAGTAGGTTGTCCTTGAATTTCTGTTACCATAAAAATCACTTTACTTGTTCTTTTATTTTGGTATAACACTCATATTTTTTATCTTAAAAAGTTGGATTTTCAACGGGTGTTTGGGTTGATATATCATCTTTTCACACGTTAGCTTGTGGTAAGTGTGACTTTCACAAATACAACCGATTCCAACAAATGAAAACGGTAACTATCACTAAATTAATAATGAAAACTTGAATCTTCAATGACAATAAATGGATTTTCACTAATTCATACAAATGAAAATTGTGATTATCACTAAATTGTGAAAATTAGGATTTTCAGTGACCAGTGATAATTGTGATTTCAGCAAAACATAATTTTATCAAATTAAAAATTGTAATTTTCACTAAATAGTGAAAATTGAATTTTCCAACATATCTACAATAAATGCAATTTTCACTAATTCAAACAAAAATGAAAATTGTGATTTTCACTGTATTGTGAAAATTAAGATTTTCAATAACAGATGATAATTGCAATTTTCACAGAACTTAACCAATTCCAACATATAAAAATTGGAATTATCACGGAATTGTGAAAACTAGAGTTTTCAATGATTGGTGATAATTGTGCATTTCATGAAACCCAACTAATTCCTACATCTTGCAATAATAAGCTAGTGAAATTAGAATTTTCGGGTTTTCACAATAAATGTGTTAGACTTGGAAGAAAAAAACGAGTAATTTCACTGATTAGTCAAACATATGTGTTAATTAAAGAAGGAGAAGAAAGAGTGATTTTAGGGATAATTAGTTACGGTATAACATCCCCAAATGTATGCGTTAAACAAGGAAAAAAAATGAGTAATTATAGGAATTATTAATTATACATTTACTAACAGCCGTTATTAAAGAAAATAGATAAAGGGTTATTAAGGTAACTCAAAGTCATATTTAACTAATTATGGGTTACCAATACATATAATTTAAATGGTGGGTTTAGTATATAAAAAATAATCAAATTGGGCTATAAAAAAGTTCCCAGTATTTTTAGGGGTGACTAATGAAACAAAATAGGGTCAGTGTGAAGTAAAATGAATGAACCCACCCTTTATCTCCAGGATTTCATAATGGCGAATATACCCTTAATAATAGGTAGTTAGTTTATTAATTTTATCATTTTCTAAAAAATATTTTTTTTTTCAAAAAAAAAAAACATTTTTATATTAAATTTTTTATTAATCTCCTAATATAATCGGTAATTTCGACAATTTAATTACTAACGATTATACAATAAGCCCAAATAAATTTGATTTTTCTTCTTTCATAATCTATAGTTTCGTCAAGTTATATATCTAACGATTATATGGAAGTAGCCCTAGGAATAAATTTTCCCAAATTTCGAATTTTTTCTACTTTCATAATCGGTAGTTTTGACAAATTAGTTATCTACTGATTATGAAAGTCGCCCCAAAATACATTTTCTCAAAATTTGAATTTTTTGAATTTTTCTATTTTCATAATCGGATTATTTACCGATTATAAAAAAAAAATACATTTTCCCACATTTTGAATTTTTTCTTTTTATAATCAGTAGTTTTGACAAACTAGTTATCTACCGATTATGAAAGTCGTCCCAGAATTCAAATATCCCAAACTTTGAAATTTTCGAATTTTTATACTTTCATAATCAGTAGTATTATCAAATTAATTATCTACCGATTATGGAAAAAAAACAAAATTCCTAAACATATAAATTTCGAATTTTTCCTTTCATAATCGGTAGTTTTGACAAATTGATTATCTATTATGAAAGCCACCCCAGAATTCAATTTTCCAAACTTTGACATTTTCGAATTTTTTTACTTTCATAATCAGTAGTACATTGGAAAATTAATTATCTACCGATTACGAAAAAAAAAAATTCTCAAACATATGAAATTTCGAATTTCTCCTTTCATAATCAATAGTTTTGACAAATCAGTTATCTAGCGATTATGAAAGTCACCTCAAAATTCAATTTTTCCAAATTTTGAAAATTTTGATTTTTTATACTTTCATAATCGGTAGTATTCGCAAATTAATTATCTACCGATTATGAGAAAAAATAAATTTTCCCAAACATATAAAGTTTCGAGTTTTTCTTTTCATAATCGGTAGTCTTGTCAATTTAGTTATCTATTGATTATGAAAGTCGCCCCGAAATACCTTTTCCCAAACCTCTATTCATTGTTATTTATTTATTTTATTTTTAATTTTTAAAACTTAACTTTTCTTATTATTATTTTTAATTTATTTTTAGATAACAAAAAAAATTGAAAAATATTCAAAAAAAAAAAAAATTATAAAAAAGAAGATCGAAAATAAAAATAAAAATATTAGTTTAAAGTTTAAAGGGTAGAAAGTAAATTGAACTAGTAAGGGTAGCTTAGTACTTTTACCATATGTTGACACCCCTTATCCTTTGTCCCTAGGTGGGTATAAATAAGTCGCCCCTAATTCTTTTTTGGTTTGCCCCTAAAATGCGAGGTTTGTTAGTAGCAAAAGAAATATTATCAAAATATATGTTTCAAATTCATCATTAGTTGGCTTTTTCAAAACAAAATTGGTGTCGAAAATAATATAACTCCCTCTACTCATTAATGAACTTTTTTGTGTCATTTTGGTAATAACAATTGTTTTAGCTTCTGATTAAATAGATTTAACTTTTTATTTAATTACCGATTCACCAAAAAAAGAGTATCTTTATGTTAGAAATCTTATTACCGATTGTTTCTTTTCAAAATTGGTAATAAGATCCTAAATGTTTCTGGAAAAAAAGAGTATCTTTATGTTAGAAATCTTATTACCAATTCACCAAAAATAAAGAAGAAGAAGAAGAATTGAACAAATAATTAAACCAAATAAACGGTGTGTATTAAGTCGAGTAATCTCTTTACTTAAGACATTTAATGTTCTTTCCTAGATGTTGATACGGGTAATGGTATATGTCTCCAACATTCAACAATATATATCTTTGGTGTTCTTCAACGACATTTCGATATCAATGAAAAATTCCCAAAATTTATGTCTCAAACTCAACAAAATTAAGAGTTTATATAGGGTTGAAAAAGCACCTTCGATTACGGTTTTAGCTGTTTTCAACCGTTACCAATTCAAAAGATGCGACTGTTACTAATAGTCATGGTCTGAATAATGCAACCATTCCCAACTGTCACTTATTCAAATCGATTCATCCTGAACTGTTAGATTATATTAATCAATAAAGACTAATCCTCACCGTTAAATCATAACTGTTAGACTTTATCTAAACCGTTAGACCTTAACTTAACACTCCGAAATCGATACATTTGGACAATCCTAACAATACATTTGGACTCCAAGTTTACTCCTTATCTAAATCACCTTTGGGAGTTGGGAAAAAGCCAAGTTTCCTACACCAACCTAAATCAAAAAGGGGATCTTTGCTAAGGAAGAATATACTATCAAAATGAAGTAAAGTGTTGCTAAGAACAAGTAAACAAGCGAAGGAGTATATCAAAGCATCGCAAAAAGCTAGCAAAGGCGGCTAAGAAAGAAGAATTAGAGTTTACATGGTAAGAGCGAAGGAAGGAAAAGGCATACCTAGCGAGATCTCGGGAGAAACGATGATCTTGAAAGAACCAAAAGGATGACCCCTATGGGAGAACCAAGGCGATTACGTCGCGGCAGAGCAAACCAAAGAAGTGAATATTGGAACTAAGGAAAAACCCAAGATGCTAAAGATTGGAACTAGCATGGAAGCAAGATGAAGAAAAAGAATCGCTCGATATGCAGATTATAAAGACATCTTCGCGTGGGATATGGATTTAAATGCTCAGTATAGATCCGCTGATCATTGTCACGTTAGAAATTGATAAAAATGCGAAGCCATTTAAACAAAGAATTAGAAAAGATAGCAAGACATATCACCCTCGGATAGAAGAAGAAGCTGTATCCCTAATGGATAGCGAATATGGTTATAGTTCCAAAGAACAAGGGAATACGGATTTGCATTGATTTCAACGCGTACTATAAGGTTACAGCAACCCCTCATTAGGAAGATCGCCCAATTATACTGTATACTAAATCTTGCCCTAAGATGGTAGAAAAGGTATTCGCCATAAAACACTAGAGGTATCGTAGATGACATGTTAGTAAAAAGTAAAAAAGGCGGAGTGCAATCATGTTGACCGGAGAAATTAAAAAGCGTTCGCGATATGCCAACACTGCTGACATAAAGGATGTTCAAAAGTCTTAGTTACTAGCATCACTAGGAAGGTTCATCTACATTAATGAAAAGGCTTTACAAGGGATCAAGAGCATTTAATGGATATATCCATTAGACTAAAATATATTCATTCTTTTCTGCTGGAATGATTCAAGATTGAAAAACTAACCACGGCGTGACAAACTTCATGGGATTTCGGGAAAGTCAATTTACAAAGGGATGGATCATCAAATGGAGAAGGGAGTTTGTTGTGATTTCGCTTGAGGAAGGCAATAAGCTAGCTTTTGCTTTTAGATTGGAATTTGAGTCAATAGAAAAATCATGAATTTAGCAATTTGTCAATCATGCTACTATCCTCTTCTTTTTTGTCCGGCCTGACAATAAAATAAAATGGAGGCACATGTCAAGGAGAGATAATGAGCTGTGAGACGCTTTTGCCTTTATATCAACTAATATCAAAATACGTATGCTCATCGCGAGAAGGCGAGGTTGCTACTTAATGAAAGGTGAGGTACCAAGAAATAGATTAGAAGCACATGTTAAAAAGCCGGGCAACAAATTATGAATTACGACGGCGTGATTTATCGACGTTCTTTTGAGGACCCTCGTACCACTAAGACGTGGAAAATCAACTATTATATCCACAAGCTAATGGTCAAGCGGAGGCAACAAACAAAACAATTGCTCTGATATATTGAAGAAAAAGTTGGAAGGACACAATTGGTGCGAACAAGTACCCAATGTGGGCTTATAACACAAGAGAAGCCGGGAATTCCCTTTGTCATATACTTGATTAGACAACCAAAAAAGAGGTCCTGAGAAAAATTGAACATTCTAATCAAGTTGGATGAATTGGAAGAAAAACTAGAAAAGGCCTTGCACATGGAGAATTATCGTTAAGATCAATGGGTCTTTACATGCAGTGTAAAGTCCTGCATTTTTATGCCTTAGCACTAATATTCTCTTTCAACGGATAAAATTTAAGTAGTTTATATATAAGAAAACCAACGTGAGACTAAACATTCTTCAATATAACACAATTGTCATTCATATTTGACATGGGATTGAAAACCAACGCCTTCTTCACAAATTGTCATTCAATTTGACCAACACTTTCTCTATTTTTTTGTATTTTTTTTCTTGTCTAACCTTTCGTTGTTCGAAAAAATCATAATTGATTTCAATCAACTACCTCTTCTTTTTAATCCTTTGCGAACTATAATTATGCTAATAAGTGTTTTCATTTGCTAAGTAAGTCAGTGTATCTTTAGTAGAGTGGTCACTAGAAATCAAAACAGAAATCTGATTTTGGAACCGTATCACATTGCAATCCTACCAGACATTTTCAAAAGTTAATGATCGTGGTTGTTTAGTTGAATATTAAATGGTTATGTTAGAAAAATAGAATGTACAAAGGAGTGACAAGAAGATCAACTCCAACCCATTACAGAGGAAGAACACTACATCTTGTTAATAACGTCTAACCATCTAAACAAGGAATGAAAAGTCATGTAATTCTTAAAAGAATCATTAGAATAACACCAAAGGATCAATCATGTTTAACCATTAAAATCAATTATGTATAGCTTCTGCTTCTTCCACCATGTGCACTATTATTACACTTCTCATCAAGATCTCATGTTATTACATATGGTGCAACATGTCAAACCTTCTCTCACATATGTATCTTTAAAAATTACTCAGCACATATGAGCTCTAAAGTTTTTATCCGCAACCCACATTAGTCCAAATTAAGGTATGATTGAAGTGACACTAATCTTTTGGGAGAACTTATTTCGAGCCCATTTTCTTTTTTTTTTTTTTTAGTAGCCCATCATTAAGATTCATAATATGTGAAACCCAAATAAATACTAATTTACTAAATTAACCTTATATCATATTAACTAATTTATTATTTATTTTGTTTTTTGTTTCTAACTAACAAAAAAAAAAAACGTTGAGAAACTAACAAAAATATCAAAAATCGGAATCTAAAATTATTCCTAAATTAACTCCAACGTTCATTACGCCTTGTGATTTAATTGTTTAACTTTTTCCTAAAAAAAACTCATTAATTAATTCCTTAAAATTCTCATCCGTATTAATTAATTAAGATATAAAAAGTGTAATCAGAGTTCACATTAAGTTGAACGTAATTAGGGCTTAAATTAGCTCCTCTAAATTCGCCTTAAAAATATTTTCTTACTTCTTTTGTGTTTATCACGCCCGTTTGAACGTGAAAAATCTGTATTGCACAATTTAATGACAATTGCATGGTGAATGCGAAAAAATCCTAATTTTCACAATATAGAGATAATGACGATTTTTACTTGTTGGAACCATTGTTTGTGAAAATCCAAATTATCAAAAATTTCGGTTGTCAAATTTTTGTGATAATTACTAATTTTCGTTCGTTATAATCCGTTAAATTTGTGAAAATCACAATTATAAGATGTTGCATTTTGTGAAAATGACAATTATCCTCAACTTCTGAAAATGAAAATATAGTGATAATAGTAATATTCAGATGTTGCATTTTGTGAATAAGACAAATATCATCAACTTCTGAAAATTGATAATCGCAATTATGTGATAATCGGAATTTTCAGACGTTGCATTTTGTGAAAATGACTATTATCATCAACTTTTGAAAATAGATAATCGCAATTATCACCGCTTATTGAAAATTTTAGTTTTCACAATATATGGATAATCTTATGACGGAATCAATTGCGTTTGTAAAACATGAAATTATCACCTGCTTGTTCAAAATTCTATTTTTCAAATTTAGTGATACTTTTAATTTTCCAACGTGTTTTCGCAAGCTATAGACAAAAACAGTGACGCCATATTTACTTTAGATCGTCAAGCAAATTAGAAAATAAAATTAGAAATTCCCATAAAAATTAGAAAATAGAGTGTTCATCACCGATTTATAGGATTATTGATACAAGTACAACAAGCCCACTAATATAACTTCAAGCTCAAAAAAAACAAGATGATCCCACACGTGGACTATATGAATCCATTAAGGATCGAACTGAGTATGGGATGACGGTGTACATTGGTGATGTAGTTATATATAATGGTGGTAGTAGTGCACATCGACCGCATAAAAATGTTCTATGAATATTAATCATAATAACACTAACAAATGAAAGGTCTTTGGAAAAGAAAGAAATGAAAACAGGAGGAAGAAGAAGAGAACATTTTAGGTATGAAAAAAGTCAATTGAGAGGAAATAATAATGAGAAATTTTATTGAAGATAATAATCATACCTACTTTGGAATTAATGGTAAATATTTTTTTACCACAAATAACGCCACAAAAGACGCCCACCACCCTCAAAAAACGCTAATTACTAATGTGTTAGACGTATAAAAATGGAATTATTGGTATTATTATTTATCGTTAAAAATGCATAATCTATAAAGGTTAATTTAGTCCTAACGAAAACGTGAAAATCTAAATCCAATCTAATACTAATAATCTTAACCGTATATCTAGTATTTTGGGCCACACATATATGTAATTTTAATGATGGGTTTCTTAAAGAAAGAGGAACCAAATTTGGGTTCCTCAGAAATTTCCACAATCTTTTATAGCATACTCACAATGCATCCAAAATATTAATGTGCAACAATCGCAACTTCATTGTTGCACAAAACACATATATAAGATCGAGGGAGTAAGCATCGTTGTACAAAATATCTCATATAAATAAAGAGATGTTTGGAGGAAGTGTGTGTTCTATAGGAGATATGCGAGAATCCAGGATACAACTAACCTGGTATTATAGCATCCTAATGATTGTTTGCCGATAAGTTTGTTCCTAAAAGATATCAATATCACTTGTACAACCTTGTTGTATTGGAGTATTCTTCATATTATACTTCAAATCAAGATGATCAATTCACTTCAACATGATTCATGGCTCTATTAAAGTTCATTTGTCAGACATTATTGCCCGCAAACATGTCATGGACATTAAGATCATTTGTCGGCTTATCTTGAATAACCTTAGGTTTCTCTATTAAAAACTTCTTGGCGATCTTCCAAATTCCAAAACTTCACTAACTCAACATTTTTAACTTTGATATGCACCTCCAATTCCAAGCATTTCATTGTCTTTAATATGAAATGCACATTCCAATATCGTGAATGCTAGTTTCAGGCAAAATAATAAATCGTGTATTAGTTGTGTTTTTCTTTTTAATATTATTTTGGGTCACAATTGTTCTCTTTCTCTATAAAATCACCATAAAATTTAGTCGTTAGAGCTTTGTTGACCTTTTAAAAGTTTGGAATACCAAAATTCCCCGCCTCATAGGTTTACATACCATCAAGGATTCAACCAAGAAACCCATCGTATTTTCAATTTGTTATCCTTAATACCCCGAAGAAACCTTTTCATTAAACGGTTTGATTTTAATTTCAATAAAACAGGCAATTGCAAAAGACATATTACACACTCTAAAGATCTACTTTTAGTAACTATACCAACTATCGAAGAAAAAAAAATAAGCGCTTTCAAGCATCCTCATTATAACCTCATCCTAGAAAACGACATTGTGTTGTGTTGATCCAGTTGGTGATCCTATATAGGTAATTTAAAGTTTGGATATCTTACGATTTAGCTTTAAAGAATTTTTTTCTACTATGTCGTTTGATCCAATACTGGTAAAAGAGATTATATCAAGGTTGGGCTTTGAACCTGTAAGTATCTCAAATATCAAGAGTAATACATGCAACCTATGAACTTCACTTGATGCATTAGGTTACCGTATTGTCAGCAATATGCAAATGTGTGAGTATCGTGCCTCTTTTTGCCGCTTGAAACCTATGTAGTTTTTGACTTCCCAATGCGTCATTCGAAAACTCTAGTCAATATTTGACTACTAATAAAATCATAAATGAAGATAATTGGTCATATTTCCTTTCTCCTTTTGATGGATTTATTTTATATGGTGACTCACCGTTCACCAATGCTAACACTTAAGCTAACGAATTCATCCAATCTAGTTCTTATCAAGCTTATAGAGAAAAATGTAAACGCTTATCAATTTTATAGGCCTAAAACCTTGGGGATTGCATAATTTTCCATGTTGAAATTAGCTTGATAAAGAAAACACACTGAGTCAACAATCCAGAGTACCAATAATTCTTTGGTTAAAATGTGTTAAATCATCTTTCACAATGTTCTAACAATATTTGAATAAGCCCATGTTGTACCCATCTGGCCACAGAGCTTTATTGGTGATAAAGTTATCAACTACCTTTTTCACCTCCTTTTATCTAAGGGTTTAAGTTTTTCATTAATGTTGTTGTAAATAAATTGTAAAAATAGTCATGAAGTTCTTTCCTAATAGTTGTCTCGTTGACCAATTTTGACTTCAGCAATATTATACAACTTAAACGTCACTTGGCATTTCTGACCTTATTAGTTGTCTTGTTGTGATAATAGTCGTGATACAACCTTATTATAAAGGCAACTACAATTAGTGAAGCTGAAAATTTATTTTCTAATTTTATCATATTATAAAATCCTCCGTCCCACAATAAATGGAGGGTTTTATTTTTATTTTAATCCTAAGAAAAGCGATAGTCTTTGAAAAGACGAGGGTACCCAAATACACCTCAATCTTTTAAATATCAACCTATAAGTCTGATACCAAGTGTGACCGTCTATGGACAAAGTCGAGACAATATGACAACTATGGTATTCACTTTGTGTGATCGTCTATGGATATGAAATCGAGACAATACGACAACAAAGTGATCACTTGATAATAGGTACGCTATTAAACCGAAACACTATAGGATCAATATCAAGTGACTAGGATTAACGTACGTGTGCTATTTACTTAACTATAATAACAATTATAATGCGTAAAACAAAGTAAATGACACAAAAATATTTTGTTAACGAGGAACCCGCAAATGCAGAAAAACCCCGGGACCTAGTCCAGCTTTGAATACTCTCAGAGTTAATCCGTTATACAAAATCTAATACCAATTTCGTATAGTTGAGACCAAGTAGACTACCCCTAGCTACTTGTTTCCTCAGTATCCCTGCGCCTTCAACTTCTAGAGTCATGCACGTGAATCACCAATCCTTTTGATCGTATTCCAAACAGTAAAGGATAAAGATGTTTGGTAACCATTCTATTCAATCTTGGTAATTACCAATCACTAATCCTTTTGATCGTATGACGATCTCACGCAACTAGACAATCAAGTCTATCAAAGATAAACACGATTCTAGTTGGATCCCATCCGATCAAGGTTTTTGCACACAATTCACAAGATACGAAAACTAATAAGAAAAACTTCATCGCCTTGAGGATCTTCGTTTGTATTCAATAATAAGTCAAAAACACAACTTGAATCCTATTGTGATCAATCACACACATAACGGAGTCCGTGATTATCACAAGATATCTTGAGATCCGAAAATGGTTCTAAAGATCCCGTCGATACTTTGATCTAGTTTGAGTGAGCCTTATACCAGAAGAGAAGGTTCTCAAGAATTAACAAACTAGGTGCAATAAAAGTTTCAACAACCGTTAGTCAATCAAATCAATAATATAAAATTAAAATAACAATGCAATTATCTAGTTTCCCACCAACGGTACTCGTAGAGCTTCTTGATCCCACAAAAGTCTTTAAACGAGTGGTCGTAAGAGATTTCGCCTAATTAGGTACTTTCCTCTCCAAATAGACGGCTCCACCAGAAACAACACTAATGAAGTTTGCATGGCTCTTAGGATAGTTTGCAAGAAATGCAAACTCAAGTATTTATAGACCAAGGTTGTTTGGACAACAAGAAAATTCCAAAACCGAAAATATTCTCAAAATATTCACATTAAAGTACCTAATTTCGGTTTTCAGATTTCCAATTAATTACCAAACCATATTTCCGAAAACTCTCTTAGAAAACTTCTACTATTAGTCTAGCACATTAACTAATAATATTTTCCAGGAGGATATGCTTTAATTGCTTTGATAATTAAAATATATATTATGAAAATCATAATTAAATGCTTTTCAATTTTTCGGCATGGGATCACCTTGAGTATCAAGGAATATCTTTGAACAATTAATGATAAGAGTTATGTACATGTTCAAATATGTCGACATCTAGAAGTTTCTCAGCAAACCCTAATTCCAAGATTCACACAAAACATAAAAGAGATATGTGAATATTGGAAACTTCGGTTTTGCTCATTGGGATCGGTTGTACCAAACTCACAATGTAAGTTGTGATCGGTTATACCATGCTTCCCAAACTAGGTTGTGACCGGTTACACCTTGCTTCCCAGAGGTAGCTTGTGATCGGTTACACCTTACTTCCCGAGTTAGCTTGTGATCGGTTACACCTTGGTTCCCAGAGAAACTTGTGACCGATTAAAACTAACGTCCCAAATTAGCTTGTGATTGGTTACACCTTGCTTCCAAAAGGTAGCTTGTGACCGATTACAACTAATATCCCAATGTAGCTTGTGACCGATTACACCATGCTTCACAAAGTAGCTTGTGACCGATTACAACATGCTACACAATATAGGCTATGACCGGTTATACCACAAATCTCAACAAGTTAAGATAGGTTCTACCTGGTCATCTTATTTTGGTCATTCAAAAGATATCCAATAAAGAACCTAACCAATCATGATTTCCTTTCGATTATGAAACAAGTTCATCTATGTACTTCTTTTAAACAAATGTTATAAAACATTGTTTCCTAGGGTGAAATCATACCTATATCTTACACATAACCAAGTATCTAAATACAAAGATTATGTTGATGTCGTATTTACTCCAAAAGATAAGCGGTTATACTTCGTAATTCAATAAGTTCCTTGACATTTTGATCATAATGATATGACCAAATTTATCCACCAGAGCATTATATATATATATATATACAGCTTTGCATGTTATATTTTCAATATAATCCGACTTGAAAGATACGTTAGGAATATAAACAAGATCAAGTCAATATTACTAAACTAAAGTGGAAGGATGATGTCCTCGTTGTAGTCGTTACTTCTTCATATTCTCCAGGTCTTCACAGTAATACTTGTACGTCTCAACATTCCTAGACTTTCTAGTCCAACCTAAACAAAGTTGACTCTAGTATTTAATCAAGCGACTCTAGATGAGTCTTGCTACTAAAATATGACAACCAAACTTGACAACCGAGCTATGCTCTAACAATCTTTTTTACATACTATTTCTTCAAATAAATTCTTCCTCATAACTAGTGTCGTTGAAATTTTCTCCAAGAAGTATAAACAATTTGATAGTCATATTTATACCCATTTTGTAGGCTCCTTTAATTAATAATTAATGGTGTAAAATATTAGTCTTACTTTGTGAGATATGTCGATTCGAAATTCTAACACATAAAGGTAGATAAGAGAAAAAAACAAGAAAACTCTTTTCTCTCTTTTTTGCCTTAAGAATTATGCAAATCCTAAAACACCCACTTTTTATGGAACTGAGGGAGTATGTATTTCAATTGAGCCAGTACACAAATACAAGTACGTAACTAGGAGTACATGAAATGTCGTTTTATTTCTAAATTTCCAACTTTATTCTTATCTTTTTTATTTTGTTTATTAGTTATTTAAGCAATTATGGACATAAAAGTTATTTGAATCAGACACTTGGATTTAAAGGAAACCATATTTCGGGGATACTTCCACAATTTGAGGATACTTTCTTTTTGCTGTCGGCATAGTTTTTCAATGCTGATTGTCGCAGTCGGCATTGAAAAACCATATATCCTCCGATTTGTGGAGTTGTCTTCCAATTTCCCACCATTTAAAGTCCTAATTTTACAATGTATCAAGATACATGGAACTTTGCTTTAAATCTCTTATTTATCGTTGTATAACAGTAGATTTTCCTGTCGGTCTCTCATCTATGCAGTAGGATGCACATTGTCAACATTCTAGGGATGTCTATAAGCTGTGAATCATCTTAATTAGATTGTTTAGAAAAACTTCCAAAATCACCTGACGCACAAAATGTTGTTTTTTGTGGATCATGTGGCATCCAAGTGAGACCCACCATTTCCCAGAAAGGATTCACATTTCTCTTTTGGAGAATACAGTTTTAGGGTGTCTAAGAACTTATCTAATAACCAACTGGCATTAGCCCAGTTGGCCAGGGTGGACTCCCAACTTATAGGTTCCGAGTTCAATTCCCACTGCAAAAATGATCAAAAAAATAAATAAAAATAAATAAATAAAACTTCTCTGGTGGTGAATGTATGTGTTTCATGTGTGGCATCACTTTTAAGACATTCTCTAGGTATAAAATTTTAAATATTAGAGGAAAAATGTTTTATCTTCGACCCAACCCAACCCAAATCATTCTTAATAGTTGGTTAACAATCTTTTTATTTTCTAACTTATGTCACTAACATAAAATGACTAGGATAGGAAGACGTCAAGGTAAATGCCTAGCTAACATAAAATGACTAGGATGAGAAGATATCCACAAGGTGAATGTCTAAAACTAGACATTCACATTGAGGATGTCTTCCCAAAATTAAGCCATGTCATCTACACATTCATTTAAGAAGTTAGGGTTGGAGAAAGATTTCAGAGAAAGTTGATATGTATCCTATGTGAATTTAGACATTTATCCACACACACATTCCATGGAGAAGCTCTTTATATAAAATTGTGAAGACGTCTTTTAGGTGAATGTCTAAAACTAGAAGTTCACCTAGAAAAAGTCTACCTTTTTTTTTTTTATCACTCATACTCAAATCAGTACGTTGGAGATGATTTTTTATAAATACTATGGTGTATACCATGTTGATCGTGTCACACACATTTCATTGGAGAAGGGTGTCAACGGGTCCGGGTCCTCCCGGGTATCAGTAGACCCTACTTATTAAGGTCGGTCAGGTCCTAAGGTTCCGGTCCTGGTTCCTAAACTTGTGGACCCGGAACCGGACCGTTTAAATACCCAGGTACCCGTCGGTTCGAGTACCCATTGGGTCTTAAGAAAACTATTAAAAAACCTCAAAAACTTAAAAATTTTCTTTTTTTTTTTTGGCTTGGATTTAAATAATTTTTATAAAATTTATTATTATTTCTTATTAATGTACTAAAAATAAAGATTAAATGTAAGAGAAAAATTTAAAAACGAGTAAAATATCAAAGTTAAAACTAGCAAAAACATGAATAAAAGTATAAATAAACGGAGTGCACGATACTGCATGGGTACCTTAACTGGTATTACCCGTTTAGATTCGGGTCCAATCGGCTAATTACCCGTCGGGTCCTAAGTTGTTAATGGGTCCAACTTTAGGACCCGGAATGGGTACCCATTGACAGCCCTAATAGAACCATCCTGCTTCTCCATTTCTTTTCTTAACTAATATGTGTGGGCCATAAGTTTCATTAAAATTTCTTTTCTGATTAAGAAAAGAAAACAAGAAAACAAGAAAACAAGGGATAAATTGGTAATTCACTAAACAACTGTTTACTCCAGTGGGATGCGAAAGCACTTGGAAAACTATAATACCGGTTGAAATGAATACATTCACAGACGAACTAAATGTGCAACACCAATTACCCGCAGTCTCTTGTCTTTTCACTTCTTTCTTCTGCGTTCAATCTCTCTTTAATTCAATCTCTGTTTAACTCCGCTATGTTTCGTGCTTTCGTTGATGGCGTGAAGGATCGGATTTGAGGAGCGAATTAGCTTCTGTGAATTTGCTCCTTTCTTCCTTTCTTTCACGCCCTTCTTTCACTTTATTTCAAAAAAAAATAAATAGCCAAGTTTATCAGTGTGTTTTAGGTCATCTTTATCACTTCCAGTCAGGATTCGCTAAGTAAAGCTCCGAGAATATTGGGTTGCTGTTCACTATTAGTTCCAGTTGCTAGCCGCCATAAGAAAGAAAAAAAAGGTATGTTTTTCTTTTCTCTCTATGCTAATTTGTGTTGCTGTAACTTATAGAATTGTTAGAGTTTTCTGGTTTTGGTTTTGGGTATGGGTGAGATATATGGGGAACTAATTATAATGAGTCATGACTCATTTGGAGTTCTTTTAGTGATCTTTCGGAAAAAAATTTAAATAATTGAGAATTATTATCATTGTTGAGCAAATGGTAACTTGTTATTAGGGGAAAATAGGTTTGAATTACATGTAACCCACTATTTTGACATAAAGTTTCAATCTTGGTGCTAAAAGAGATGATTTATGTTTTTCCCTTCTTCCTTACTAGAGTTGATGTTGTTTGGGTAGAGTTTAGGCTTTTCAGAAGTTCTAAATTGGGTAATTGTAGCTTTTGTAATCTTTTTCACTATAGTCTCATTTTAGGGTTAGTTTGGATTGAACGAAGAAAGGTATCTTCTTTATGATGAAGGGATTATGTGTATATTCGTGTCTCGATTTTAATCCGTGAAGCGATTGTATCACAAAAAGTAGCACAAAAAGAATATTCTTGAGATCTGTCTGTCAATCACATGTGAAGTGAACTCTGAAAACAATTCTAAACCAAGAGAAGACAAGATCACAAAATCTTTCAACTCTTTGTAGACCTCAAGTTGATTGACCTAAAAAGTGTATTGTGTCCTTTAAATTTTGGTGAAGCTTGTCAATCTCAAGCCTCCTTGTTTTAAAAGTATATTTCCAGACAAGAAAATTAGTGACTCAAGTAGAACATTAGCGCCCTGCGGATAAACACAACTTGAGAGAATTTTAATACTCGGAGCAGAAGGTATTGTGGCCATTAACTATGTCGTATTTATACATTTCAGTTTTGTCTTTGTTCTTTAATTTCCATCTTTGTAATTTATTCTGTTGAATGTTAGTTATTTCATTTAGTAGATATTATCCGCTTAAGTGATTGATTCTTTCTTATGCTTTCTCTTGAGGAGGATTATGAATTTTTTGCCGTGCTAATTTTTAACAGGTTGATAGTAGGCTGCATAAAATCTTTTCAACTGTGCGGAAATCTGCTGCTGAATAATCTTGTTGCAGCCCAGTTTCTTTGTAGCAACCCACATGATATTTTTTGCTGATTGGGATAGGGTGATTTACGTCTGTTTTCTTTAAGCTATCAAGTGTACATAGTTTGGTCGTGCAGCACTTATTTTTACTAAAGTAGAGGTATTTAGTATGAGTGGATCTTGTTTGCATTAATTGGTGATCGAAATCTCTATTCACAGTTTGGTTTCATTGGATAGAAGTCTCCTCTACAATTTGAATATCTATAAAGGATTATCCTCTTTGGGCAAATCTCCTTTGGCAGCACACATTTGGAAAACATTTCTTTAAGTTGGGAAATTCTAGTTTGGTTGTAACTACTGAGGGAATATTTCTTTGGTTGACCGAGCTTGTTTGAAAGTTAGTCCACCTGTTAATAACTTGACGAAGTTCTGGTCAAATCTCGTTCAAGTATTTTCTTGGAAAAATTCACTCCGGTAGTTGGGCAAATCTTCTTTGGCAGTCACTTTTCGTTCGGAGCTTCACTCTGATATCTGGTTAACTTTTTTGGCAGTTTATCTAGACGTGGAATTCCACTCTTGATATCTGGGCAAATCTCCTTTGGCAATTAGTTATAGTGGACCGACCGCTCGCAAAACTCTGTTTGCGATCAGTTGTGTGGACACATAACTCCGGGAACATCTCTAAACAGTAGTTCCTGTTGACACTCACCCTTTGCTGGGCAAATCTCCTTTGGCAATTATATTAGTATTATATTTTATATAGTGTTCCGGTTCCGGATTTTATCCTCAGGTTACTGATTGGCATTTCTCCTTTGGCATTGAATCACGGTTGGGCAATCAAAACTTTGTTCTGGAGATACTGACCTGGTCTCTGTGTAACATAGTTAGACGTTTGAGGTTACGCTCTTTATCAAACAAGTAAATTCAGGAACTGTTATTCTTTCGGGTTTCTTGTTGTGTTTCTATATCAAGAAAGTATCAGGAGTAGCGTACAGGTGTTGGATATCTCATATACTTCATTGAAGAATATACATACGGTACCTTTTCAATCTCTTTTAACTGCTTTTCACATTTATACATATATATTGTTGTGTCTTGAAATAAACTTGAATATGTTCTGTTGCGAATATGTCATCGTAGATTAATTAGTTTTAAAATTTTATTAGCATTTCCTTTGGAAGGTAGTATCTGTGTTTCTCTTCTTAAATTTTACTACTATTTATGACCAAATGTTCTCATTCATCTGACCAAATGTTCTCATTCATCTATCTCAGTTTTTAGCAAGACTGAACCCTAGTTGTGCTTATTACTTTTTGATGTCGACATGCATCATGCTTCTGATGTTAATAATGGTGTTCCTTTTATAGGCATCAAGATAATGGAGATGTTCCTGAGCGACTCAGATTGTGAAAATTTCAGTGAAATCAGTAGCAGTGAGGATCTGGATGACATTGATTCCATGTATGGTGGCCAGGCACAGAGCATCTTATCCAACTTGGAAAGAAGCATAGGGAAGATCGATGATTTCCTTTCTTTCGAGAGAGGGTTCTTACATGGGGACATTGTGTGTCATTTGTCAGATCCATCCGGACAGTTGGGCAGAGTGGTTGATGTGGATATGACTGTGGACTTAGAAACAGTTTATGGAAAAGTTATGAAAGAAGTACACTGTAAGAACCTTCGAAAAATCCGTTCCATGGTAACAGGGGATTATGTTGTTCATGGACCATGGCTTGGGAGGGTGATGAGGGTTGTTGATCGTGTCACCATTTTATTTGATGATGGAGCAAAGTGCGAGGTGACTGCAGACAATTCGGAAAATCTTCTCATTCCACTTTCTCCAACCATAATGGAAGATTCTCAGTTCCCTTATTATCCAGGTCAGCGTGTACAAGTTAGGGCTTCAAATGTTTCCAAATCAGCAAAATGGCTGTCTGGTTCCTGGAAGGGAAATCGAGATAAAGGTACCGTGTGCCACGTTGAAGCAGGGTTAGTTTATGTCGACTGGGTTGCTTCTGCTGTTCTTGGAAGCTCATTGAGTATGTCCACTCCCTCTCGTACACAGGACTCACAAGCCTTAACTTTATTATCATGTTTTCCGCATGCCAATTGGCAGCTTGGTGATTGGTGCATAATTCAAGAAAATGATTGGAAAACTGCTGATGGTAAGCTTGTTGAGAGGAGCAGATACGTAGGTAGTTCACCACCAAAAAATCCTAATGCCTCAAAAGAGGTATTTGTCATTGTGAAGACAAACACTAAAGTTGATGTCATGTGGCAGGATGGGACACATTCAGTTGGCTTAGATTCAGAATCTATACTCTCGGTAAACAATGTTGGTGATCAAGAATTTTGGCCGGATCAATTTGTACTGGAGAAGACAATATCTGATGATCAACACGTTTCTAATGGCCAAAAGTTGGGAATTGTGAAAAGCATGGATGCGAAGGAACGCACTGTGAAGTTGCAATGGGAAAAGCAAGTGTCGAATCAAAAGGATGATTCAGATGGTAAATACAATGAGGAGATTGTAAGTGCGTATGAATTGATTGAATACCCAGATTATTCCTACTGTCTTGGTGATATAGTCTTTAGGGTTCAGAAGAGCATATCTGCAGTTGAAGCTGAGATAGGATCAGGTTCCTTCAAACAAATGGGAGAGGGCATTCATTCAAGCAAGCATATCGCTGAAGATCCGAATCAAGGCTTTCTATGTTGTATTGGAAATGTTATTGGCTTTAAAGATGGAGGCATCTTGGTCAAATGGGCTAGTGGTTTCACATCAAAGGTATCAATTATCATCTTGTTTGTATATTTCGTCAAAGTCCGTACGTGCTTCATTATGACATTATTGCTTTTACAGATCCGTACACCTTGTGGTATGGCATTCTAGTTATGAATTTGAAACATTATCTTGTCAGCCCTTTAAGTGTGTCCAAAGACTGTTTTTATTACCTGTTTTTTAACTAAACTATTGTGTTGTATCTCGTCACAGGTTGAGCCGAACGTAATTATTGGCGTTGATAAGTATGTTGATTCAACTTCAACTCCAGTTTTCCAGAATGAAGTTCAGGATAATTCCACTCAGGATATGCTCAAAAATGATGAACACACTTGGCACCAAAAAGAAGACCCTCCCAATAATGTTGGGGAAGCTGACATGAATGCTTTACGGGAATTGAGCTTAGTTCCCCTACCTCGGGCAGCTCTCGGGTTTTTCACAAATGTTGCTGCAAGTATATTTGACTTCTTTGTTTCCAGTTCATTTCCAGGCTCAACAGAAACCAGTTGTTTTGGTTCTTTAAGCAAAAATTGCGACCATTATTTAAATAGATCACGTTCCGTCGATCTACATGAACTTGAATCAGTGCATGAGAACGAAGTGATTGAATGTGGAAACCTTGTCCGAGAAGGACCTATGTCATGGGAGTTGGAGGATACCCTAGAGACAAGTGTTCCTGAAGAAACTGAAGAGACTACAAAATTATTGTTTTCTCCCAGCTGTCAAAAATCAGGACAATATAAGCAATTTGAAATGGTTGATGACTGCACCGATCATCATTTTCTTCATGGTTCTGGCAAGGTTCATACATCGCCACCGGTATAAATTCGTAACCTCTTTCTTAACCAGGCATGTTTATGTGTTTGTTCAGTCATAATCATTATTTCTCTCTGTTTCTCTAGGTAAACCGAGGTTGGTTGAAGAAAGTACAAAAGGAATGGAGCATTCTTGAGAAAGGTCTTCCAGGTAAATGTCTTTCGTATATTTTTACCTTTTTTTCTTGATGATACTTTAATACTATTCTTAATCATTAGATCTGGTGCCGAAAAATTCTTGAAGAATAACAATGACAAACTCTGTACACATGAACAGATACAATCTATGTTCGTGTTTATGAGGGAAGGATTGATTTACTTAGAGCAGCCATTGTCGGTGCACCTGGAACCCCATATCATGATGGTCTCTTCTTCTTTGATTTTTACCTTCCTCCGGATTATCCTAATGAACCACCTGTAAGTATACTTTTTCAGTTCTATTTATTTTTGCATCACACTCTAAAATGTGGGGCTCACTGGAAGATCCATGGATGATTCTTTCGAGGATAAACCCTTGGCTCATCTTCATGTGGGTCCAGAGTGGTAAAGTAATAGCCGAAGGACAAAAGAAATCATGGCAGTGGATATTCACATGACATAGAGTAGACATGCTTAACCCATCTAGTCCAGCAACTTAACCACTGTCACTACCCATTTCATTATCTTGGCACACTTGATGAGTTGATGTCCAAGTTACTTTACTGGAACATTGCTTATCCTGTATTTGTGATACTTAGGTTAAGAGGTCTTAATTATGGCAATCTTTATGCAGTTGGTGTATTACAACTCCGGTGGGCTTCGTGTCAACCCAAACCTGTATGAGTCGGGAAAGGTTTGTCTCAGTCTCTTAAAGACATGGACTGGCACAGGCAGTGAAGTATGGAACCCGGGAAGCTCCACCGTTCTTCAAGTTCTACTATCTCTGCAGGCACTTGTGCTGAATGAAAGGCCATATTTTAATGAAGCAGGATATGATTCACAGATTGGTATGACTGATGGAGAGAAGAACTCCATTACTTATAATGAGAACGTTTTTCTTCTTTCTTGCAAGTCCATGCTATACATACTCCAAAATCCACCCAAGGTACGATATCACGAGACCTTCTAAAACATCCTCAGAGGAACCTAAGGGTTTTACTCTGATGATGCAACTACCTGACATGATTTATCTGAATATTGGTGCAGCATTTCGAAGCATTTGTGGATGAACACTTCCGCCATTGCTCCCATTCGATTCTCCAGGCTTGCAAGGAATACATGGGTGGAACTCCAGTTGGTTGTGCATTTGGCCACGGAAGGAGATTCGATCAAGAAGAAACTCAGAGGTGCAGTTCAATGGGTTTCAAGATTATGCTTGCCAAATTATTCCCTAAGCTTGTGTCAGGCTTTGTCAACAAGGGAATCAATTGCAGTGAATTTCTCGAGCCTGAGAAATGAATAGCAACAACATACAAGTAAGTTACCGAACACTACAACATACAAGTAAGGTACCGCATATCCAAAGAACTTAAACATATTCTGTAAAAAGTATTAATATGTAATATAATTTGTATGATTTTCACCAGAGGCTGGGTTTCCTGGTTTTTGATCTATTTTCAACTATTATCCCGAAATGACTGTTAGATTTATGTGTTTATTATGCTGTTTGGATTTGTTATGCTTGCTTGAGATAATCACATACTGCTTTGATTGTAAGGAGCACTGTTTCCTTTGTGAAATACAGGTTGTGTACCTGTCTTGTATAATAACACTATTATTGTCTATAAATAAAGTTTGGTTTGTTATTCGTACTTAGTTCTCTTCTACTTATTGTATCACCACTCTCACTAGGGTTCGAGCTAGTTTGGAAGCACTTGCGAGCACATTGCCATATTTTGATCTGAAATTTTCATGTCAGATTTTTTCTCTTATTTTGCAACCAAGCTCAGGCCTTTCCTACACGACCTAAATATGTAGTCCCTTGAATTGTCATAGTAGTAGTTGACATTCCCGTCCACCTGACACTGCCAGGATATCGACATGCAGCTTGCTCTTGCATGGAAGTTTCCTTATGCGATACACTTTATGGGCTACCGTCAATTTCCATGTGAAACGGAGAAAACGGCGCCCCTTTCGGGTCTTCTACAAAATTATAAGGAATCTTCTGACGTTCTTAGACACGCTGACATTCTAACTGCCAGCTTTCTTTTCTTCTTTCTTTTTCTCCGGGTTCACCGTTCCCCAGTCTTCTGACGAGTTTACTTTAATTTCTTTGCAACCTTCTTTGTACAAGAAAAACATACCCTTCATAGGTGAAGGAAACAACTTGCATTTCATAAGAAGCTTTAAACATGCCTGACAAGTTGGAAATATTTTATCTTCAACAAGATGGTGCACATAGTAACGAGGTTTTAAGCATATGTAAATCAAAAGATGCGATAACAATCTAAAAAATTACATCCTTTTCTCAAATAATTATAGATACATATTTTTCTTTATCTTAAATTTTGGTGTAACAAGATCTATAATTTTACGATTATGTCTATTATATTAACTAGTATCTAACCCGTGCTACGCACCGGGGCTGGTGGGGTCGGCTAATTTAGTGTGGTGGGGCTTCGCCCCGCACCCGTAGACAAATGCATTAATTATTATTATTTTTGAATAATAATTTTAAGCAAAACTGTTATTTGTAGAGACAATTTTCTTTTATTTTGGGTCATTTTTGGGAAGAGTAGAAGATATACATCATCGACTGTTAATTTCCTTGAACTGAATAAAGCGAACACGAATGTAGAAAAAGCTAAACATACTTTATGTAAATTGAATCCATTTAGTTTAAATTTTAACGATTAGTTTTTGGTTTAAAGAAATTTAAATAATATACTATAGTAGAATAACAATCATGTTATCCATAATTCCTATTAATAAGTTAACACTTCATTGCCATCTTCATCTATCTCGACCAATGCTGGCATGTTAGGATCTCTCTCCATGATATCGGCCGCTTCACTATCATGTTCGTCCACCCTTATCAATGTTGACATGTCATTGTACTTCCTTTTGTTTTTCAGATCCTTCTTAGGAGGTGTTTAGAGTTGTTCTTTGCCATGAATAAATACATCGCCAGTTGTTTGTTTTCCGTAGAGATCTTTCTCCAGTGATCTGTATGGATTTTCAGGTCCTTCTTGGGAGGTGTTTAGAGTTGTTCTTTTCCAGGAATAAATACATCGCAAGTTGTTTGTTCTTCATAGAGATCTTTCTCCAGTGATCTGTATGGACATAATGATTGGTCTCCAATTGTATTTATATCCTACAAAACATATAATGCTAACATGTAGATGTAGTTACCTTTTTTTTCCTTCTATTAAATAGATATGCCTTCTCTAAAGCATCATCATAATGAAATATATCATGTGTTGTGAGACTGTGATAGAGAAAGCTACTTTCCTCAATAATGAGTCTAAAGACCATTGTTTTCCCTATTGAATCTAATATTTCTTCAACGCAGTCTTCCCTGTTTTTCCGCAAAATAAAATCATTATTCTTGAGTTACCTTGACTGTAAATTTTTCTTATTAAAGAAATTTTAGTTACCTTTACATCGACCGTTGGAAATGACTTCATTTTTGTTACTCTAATATTGTCTACAACCATTTCAGCCATTCGTCCCATTATTGCGATTACACCACTGCCGTCATATATTATTAGTTGGAGAATGTAACTGTCACAAAGCTTGAGTTAGTTTTTCATTTTTCATTTTATTTAAACGCAATAAGATATATATGAACTTTTATTACTGTGGCATTGGTGCATTTACTACGACTACACATGTATTGCACCATGGTTTCTTTACCATGTATATATGTTTTTCTCTACACACTGGACATGTTGTATAGTACCACGGAGATCCTGACTGAATTTCAATTATTGTTGCTTTTATGGTAAAAGTTGCGCTCTGCATTGTATTTGATTCATTCATAATATATTTTTGGTAGCGAAATATAATTTAAATTGAATTACTTTTTAGATCTCACCATAAAATTTTCCTCGTCATGTAACATTTTAGTGCTTCGTTGAGTGGTATACGATTTTCAAACATTAATTTTTCCTTTGCCAAGTTTGAATACTTAGTTCTTCCATCGATGCATATTTATTGTTTCCAATGTGCCAATGTTAAAATCATAAACAATTTATTACACATTAAGTTTATTAATTCAAACATGCATGTCTCATGACGTACATTTCTGTATAAATTTCCAAATCCGGTACATCGAGATTTATGTAAATTCTCGTAGCTTTACTGGACTGCAAATAGATCTCCCCTGTGATCAATCACATTTTTTATCTCAATGTTTAGCTCAATTCAAAAATTCAGTTCATGTCCATCCAATAATGTTGTCCTATCCTGCATTGCTTTCAATCTATGCTAAAATATGATCCTCATCTCCAGCATATAATCACTTAGTTGGGTGGTAAGATTATCCCATATAGTTGCCTTTATCGAAATTCCACCGAGTCTTTGTATCAAGACATCACGTGCGGGTGCATCAGTTTCGTTTTTTTATTTAACGATTTATCTGACTCTTTGAAAGACCCCTTAGCATCCCAACAACATCTGTAAAATAATTATTCAGTTTGGATATTCTTATCATATACATACAATCGAGTGCCATGGTTATTGAAAACCATTCTCAACATTTAGTATTACATATTACATCTGTTTTATTATCAATTTTTTCTCTAAGTGTTGTAAAATCTGATATCGAAAATTTGTATCTTGGTATTTGTTGATCCTTTTCAGTCGGAAAAACCACGCTCGTGTATGTATTCACCCAAATTTTTCTTGCGCTAGGTACTGGTCGATAACCTCCATGGTATGGCTGTAGGTTAAAATGTTGGATTCGAATGATTTGTTAATATTTAATTATGTCCTTGAAGTAAGGATTATCCTTTAGATTAATGTAAGCATGTATCTGGTTTCCCTGTTTACATTGTTTTATCAGATAATAACTGCTATAATAGGAGGTTTGTTCAAATAATAACTGTTACAATACCTTGCTAAAGATGTCTTACCTCCGCATCTATGAGAATCATCTCCAAGCTATACACCTGTCCCGTCTTATTGTTGATTCCATTCCATGTTCTTTCGATTCTTGCTATAACCGGCCGTGAACATATCCCTTCTCCTATCATTGTGAATATGAGGTTTTGTTGGTTTTGTTTTTTTTTTCACCCTTTATGTCCGTTCTTTTATGTGTGCCACAATTCTGGATGTTTTTCTCCTTTTGCAGGTGTTTGGTACACCGATGATATAACCTGTATATAAATCACTTATAAACAACTTAAACATCATTATCCAAAGTATCTTTATATTGTTTTTTTTCCTTAAATTACATGTTGAGATCCAAACACAACTTCTTGTTGCTGAATTAGAGTATTTTGTGATCCTTGTCTGGGTAAGTCCGAAATTATATGTTCTTCTTTCTCTCTTTCTCTTCATCTTCGTTGTGCAGCGATCATTTCCTGTTGTATATTTTCTTAAATCATCACCGCAAATACAGTGAATTACAGACATGACCATTAAGATAGTAACCATATTTTGCAATCCGTACCTCAGATGCCACTCTTTTATTTCGTTGTCTTTTATCTGGATGGATTTCAGTCTCAATTTCCCGTGCTTCTCCTTGTGTAGATGTTTGGTATGTCTGTTGCACCTCCTGCTACACAATCAGATTATCTGGGAAACCGTGTTATATTTTTGTAATTGTGATTCCTGTGTGATGAACTTATTTGTTCTTCTTTCTCCATTTCTCTCCATATCCTTTGTGCAACGATCATAGCATGTTGCATATTTTCTTAAAACATTACCTCCAACATAGTGAAACACAGACATGACCGTTAAGATAGTAAGTTTCTTGGTTTATAATACTTACCTCGGATGCCACCTTTTTTGTTTGTTGTCTTTTATCTTGCTGAATTTGAGACTGAGTTTCATGTGTTATTCCTTGTGCAGCTGTTTAGTATGCCTGTTGCACTTTCTGTTGCTGAATCAGATTATCTGGCAAACCGTGTTGCATAGTTTACAATCCTTGTACTGAACCTATTTGTTCTTCTTTCTCTCTTTCTCTTCGTATTCTTTGTGCAGCAGTCATAGCATGTTGTATAAAACATCACTGTCAACACAGTTATTTGTTTGTACTTCTTACCTCTGATGCCATCCTTTTTGGTAGTTCTTTTTTGTATGTTTGAATCTTTGACTTGTTAGGTTGAACGTTTCCTTGGGATGAATTTGTAGATGTCCTTAATATATATATAAAGGAAGTCAACATAAATCATATCTGCAAACTTCTGTAAGCAAAACACAGTACTGGTAAGACATATTTTAATTCATACTCCATATTGATCTGATTTGAAGATGATATTATGCATCCTATGGAGCTGCTAAAACCCATGATTTGTTACCGTAAAGAAATCTGCAATGGAGAAATCGAAAGAGTTTTTAAAAAAATCAGAAAGGTATCGAAGGAAAGGTACTTATGTTCCAATGAATATTTTAATGTGCAGTGCTGATTTTGTTCTCACCTGTTGCATTGTTTTTTGGAGAAAGAAGTAGTGTGAGAAAAGTTCTCTATTTATAACTATATCTTGCAATGTTAACCTCAATAGCATTTGTAAATCGTGACCACTCGTATATCGACAGCAGCAAGACCCCTGTTTTGTCGGCCAAGTTCTCTATTAAAACCTGCAATGCTAGCTGTTTGCGAGGGTGTACAGTTTTATGGAGTACACTTTCCTCAATACCAACAAAACAAAAAAAAAAAACGCCCAACAAAAATTAATGTAAACATCTATCTATGATGCACAAATAAAAATCACTGAATATCAAAAAATAAAAAGATAAATCACCGCAATCATTGCTATGCCCCAAATATTCATACTATCCTTTTTAGTCCGACTACTTATTAATGGATGCACACTCTAACTTTTCCTTTAATACTTACCGATCAGACAGTAATCAATCTTCGAATTTACCTATTATCACCCGCAACATCGATAAAAATGAGGAACAGAGGAATTTACCAATTATCATATTAGAACATACATTCACACACAAATCAGAAAAAATGGTTAAACTTACAAATCAACGAAGATGCTGATTAGCGACTATTATTAATGCAAACCACAAATCTTCGAATTACTTTTTCTCACCTACAAAATCAAAACAAACATAAATCATCAATCGCTATACAATCTTCATATTACTCCTTTGACTGTAATTAAAACATAAATCATAAAAAACAGACTAAACGATACAAACAACCTATAAATATCTAAACAAAAATATAAACCAAATTAAGAAACCAAAAGAAAAACCGTTTTGTAGCTGAAAAAAATACCGATTCAACACAAATCCTAGAAAAGAAAAGCCACTGGGAAGACGTCAGGATTTGGCTTTTCCTCGAATACTTGATAGTTCATATATATATATACGGACGTCAAAAATTCCATAAATAATACTTTTGTTGTGGAAATAATACCTTCGACTTGATCGATATCTATAAATTCATATAGTTTTTATATTGGGTGTTCCTGTATATACCCCCATATATTACTAACGGTACCCCTTAATCCGTGTACCCATCGTATTGATCATGCTACCCCATCAAAGATATCACTTTTGCATAACCCTGTTAAACCACCGTTATTAACTCTTTTCTCCGAAACAAATCAGACCACCATTGTTAGCTCTTCCTAGAACCACCATTATTAATTCTCCGACTAAGTTAATTCTTCTAACTCATCGTGATTTTAGGAAACATTAGGCAAATTTTCAAAATTCAAATGCCAAACCCCAAATTAATTAAATCCATACATTAGTATACCTAATATTGAAGTGCTTTTTGGTAGAGATAAGAGATTATATGATGAGGAAAAAAATTGGGGTTAGTTTGCATCGGGCAACTAAGATGATCATAAAGAGAAATCAGTGATGTAATTACTAACAGATTGTTAAATTAGAGCACCGGTAAAATGATCAATTAGTGTTCATAATAATTTAGGGTTTAACATCCCAATAGAAAATTTATTGGGTGATTTGGCTTTTCTCTATGTGGTTTTGTAAATAAAAAACTTTAGATTTTTTGTGCGTTTTTGATGTGTAGTAGAAGAAGGAGAAGACTGGTGTAATGGTGGTGATTATGCCTAGGGCTCTTGGAGAAGATTTGAAGAAAAAAAAAATTATCATGCTTGTTCTATATGAAGTTTTCTTGGTAGCAGTCTTTCATATTTGCAATCACATTGTCAGTGCCCAAATCGCTTTTAGAACAAAGAAGATAATATGATGCTAATTCTTATTTTTACGATTATCAGAGGCTTTTTTCTTTACATGTAATAACAGGTTTAAAGATAACAGGGGGTATCGATATCAAAAATTGTTTAATACTCTGACGATTTTTATGTTAACTAATTCACAACCAACAAAACTAACTAACGGGGTATCGCTAGTAATATATGGGGTATATAAAGGAACACCCTTTATATTTTAGGATAGTTACGTTTAATTATTGTTATATATGCTTCAAATAAAAAAAAATTGTCCATATTTTTTCCTAAAAGATATTACGCATCTTTACATGTTTAAGGATAGATTTTATTTCGTTATTCGGCCTAAAAAAATACGGAAAAAAAATCTTTCCGTATATTTTTTTTTTTTAGTTTTTGTTACAAATTTCGATTTTAAATATCTATTTTTAGTACTTTACGTATAAAAAACAAAACATGTAAATTAATGAAAATCTTTTTATATGGAAATTAATAAAATTTAATACTTAAAAAACAAATCAATTGCCATGTTTAAAGTATTTCCGTTTATTTATTTAAAAGCTAAATCATAGATTACTCCATTAATTACCGATAAAAAAGTTCCATAAAAACTTATGATTTTTCTTTTGTTATGGAAATTCTTGGATTTTTCCTAAAAAGAATTACCCTAAAGATCTTCTAAGATTTTTTGCTTTGGCATGTAAATCTCGTAAAAAAACTTATATGTTGATTTTCCTTTTACATGGAAATTCTCCTTTTTTTTCCAAAAAAAAATAATCGTCCGGGCCCTCACAAAAGATATTTGTAGATTTTGCCGCTAATCCGAAGGTCCAGATTTCATATTCTATTAAAAATTGACGGCCATGAAATTGGGGGCTAACTTTGATTTCGGCCAATCAGGAGCGAGGGTTTTGTTCACCGGCCAATGGGAGGGGAGTTTTTTGCAACTCTCGACGTGGTGTGAGAGATGTGATTGGGTGTTTAGGAAGAGAAAGTGAATAACCTAATGAGACTATTCAGAAGTTGTCCTAATGAGACAATAAATCTTTGATTGTTCCATTGTTCAGAGTTGATCAAATCAAGATTGAGTTTGGATGAATAATCAGATGATGAAGGAAGAGAAAGTGAATAACCTTTTGAATTGAGTTCTTCCTTTAACCTAATGAATTTTGTCTCCATCTTTTTACCAGCTGGAGCCATTGAAGAATGGGAATGAAGAAGAGTGAAAGTTATTAGATAGGGATAGAGATCAATGAAATCAATAGAAGAGAAGACGAAGTAAGAAAGTAAGAATTATGCATGACCCTCGAGAGCCTCACATGCAGACCCTTAAGCGGATCCTTCGCTATCTTCATGGCACAATTCATCACGGATTGTTTATCTCGGTCTCCACTACCTCTGGCCTAACAGCATACTCTGATGCTGACTGGGCGGGATGTCCTGATTCTCGTCGACCGACTTCGGGTTATTGCGTCTTTCTTGGTAACAATCTCATCTCCTGGTCATCCAAACGTTAGGCAACAGTTTCTCGATCCAGTGCTGAAGTTGAATACCGGGGGGTAGCAAATGTTGTTTCTGAAACAACGTGGCTTCACAATCTTCTCCTAGAGCTTCATCTTCCTTTACGACGTGCTACTATCGTATATATTGTGATAACGTGAGTGCGATTTATATGTCTGGAGACCCTGTTCAACATCAACGCACCAAGCATGTGGAAATTGATATACACTTTGTACATGAACGCGTTCGTATTGGTGACATTCATGTTCTTCACGTCCCTTATGAGAACCAGTATGCTGACATCTTCACCAAGGGACTACCTCGTTAGCTATTTGTTCGTTTTCGGTCTAGTCTCGGCGTTTTCTCTTTTCCCGCTCAGACTAAGGGGTGTAATAAAATAAATATTATCCGCCTTACCTTATTTAGAATAAGGAGAATTATCTCCATCATAACTCTTGTAATTTCCAGAAGATATTATTGATTTGTTATAAAAATGATTCCTAGAGAACATCATTCTCTAAGGAAATTATCCTCAATCCAAGAAAATCCATTAAAATTTAAAATTTTAAACGTAAAAAATCTACAAAGTTAAGGAATTGTAAAGTTATCATGCTGTTAGTGCTTAGTATGAAGTATGAACCTAAACAACTTGAACCATGATGAAAGCATGAAACTAACAATGTAAGAGGAACAAACTACCAAGATTAAATTTGGCACTCTCGTAACATGGCAGTTAAAACAACATTTTCAAAAATCAAAAAGCCAGCTTCAACAATTAAACTATTCGGAATGCATTTCCCTTTACATTATCAGAGTCCAAAACTAAGTTAGCTCCAAATAAAATAAAATAAAATAAAAGTCTAAGGATTGGTTTGTAAGGCGTTCTCCTGCCTGCATCAGGCAACAACTCTTCGATGATGGGAGTCATGTTTACATTTCCCCCTCCATTTGTTAGCTCTTCCAACATTGGTAAGAGAGCATATCCAAACTAATTAATTATACTGACTGCATCATTAGTTATTTGTTTTTAGTGATTCACCAACTAATTAGCAATTTCCAAATAGATGGTCGAAAGACACTAATTAAAAAAATAATTTCTTAATATAGATGATAAAGTTGTTCGAAGTTTGGAGTTATTGAACTCCAAATATGGATTTCGCCAAATATAGTAATTCTCAGGGATACTGGTTGAGGCGCTCTTCAACTGATTGCAAGAAGTTTAACGCCAGGAGTGGCGTGAGCAGCTGCAAGGAGAGCAAAGAGACTTGACTCCTGCACAACATCTTGGCTGAGGACTGAGGAGCAGCCCCTATTCAGTAGCCAGGCATCGTGCCATCTTCGTACGTAGTCACCATACCACTTCTGATTGCACAGACATATGCATAAGAGGTCATATTTATTTCCTTAAGAAATAAGGACGTCTAAAAAAGAAAAGAGCAAACCTTTGTTGTTTGGTTGCAGTACACGACATAAATATTCAAATTATAGAGCCACCAAAATATGATGTCATTACACTGTAATGTATAGAGTACCAAATCTGCCTCACCCAATCTTTCTACCATCCAAGAGATTGCTTGTAGGAGTTTTTTGTGGTAAAGAATTAAATTTGGCCTATATCTTGAATCTTGGTAGTCTGTAGCAAGCAAGATGCTCTGCAAGCTTCATAAAACTGCAAGGGTAACGGAGAATTAATTTCAATAGATTGCTTTTGTTCAGACTTCAATTCGTTATGTATATCTGTTATTAGAGCATTACAAAGGAAATCGTGATCGGGATCCGGAAAATAACATTAAAAGGATCCACCTTTAGAGCTGTTAAAGGATCATGTTTCCAAGTCTTTTGTTATTCTGCGGTCTATCAGGATCTACATGAAAGAAGAAATCAAGTGATGGGTTATTACTTGGGATATATGTTGCTAATCCCATTCTCTGTGAAACCTGTGAGTTGTGGTGGTGGTATCAAACAAATATACAATTTCATTTTTTTCCCTCTTGCGGTCGGAAATCCATATGTTGCGATCGATAGAAAATCTTAGAATGAGAAAGTAAGAAAATGTACCTGATTACATTCAAGGATGATGCTCTTGTACGTCTTGAAGGGTTTCCTGCTACTCTCTGTCTGAACGTGAAAAGTCATAAGCTTTGCGTAGCTTATATATATATATATATGTCTAACCTAAACTCCACTCCACGAAACTTCCATTTTAGTTTCCATTGAACAGACGTACAATTCTAAACTTAGCATTAACTGCCAATGATATAATCTCCTAAACTTGGTCATATAATCGCCTAAACTTGGTCGTATTAAAAAATACGATTTTTTTTTAGTTTTTGTTACAAATTTCGATTTTAAATATCTATTTTTAGTACTTTACGTATAAAAAACAAACATGTAAATTAATGAAAATCTTTTTATATAAAAATTAATAAAATTTAATACTTAAAAAACAAATCAATTGCCATGTTTAAAGTATTTCCGTTTATTTATTTAAAAGCTACATCATAGATTACTCCATTAATTACCGATAAAAAAGTTCCATAAAAACTTATGATTTTTCTTTTGCTATGGAAATTCTTGGATTTTTCCTAAAAAGAATTACCCTAAAGATCTTCTAAGATTTTTTTCTTTGGCATGTAAATCTCGTAAAAAAAACTTATATATGTTGATTTTCCTTTTACATGGAAATTCTCCTTTTTTTTTTCCCAAAAAAAAAAAAATCGTCCGGGCCCTCACAAAAGATATTTGTAGATTTTGCCGCTAATCCGAAGGTCCATTTCATATTCTATTAAAAATTGACGGCCACGAAATGTAAGGGGGCTAACTTTGATTTCGGCCAATCAGGAGCGAGGGTTTTGTTCACCGGCCAATGGGAGGGGAGGTTTTTGCAACTCTCGACGTGGTGTGAGAGATGTGATTGGGTGTTTAGGTTGTTGATTACTCACCCAGGGTTTAAGAAAGGTTCGGTAAAATGTGTCAATACTGTAAGGCATAAAGAAGTTGCTGCATGTGTGACCTCATAAGCTAAGTCGATCAACTATTCATAGAAAAACAGAACGAATAAGAATAAAAAGTGATTGTGCTGAAGTAAGATATGACCAATATACAACAATATACCTAACGCTTACTACAAACAATAGTGACAGTCGATACACATCATGCAAGAGCATCAAAAAGTCAATATCAAGTACTAAGAGTCAACTTGCATGAAATTTATAATTCTAATTACTTTTATTCGTAAAGCCTAACCTTTGCGTATCCATAGTCTTTCTGCAAATCAAAACAGTGTAATCGCATCCAAGGAAATAATTTGTCTTCCATGTTCATGTGGAAGCTTGGTTTGCTTTTCATATTGGGTTAGTATGTATTTATCTAATCATAAGGCCTCAAGGGCAGCAATATTAAACAAAACCACACTAACTAAATGCACTTATGATAAGTTGCGGTCGTTGGCAGCTGTGCATTATTTCTTTAGTTCTTTGATATTGCAAAGGGAAGAAAAATATTTTCGTATCCTGATAACATTGACCTTTAAAATATAAATTAGAAAATCAAACTTGCAGATCATCTAAGGAGTGGTTATTGACTCATTTAAGGACCTCTTTGATTCCTAGAGACTCCGATGCGTAGTTGTAACAGTACCACCAGGTTGGATTGAAGGCTGAAAAATAGAAAATTCAAATTGCACCTACCCGTAATGTCAGCACCATAATCACCGTCACCACCACCAAAATATAGGATGAAAATGGATAGGAGATACGCCATGTTCAAAATATTTTAAGTTCACAACCACTTTGAGATTCTTAATTGACATATATATGTTATATAAAAAGAACCTCCGGTGAAGAAACTATTCATGCTCCCATTTTAAGACACTCCACTTTCATAACGGTAGACCGATACTCAGACAAAACAAAAATGATAAAACAAATTTTTCGATTTACAATAACTAAAATATGAAAGAAACTCTTAATATTTTCCTTCACAAAAGAAACTCTTAAAAAGTAAGACCAAACCCTTAAAAGAACCGACCTTACATATAAAAGCCTGCAACATTTAACTTGCATTTTCAGATAAAAGTCGTCTATTGCGGACCTCTAAACCATACACATACATAGGTAACGTCACAAATGTGAGCATGATCAAACCAAAATATATTCTAAATGCACGTAACATTTAAAGAACTCCAAATAAGCAGAGGAAGAAACGATCTTAACAAATTAATTCAAATACTACTTGCTCACATATTTTCTTTGCCCATGGTGAAAAGCAAAAGCCTATAGTTTGGCTATGGCAAAATACATTTTTATTTATTTTTACCAGGCCAACAGGTTTGTAAATGTGCCCGTACAGCCATTCCCTTAAGTACTGGTACTATCCTTCGTCCTCGATGCGCAAATTATTAGCAAGAAACTGAAAGTCTGTGACCTACTTATCAATATCATGAATTACCAGAAATAATTATGAGGTCTAATAGTTTTTATCCGATCTGGTAAAACATGAGAACATGCAATTTATATACCTAACAAAACAAAGTCACGACTATGTAATTGTGTAAGTAGCTTTTCATATATTGACTACTTACTGAGGATCCTCGGAAGATATGTGCACAAAGTCAAACTCACCCCAGACCCGATACATTTCGATCCATCCCATACTCACCCTATATCCGATACATATCCATCCCTTCTCGGCACAATTTCAGAACACCTTAATAACATTTGTATCGAATCACTGTCTCAGCCTCATTATGATCACTTTCTTCTTGAGCGACCTCATCAGCCTGTTGAATCACTTCACCTTTATCCAAATCAAAAAGGGATTTCAAAAGGAATCGATCTTTCAAGCTTGTATACGGTTCCTTCCCATATCTGGTCCGGTGTCCAACATCTGGGATGTGTATAAAAAAGGTAATCCCCGTTAGTGAATAATAGTTTGCATACTAAAAATAAAAAACATCACACAAAACATTATCCAGCGAAGGAATACATAAGCCAATCTCTTCAAGAAACTGCAAAAAACCATAGGATGGTAAGAACGATGTGGCATGAATGAGAAATCAACACATGAAATACATCGAGATGTTCAATTTTTGAGCTTGTACAACCTTGCTGACTACAACTTCAAGCTGAGCTTGTAGCTCGTCTTGCACCTTTTTCACATTCACAATTTTCATTTGTATCAAAGTATTGAAATCTTGCGACTGCTGCGTAGATCTAGACATGAATTTTGCCGAGTCAATCCTATGATCCCCTATTTGAGCCAAAAACAAAAACAAACAAACAATTAAGCCAATCGCTCATCAGTAATATTACTTGGTGTACACATGATGAATTACCAAGTTTTTAACTTCTTCATCTTTAGTTGATAAGTTCTCCCCAAGTATCGAATTGATTTCCTGCAGAAAGGTTCTATGAAAAATGAGGGTTAAACAAAGGTAAGACTAACCCAGAACCTTAGAAAACATCAAGTACCAGCTGCCATACACCATTTTAACATTTAACAGCAAAAAGCGAAAGCTACTTTAGACTGCCTCGCCACTCAATCAAAAAAAGAAGCTCAGAACTAAAAAAGGATCATTGTATTTAGCATTTTCAGTCGCTGGACCATTTCCTCGAACACAATGATTTTTGCCTGTCCATGATTTCTTCCTTTCCTTTCTAAATAAATACCGTTAACTGCAAACATCCGTCTCTGAGTATCTAAACATGGAGAGTTACTCCAAACTCCAAGAACTTCAGAAGCTTTACAGACTCCAAATAATACATCTACGCACACACCAATCAGGATAACATAGATAGATAAATAGATATGTTGTTGAAATTCATCCGAAAGCGTTAAAAGAATAATGATGGAACATGCTTTTCCTGTTAAAAGCGCCCCAGTTTTTATTATTTGCTGCCTCAAAAATCACCATTAGAGAACGCAGCAATATTCTAGCTTCGACTCTCTTGGAATGTGAATATACTCTTGAAAATCATAACTGAATTGGTATGTATCTGTCTAACCACAATCAAACACAGTTCTATATTCATGAACATGCACATACTATCGGGGCTTCCGTACAAAGAGAATACCAAATGTTAAAAAAACTCAAGCACAACAAACATACCAAATGTTAAAAAAACTCAAGCACAACAAACAAAACGATCAATCAACAGTAAAACCCAGGCTTAAACAATCAAACACAGTAGTATATTTTTGGACATGCACATATTATCGAGGCTTCCGCACAAAGAGAATACCTAACGTTAAGTTAAACACAGTTGCACATTCATAAACGCTAAAACACTAAAAATAGTTAAACACAGTTGCATATCGACAACTTCTTCTGTAAACCAACACCAACATTATGAAAACAAAATAAAAAATCAGACGCGAATTGAATCGGCAACTTCTTCTGTAAACCAATTCCAGCAACACCAAAACTATGAAACCAAAATCCAACAATGACTGATTAAAAAAGAAACAATCAACAATATTTTGGTAATTTCATTCTTTGTTTTCTGATTTTTTCCTCTCCAACCATTAAAAGTGCGATCTTGATAGTTCGGTATCTTCCACGCGGCCGCAGCTGAACGCGCGAACCAAGTATCCCTGCACGGCTTATGTATAGATCTATAACTTGGTTTCTAAGTAATTTCACTAAATTAATCATAAATTGCCGGCCAATCAACCACTATATTTGGAGTAAAACAAATATTTTTGTGGCAGATCCTATTCGTTAACAAAAATATAATTAATCTTAAACAACACTATAAAAAAATATGGGTGTATTTCCTTAATCACAATTCCAAAAAGATCTTAGAAGATCCCGGCACCTATAAATTGACAAAACAACTTCCATCAAATATACGCTGGCCTATATATTCCCTTTTGTTTTCTTTCCACAACTCGGCACTAAAATCAAACTATTTTGGTATATAAAAATACCAAAATACGGAAACTAATAGTACCAAGCATTTCTGCCATTTTTTTGGTATTTATTTCCGTTTTTTTTTAATTAAGATTTGGCATAAAAAAACAAAATACGGAAATAATCAGATTTTCCAAAGATTTTCCGCACATTTTATGGTAATAAGTAAGATTTTCCGATTTAAAAGATCTATTTATAATGGAAATCGTTTTTTTTCCCAAAATATTTTCACGGATTTTTTAGCATACGTTATATATGGCGTTTTATTTAAAGCTAATCCAAAGGCTTGGATTTTATTAAAATCATGTAAACGCGGTGTAAGAAAATCCCAACACTACCGATCAATATGGAGCATCAGATCGAGCCAATTCTATTAAAAATGAACGACCACGAAATGTAAGGGGGCTAACTTTGATTTCGGCCAATCAGGAGCGAGAGTTCTGTTCACCGGCCAATGGGAAGGGAGGTTTTTGCAACTCTCGACGTGGTGTGAGAGATGTGATTGGGTGTTTAGGTTGTTGATATATGGAGGTAAATTCCTTATGGTGGGACTAGAAAAATCTGTTAATATTAAAATGTGGAGTTTATCACTATTTATAACTGGCCCAAGTTGGAGCCATAATTTTTTTTATTAATATATAGAGTTTATTAATATATGGAGTTTTTACTGTAGTTTGTTAGTTAGGACGGTTATATCTCCGTCAAGTCCGTTAACTTATTGTTTTTCCGATTTTCCGTTGTTATTTAATAGTCCACTAAGAAAAACCGAGTAAAAACCGCCTCCTCACACGCAGGGGCGGAGCCAAGGGTTGACTAACCCTGGTTCTATCCCCCTTAAATTCTAATAATCATATAGAAACCCTCCAAAATTCATATTATTTCCTGTATTTAGCCCACCTTGTGTTTGGTATTTAGTCCACTAAGTCCAACATATTTCCAAATTTTTTTAGCCCCCTTGGTCTTAATCTCTGGCTCCGTCACGTGAGTGAACTCGCTCTCATGAGATTAGCAGAGGCACTTTTGAGCCCCACCATTTCAAGAAATGTGAGAGAGCAGTCTCTTTTTATCGGTTTGTTAAGAATTTTTGTATTAGTTTTGAACTTTTTAGGTTTTTTCTCTTGTATAACCTAGTCTTTAACTCTTCTTTGTTAAGTACACATAACCATTACCTCTATACTTCACCATTTTTTTCATGTCATTAGAGCTATAAACAGTCCGATATTTTGGACTTTGGAGTCCAAATTTGTGTAGTCTTTCAAAGCCGGAGTGCAGGTTCCAGTCGTTCTTGTTGGTCCAAAAACCTTAGCTGGTTTTTAGATTCATGGTATTCCATGATATATTTATTTTAATAAATTTGTTACTTCGAAACTGTTATGTTAAGATAGTTTATTTTCCTCAAATAACATAATCTTCACTAGAGATGAAGATTATTTGGATTTTGATTTTTCATAACGCAAAATCTCATCTCTTATAAATCTTAATTAAGATTTTTTTGTCTCGGAAGAACTAGAGTCTTCTTCTTTCTCAACCACCATACCAAATTCAAATCACACAAAACTAGAATAAAAAATTTCATCAATTCCTAATATCATCAATATGATTTTATTAAGGTCTAGGGGTTTTGATTTGAAAATGGTTTATGATTTTGATGTGTGATTGCATATAATAAGATACAATATTTGATTTATGCATCAAATTGAAACGTAATCTTTTGATTTTCAACCTAAGGCCTTGCAGAGAGAAAGACTAGGAAGTAAAGAAAGGAAGAGAGACTGATTTTCCTTAATACATTTGAGATTGGGAGAGTATTTTGTATGTGTTTGTTGATTGGTTTAGTGGTTCGTGTTTTGGGAAAAAATCTGCAAATTTGTGAATTAAGAACCTCCATTTCTGCAATGAATCAAAATCAAACTTGATTGTGATCAATTTGATTGAAACTGATTCTGATGTGACTGAAACTCACTATTATTGAAGTACCAAAGTTCATGAATTCAACCATGATGAAGATGAACTTATTATTTTGAGAACAACAGATTTAAAAGAAGAGAGAAATTTATTTGATGTACGAAAATTTGGGTGTTAATGGTAGTATTTGTAATTTAGAAATAAAATAGGAAAACTAAAACTGGTTTTCTAAAAAATATTATCAAATAGGGATGACCGGAACGTGCACCCGAGTTTTAGAAGTGTTAGAGCATTGCTCGGTCGAACCCGCCAAGCGTTGGTATGTCAAGATTGGTTGTCATATTTTAGTTCCAAAACTCAAGGTCATTTGATTAGATTACTATAGTCAACTTTGTTAGGTTAGACTAGGATGTCTAGAAATGTTAAGACATACAAGTATTACTCTGAAGACATATCGACTTCAACGAACACAATATCCTTATGTTTGAGTTTAATAGTACAAGACTTGACTTGTTTCCAATTATATCTATGCTACTTACAAGTCGTTTAGATTGAAAACATAACATGCGAAGTTATATATATGAAACTTTAGTATAAGAGACTTGATCATTATATTATGATCAAAGTGTTAAGGACGAATATACAAGTTGTATCACAACTTATGTATATTGAATTAAGAAGTATAAAGTCTATCTTTTGAACTTCATAATTGCGACATAATCTTTGTAACTTGTTACTAGATTGTGTAATGAACTTTGGATTGATTCCATACCTAGAAAACTATGTCTAACTACATAAGTTTAAGGAAGTAGACTTGCGAAACTTGTTTCGTAGTTGAAAAAAATCAATGGGAGTGGTGATCCTATTCCTATTGGGGATCTATAGCAAGACCGATCCCTACTTGAGGATATATAGCAGGACCAATCCCTATTGGGGATCTCTTGCAGGACCAGACCCAATATCAAATCTCTTATTTTCGGTTTTACATGTACTTTAAGGTTTTGTGAATATCAAAATATGAGTTGTCATTAAGGAAAGTTCAAGATGTCGACATTGTAAGTAATTTGAACATGTGCTAAAATCTTATCTTTTATTGTTCAAATATATTCCTTGATACTCAAGGTGAGATCCCAAACCGAAATGTTTGAGAATTTTTTTATTGAGATTTTTGAATATATATGTTTTATTTTTCCAGCAAGTAAAACGTATCTCTGGAAGACATATTAGTAAAGTATACTTGTACGCTAGCTAATATTGAGTTGTCATCCATGAGGGATTTCGGGTTAGTTAGATATTAGTTGGAATTAAACAAAATCGAAAATTCATGTTTATTTCATATCATTAGAATATTTTAGGTTATGGAAATTCCTTGGTGTCCAGTCTAACTTGGCCTACAAATAATGAAATTTGTTCTTCTTACAAACCTATCCTGACACAAACACTTTATTTTGTAGTCACTGTGGTAGTCGACTAATAATATTACTTATAATTCTATCTCGGAGAGGATAGTAACCTAATTAGGCGAAATATGTTACGTCTGCTAGTTTAAATGACTTCTATGGGAGCAAAAAGAGTCTAGATAGTGTAGGAAACTAATTTGCATTGTTTAGTTTTCGATTATTGATTTAATTGACTAATGGTTGTTAAACCTTGATTGCACCAAGTTTGATTATTCTTGAGACCCTTCTCTCCTGACATAAGGTCACTCAAACTAGATTAAGGATTGACGATATTTCAGATCTGAAAATAGACTTATGATCATCCATTTTTAACATACTACATTTTTCGCATGATCGATCATAAGTGGAATCAAGTTTATTTGTGCAGGTACTTTGAATACATTGGAGATTTGAAGACAGGAAGATTTCTTATTGGTTTTTGATCCTTGTGATTTAATTCATGCACATACTTCATCGTCTGGGATCCGATTTTGCTTTGTTTATCTTTTGATAAAAATCTTATTGCTAGTCATATAAATCGCCAATATATCATTTGGTGGTCTTCTTCGGGATCCGAATCTTGATAATCCAAATCTTGGTTGTTATAATCCAAACAAAGAATTTTATTATATTAAACGGAAAAGCCTTTGTTTGACTCAACTGAATCTATGATTTACTTCTTGAGATTGAGAGATCAGTTAGCGAAAACATATTAGTCGTTTACTGTTTTGGAATACGATTCAATGGAGTTGAGTCCAAGAAGTCTTCACGACTGGTGAAACAACTTAAGATAGTATACTCTATCTTAGGAATCACGTGTGTTGGCCAGATTGGTTGAAGGCGCATGGATACTGAGGAAACTAGGTAACTAAGGGTAATTTACTTGGTCTCAACTATACAAAGTTGGCAGTAATATTTGTATAGCGACTTAATTACGAGAGTATTCAAAAATATACTAGGTCACGGGGTTTTTCTAAATTTGTTGTTTCCTCGTTAACAAAATCTTGTGTTGTGTTATTTACTTTACATCCACATTATTTAGCTTGTCTTTATAATTAAAGTAAATACGCTTTGTACGTTAATAAAAACATTTGGGTTGATCCCTATAGTTAGGTTCGGTTTTGATACCTATTTTATGTACCAAGTGTATATCTTGTGGTTGCTATCTTCTTGACAATCTCTGTTTGTATTAGGTCACTCAAGGTATCTGTCACATAGGTTGATGTCAAAAATATTGTGGTGTACTTGGTACCCTCGTCATTTTAGGAGGGGTGCAATATTGTGCGCCATTAAAACTTTTTTGCTACAAGCTTTTATTCTATTAATTTAGAATAATTGGATTCAAACATCTTTCGTGTTCCTTTCAATATAATTCGTAACATCAGTTTTTTTCAAGCTTCAAGATCATAATTACTAGACTCGGAAAGGTCTTTATTTCCATTACTAAAGAAATTCAACGTATATGGTTTAGTTGATGGTTATATTTGTTTTCATGTGAAGTTGTTGGAACAATTGCTGATTTCACACCTGCAAAACAAAGGTTAAACAAATAAGATTACGGCTGAGTCACAACCATGTCACTCTCTTTAAGACGTTTTGTTGTTCTGCCTTGAGTTTTGTGCAAGAAGTTGTTTCTTCGTCACAACATCCCCAGGATAAAACAACCGAGCAAAACTCTCTTCAATCTCTCACGCACACAATCTCTTCAATGAGAAATTGATCACTTTCACTCTTTCTAATCTTGCTCAGAAAACTGGTCTCTTGATCTCGGAAAAACAATGGTGTTAAAACTTGTTTTTGTTTTTGCTCCAAAAACTAATTTTATAGCCCAAGAAATGAATACAAATTAATGGAAAATATATTGAATTAATTGCTAACATTATAAATTCCATAACAGTGAAAAACGGGAAAATTAATCATACCATAATTAGCACAATTAACAACGTAATTAAGGGCAGTAAAAATGGATTGAAAAATCTTTTCAAAATCAGCAAAAAATAATTTCCAAATTCAAGAGACCTCCCAAGATCCCCAAGGCCCCGCTCCCGGATATATATATCATTAGATCCTACGACCTCACCCTCAAGGCTCAAAATACTTAACCACTGGGCCAAGCTCTAATTGTTGAAATAAATGTACAAAAGAAATATTTTAAAACATATATCCCAACAAAAGTTTACATCAGGAGATAATGAAAACAATGGAGTTGTTAATCCATCTTACCATCAATGAAATGAAGAGATCAAAATTTTCTTCTCTAGATTCAAAGTTCCAATTTTGGAAATGGTATATTTTATTTTGTTAATGTAAAAACTTTGTTTGGACTTTAGAAATCGATTGAAGAAATATTGGTTGTTGTTTCTTCAACTCATGATAGTCAATTGAGAATGAAACTGTCACTCTTAACCAAGATAATTCTCATATTTCTTAATATCTGAATGAGATCAAAATAATTTATAATATCTTATTTATTGATGGTTTAGAAATAATGAAAAACGTGTTAGTGTTCTTAATGGTTTTGGATCTGGATTCGATTCATTTTCTACCTTGACAAATCCACCAGTAACATTATGATGGTTACATAATCTTTTGATGAGTGAGTTGGTCATTCTAAATGTCAAATATAAAAAATTATTACTCCTTATGGATCAAAGGTGTTTGTTGTTTTTATATCAAATTGATAATTTTTTAATCAATCAAATAGGTTTAATCCTTCTGAAATAAAGAGTGTAACAAGTACACCACAATCTTTTCGATATCAACCTATACTTATACACATTGTGTAATTATCACAGAACAATAATGGACAAAAAATTACTTCAACAAGTTGTAACTTGGTATGTAGATGAAGTTCATAACCGAACTACCTCTGGGATCTTACCAACTAGATTAACACACAAGGGCAATTACTTAAATATAATTATAATGCGGAAAGTAAAGTAATGGCACCACACACAAGATTTTGCTATGAGGAAATATTCTGGCAGATTTTTTTTTGGACCTAGTCCGATTTTGAACACTCTCATAATTAAGTCGCTATACAAATTGACTATTATAACTCTGTATAATTGAGAACAAGTAAACACTGCTTCGTCGCTCAGTTCCTTCGATATTCCCGCGCCTACAACTGATCCGGCCTATACACGTGACTCCCAAAACAGAGTCCACTATCTTGAATTGCTTCATTGTTGTGAAGACTCTCTCTCTCAACTCCTTTGGATTGTAACCCAAAACAACATAGGTTTAAAATATGTTTCGGTAACCAACTCACTTATCAATCTTCCAAATCATTCTTTAGGCCAAAGATAAGATCTTTCATTTGTGGGATAATTGGTGTTTAGTACTCAGGTTTTGACCAACACTAGGCTTTGGTATAACATTTGTCCAACGTTAGGGTTTGGTACATGGACTGGACGTTGACCTACATTGACTAGGTTAAATATTGATTTATATTTAGAAATTATTAAAAAAATTAAAAAAATATATAATTAAAAAAATATGAAATGAAATGACAAATTTACTATTATAACCTTCTTCCTACACCTCCATACCCATTCCCGTGACCAGAAACATCAAAATTTCCTTCGATCCAATCAACACAACAAAATTTCCACAATTCATAACCGCAATACAAAATTTTGGACAACTTAGATACCATTTCATCAATTGCAATACCCAATTACAAATCTATATTTAAATTTCAACAGAAATTCAAACAATAAATAAAACCCACAAATTTCTTACCCTAAAAATGAGATTGATGCTCAAACAGAAAACCAGAGATCCAAAAATCAAATCCATACTAAGTTTAGCGAATTCGACACCTAATCAAACCCCAGAAACAACCAATACCAAACAAAGAAATTATAATCAAAGAGATAGAGAGAAAATTACAAATCATAAACACCCACTTTTGCATCACTTCTCCAAATCATCTTCTGCATAAAGCCCATCAAAAGATTCTTGTTCTTCACCGATTGCTTTATATCACTTGCCTACAGTAGTAACATATTTTTTGTGTTCTTCATAGTAAGGTTCTAAATTTATATATGAGAAGGAGGAGGCAAATATGGTATTGAATCTTCTTTTAGCTCAGTCTAAGGCAGGTTGATTCTTGATTGAGTAAACCCTAAAAATTGGCTAAAAAGAATCCCCAAGTTACAAGAGCAGCTCATGATAAAGCACCAGTGAAGAAGAATAAGAAGTGGACTAAAGATGAATATACAGAAGAAGAGAACCAGGCTTTGTACGCCGGAGTAATGCATACTTGATCCATACCATAGGCTTAATGATGAGCCGTCGGAATTTAGATTCACATTAGGGGTACGATTGTAAACATGGTATTTCTATTTTATTAAATTTATTAAAGTGCGGTTAGAAACAGTCAACTTAGGTCAACGTCCAGTCCAGATTCCAAGTCCTAACGTTGGACAAATGTTAGACCAAAGCCTAGTGTTGGTCCAAACCTAAGTACTAAACATCAATTATCCCTTCATTTAATCAATATAAACTCCTTTAGTCAAATATCAAACCAAGACAAAGATTATCAAAATAATATATCTCGGTGAACAAGCTCTATCCAAGAAACTTAATAGAAGAAGCAACTAGGTAGTTTGTTCAATCTTTACAACAAGTTTTAAATCTATCGGAATAAACTGCTTGTTTGGATATCAGAGAACCAAGTGTGCAAGAAGAATCACAAAGATCGAAAACCATAAAATAAATTCTTAAAGTCTTCAATCTTCAATCTTTAAACTAACCACTACACAAACAACTTGATTCCAGTATCGGTTAACACACATAGAATAAAGTCTGTTGACGTTGATTGATTAACATTTTTATCTAGAGATCTAGAATCACGAGATCTGTAATAGTTAAATCCCCAAATAAATTTGAGTGGACTAATATATCATATTAGAATGACATATAATAAACAAGTTTAATATATATCGTTAGTTCTTAATCAAATCAATTAATCGAAAAATTAAAACAACAACATGATTTAGTTTTCCACGTATGTTACTACTAAAAGCGTCTTGATACCAATACTTTAAACGACGACAAGACAATATGTTTCACATAATTAGATTACTCATATATATTAAAAAGTTGGCTTCCTACACAATCACTTAAGATGCGTTTTGTTAGAGCACCGCTCGGTCGAACACGCAAGCGTTGCTATCTCAAGCTTGTTTGTCAAGTTTAGTTGTCAAAACTATAAGTCTTGATTTCTAGTCTACTTATGGCTATGTCTCGGATTAGGATAGAATGTGTAGTTGAGCTTTAGACTTCACGGCGTTCATCGATTGAAGACGAAGAACTACTAAGGGGAGCTTGTGGAACTTCATCAACAAAAGGTATGTGGATATTTGAACTCATCTATCACTCAGAAGTCTATTTTATTCTATCTCGTATTGAGACAAAGTCGTATAGCTATATAGACTTTATATTATACACATTTGATATTTCGAGTTGAGTTTAACTCGCTTATATCTTTCTCGAAATATGTGTTGGAAAGCTTTTTGGTTTAACTACGTTCATCATGATTCTTGACGAAAGTCAAAAGATGATCATGTGAAAATCACCTGGTAACATCTTACATGATTTGTGTGAGACAGTCATTTGATGTAGACTCGGAATATTTCGTATTGATCATTCGATCACTTGAAAATTGCGTATAAGCTAATAGTTTGTGTGAGACAGCTATTATCGTCTTCTAAGAATGTTTCAATGATTGAAATGGGATTTAAGAGCTAAAACCCATGTTTGGATGCATTACGGTTTGTGTACTTAGTGTGCTAACTGTTTTGTCGGAATTCAGGACCGAAAGTTTGCATACCCGTTCGCAAACTTATTCAAACGGTTAAGTCAGGGTACTTAAGTTTGCATACCCGTTCGCAAAATGATTTAATTGTTGAAGTCCAGGAACCAAGTTTGCATACCCGTTCGCAAATGGTTTCAACTGAGTTCGGTCCGGAGCTAAAGTTTGCGTACCCGTTTGCGAACTGTCAGCTTGTGAACAATGTCCGGAACTTAAGTTTGCGTACCCGTTTGCAAACTTAAGTAGTTCAAGTTCTTAAATTGGTTAAGTATGATTTCATACTCATGAACAAATACATTAATATAATAAGGAATGCAATCTTTGCGAACCGTGGTTAAATTGTTCATGAACTGATTCTTTTGAATCAATTCGTTTTGCTTCAATTGTGTATTGTATGCTTCTATGAGAACATAAAAAAATTGAACAACTCCATGAGTAACACAATTAGATTTATTTGATTATCAATTGATCTAGAAGTGTTAAGATGAACATGGTTAATACAAAAGTGTTCATACGGCTAACTTCGGTTATCTGTTATTGAGCCAACTCAATATACACGTTTAGGTACGGTTACCCATATATATATAAATGAAAGTATATTTAATTTGTGTGTAACAAGCTAAGACCATCTAACGGTGGAAAGATATTATCTTGAATCTTAAATCAGGTTTCATTTAACGGTGAATATTGATTGCTTTGTCCCAAAGTTATCAAACCCTGATTTGAAGACTATATAAGGGAGAACTCGAGAAATTGGGAAATCTAATCCCCAAATTTCCTGTGTGATACTAGTTGCGACTAGAGTCGATTCTCCTTTAACCTAGATTTTTCCTAAAACCATTATAGGTTAACGACATAAAGATTTCATTGGGATTCTGAAGTCAGACCCAACTATTTTCTCTATAGTTGCGTGTTCTGATCTTACTTTATTCTATCGTATTGAGTACTATCTTCTCTAAGATTTGCTTGAGATTTATCTCCGATAGGTAAGATATAAAAAGTAATCACAAAGCTCTTCGTCTCATTCTTTGTGATTCCGTAATAACTTGTTCTACTACCATATAGTTAAGTTATTGTAAGGTGATTGATATTTCTAGGTTGTTCTTTGGGAATATAAGACCGGATTATCAATTGGTTCATGTTCACCTTGATTTATCAAAAGACGGAACAAAAACTTCGTAGGTATTTCTGTGGGAGACAGATTTGTTTATCAAGTCTTCGACTTTGGGTCGTAGCAACTCTTAGTTGTGGGTGAGATCATCTAAGGGAATCAAGTGCGTAGAGTCCTGCTGGGATTCAGAGGCGTAAGGAACGCGACTGTACCTTAATCAGTGTGAGATTGGTTAGGGACCAACTACATTCCAACCCGAAGTTAACTTGTATTATGCTAGAGTCTGTAGCGGCGCTTAATAGAGCGTGGTGTTCAAATCTGGACTAGGTCCAGGGGTTTTTCTGTATTTGCGGTTTCCTCGTTAACAAAACTTCTGGTGTCTGTGTTATTTCTTTTTTGCATTATATTTTCTATATAATTGAAATATCATAGGTTGTGCGTAGTTCAATTAATTGGTAAATCCAACATTTGGTTGTTGATTGAAATTGATTGACACTTGAACATTGGTCTTTGGTACCGTTCAAGTTGTTTCTCATAATAATCAAAGCTCATGATTTCTATATGTTTGATTTGGTGATTACATTGAGAAACGAGAGATATAACTCTTGGATATATTTTCCTTGATTGAATCGATTTGTCTAGTTGATTCTCTTGGAATTATATTGGAGTTAGTCCATACAGATTTCCTAAACGAAATATTGGGTGTGGTTGTTATACCCCACGTTTTAAATTGGTATCAGAGCAGGCAAACACGTTTAATACCTCATAAGTCTGTGTTTGTAGCAATCTGACTATATGGACAGAAACGTTATCTCTATAAACATAACGCCAGTCTTTGATGGCTCAAATTACTTATGGTGAAAAATTTCTATGCGTTCCTTTCTCCAAGCACGTGATTTTCAATCATGGGTTCGTGTAGTTAATAGCTATGATCCTCCGGTTGTTACAGAAGGCGATGTAACTGTTCCAAAGGATATTGGTGCATATCCTACCGAGATTCTCGTTGTAAAGAAAAATTCTGACGGATTAAATGTTGTCATCCATGCCATTACCCCAGATCTTCAGCACCATGTGACTACGTGCACTAAGTCTAAAGATGCATGGGATATCTTAGAAACTGTATTCGAAGGAAATTCCTCTGAGAAAGAATCTAGGCTTCAAAACCTAAATTCTGATTGAGAAAACCTTCGTATGGATGATGAAGATTTAGTTGATGAGTTTAATCACAAATTTTCTGAAATTGTTAGTGCATCTTTTGCATTGGGTAAGACTATTCCTGAAAAGGACATTGTGATGAAAATTCTCAGATCATTGCCAGCTAAATACGATTCTAAGAAACATGCCATCATTTAAGGAAATAACCTTGATACACTTTCCAGAAATACTCTTGTTGGAAAGCTAAAGATTTTTTATCTTGAATTGAGTAAAAGAGAAAAACGTCACATGTCTTGCAATCCTTTTGCTGCATCTGATAAAAAATCTCTACGTCCAAATTTGATTGATACAAAGGATGAGAATTGCTTTAATTCAACTCTTTCGATGTTTGTACAACAGTTAAAGAAAACTCTTAGACAGAGAAAACGAAAGTCTCAAAAGAAATCATCGTCAATCAATAAAAAAGATAGAAAAGTTCACAAAGACTATGAAAATAGAATTTGTTCCAAGTGTTATAAAAGTGTTCATAATGTCTCTGGTTATCCTGATAAGGAGGTTAGTGAGTCAACCAAAGCATGGATGGCAACTCTTGTTCACTCAACTATTTTTCTGATAATCACACTGTCTTTCTAGCAGTCCTAATTGTTCCATGATATACGATCTCTCTTCCCCAAAAAAAGAAAATTGATCTTTTGACCAAAGATTTGTACTCAATAAAGAGTATGTTTCAACTGGAGAAGGAAGTTTGGATTAAAAAGATTGAAAATATGGAATGTCAACTGTTTGAATTAAAACAAGGAAGTGCGACACCTCGCAACTGTGATTCTAAAAAGAAGAATCGGTTATCTTCGATAAACTCGTTTAAATTCAATTAGCATATTACTCCTGAAAATATGTCATATTCAAATCACTCTTGTAATGAGAATGACATATTAAAATACAATGGCCCAACGAAGTGGTTGTCCCTCTTGTATGAAAACCAGGATCACCCAGAGATGATTTGCACAAAGGTTCATGAAAATTCTTCTTATATTAACTTGATTTATCAGAAGAAGAAACGGAAATCTCCTAAGAAATCAACATCCTTTTCGAAAGAGATTTTCAGAACTGTTCATAGTTTGCGAAAATCAATAGACAAGGCTTTCGAAACATTGCAGGGAAAGAAAATATCTACCCTTGATCCTCTCTCCATAAAGAAAAATCAGAAACAAAGAATATTGAAATCTTCCTTCTCTCATAAGAAACCACCCGGTCCTATATTGGATAGGGACAATTACAATTTGTAATAGGTTTTAAGATTTCTTATTTTTCCGTTGAACAAGAACCATAATCTTCAAGAGGGTTGTGAATAGATTTCTGACTCGTCTCATTTTTTTCTGCTCTAATTTCTGTTATTGAGCTAAGATCCGTTCCTGTTCATAAACGGTTTTCCTAATAAAGTCCTTTTTGGGATATCCAAAATTCTGTTAAGTTTTTGGTCAAAGGTCTTTTTGGAAATTTATCCCTAATCTTCTTCTTTTTAAGTTGAAGATTGCATTCATTGATGGGTGCATTTCATTTACCTTTTCTATCATGTCCTCATCAAGTCTTTCAAGTAAAGAAGATGATGTCTGGACTGTCCTCTTTCCCTCTAAGAAAGTTCGTTTTGATTCTTCTGATAGTGAGATGTGTCAAGACAAACGCGATTCCGTCTCTGATGTGAATCCTTCTGTCTCTCATTTTGATAAGCTCTCCTTAACCATGAATCTTGTCTTAGAACAAGTGCGTGCCTTGAAGAGTGAACTCGAATCTTCAACCAAAATAATTGAAGACAAGATGGATAATCTCGAATCTAGGATTGATCTAATCAAAGATGAGCTTTATGAATATAGAGAATATGAGAAGAATATTCAAAGTAAGTGAAGTGTTCTTAGGAGTCATTTGTTTCTTAGCTTGTTGATTATTAATGTCTAGGAAACTTCTTATGAGAATTTATTCTTGTGTTTTAAGAATGAGAACTAGGGTTTGGAATAGCATATATTGTGATTACACATAGCTATTGCCAACTATTTTCATCTTGCAATGTTTTTAGATTTATTTATTTAAATTCTAAGTTATTTGGAAGATGATTTTGCAGTATTAATCTTTATTGGTTTTATATATTGCAAATAATGTTATGGGATATGTGTATTTACGTCCGTGAACTATGATTGTCCCATACATGTCAAAAGTTAAGTCTATTATGTCATTATGCAAATATTGATAAAAGATAGAATGGACTTTTGAATATTCTGCAGTATTGATCTTTCCATGATCCACTTCTATGTGAAAGTATTATATGGCTCCGCAAGTTTTCTTATGTTGAGCATTTCCGATTAAATTAATCATTGAGGTTCCTTTGTGGTTAATTTAATTGAGTTTTCTGGATACAATTCATGTTTCATGTGATATGTTAATGTCCAAAGAAATCCTTCTTTTCTTGCAGTAAGGTCGCTCTTGTTGTTCTTTCGGGAATGACATTTTATGGGGGAGAGTTCTTAATTGAACTTGTGCTTAATTGCCAAATCTTTGTGGGGGAGTGCGGTTGTGGAATATTGTAGGAGTTATCTTGTATATTTATAAACTCCTTGATGAATACATTAAGTTTCGACTATGTGAAATCATCGAAACAAAGTTGATATGTTCTCTTTCAGTCATGAAGTATCTCTTTGAGAATTTCATTATGATCCCGCTAGTTTTCGTATCTTTGCCAATTTATATTGACAAAAAGGGGGAGAATTATTTGTAGTTCACACTACATAATACATATGGTTTACGGATCATTATGTAAGGGGGAGTGGTTTTCATTGTGAGATGAAGTATTGACTAAGGGGGAGTGATACATGTCACCATAGTATTATTGTCAAAGTTGTGATACAATTGAACTTTGATGTTGTGTAATAATACTATGACACTGTATAACAATAATTGAGACCATTTGTTTTCTTATTGTTATGTCTACGGATTTTCAACAACTATGATGCTGAGTTGAACACGTTCAGAATCACTCGATTACTTGGAGTGACGAAGAATTCAAGGAATGTTGAAGAACCAAGGAAATCAAGCATTTGGATGAGAAGATACAAAGTTTATTTATTTTGTACTCCATATATATAGATAGTTTTGTCACTAAAATTGACAAAGGGGGAGATTGTTAGAGCACTGCTCGGTCGAACTCGCAAGCGTTGCTATCTCAAGCTTGTTTGTCAAGTTTAGTTGTCAAAACTATAAGTCTTGATTTCTAGTCTACTTATAGCTATGTCTCGGATTAGGATAGAATGTGTAGTTGAGCTTTAGACTTCACGGCGTTTATCGATTGAAGACGAAGAACTACTAAGGGGAGCTTGTGGAACTTCATCAACAAAAGGTATGTGGAGACTTGAACTCATCTATCACTCAGAAGTCTATTTGTTTTTGGGTAAAAACTGATTTTGCTGAAAATGGTAAATTGGGTGTGCCACCGAGAAACGAATTTAAACCCTAAACAAATGTACCGCACAGGAGTACTTTAGATTCGAGAGATAAATCTGTATAATTCTATCCTAAACCAAGAAATAGTCGTTCCATTAGTCTTGCTTCGGTCACAAAATGAAGGAGAGGGGTTGATCTTAGGGAGGGAAGCAGAGAATGTGTTGAGAGGTGTAGCTGTTTTATGACTTGTATCAGAATATGGAACTTGCTTGCAGAATGTAAGCTTTAAGTCCTTGGTATTTTCTGAATACTTGTGTTGATAACCAAAAACCATTGTTGGTTGAAATAGATTGAAAACCATAGTTGAACGCCCTGATCTCGTAGGAAGTGGAAGTAGTTGAGTGATAGAGAAGTGGGGATCATGTAAAACCACGTCCCTATTATGAAGGGAAGACTGGTTGGTTTTACACCCACTACTTCTCTACTGCCACTAACTGTTCGCCTTTCCTGACACTTTCTCATAACGGGCGTGTTGCATGCCGCGCGCCGTAAACCGCTGCACCAATACCCCCGATGAACATCCCCGCCTTGTGACATGTTTGATGTCTCGAGTATTTTGTGGAAAAATATGTAGCAAGTTGCTGAGTGGGTCTTGCTTGCATGACCCTAATTATTTTGACCAATCACGTGCAAGCTAGGCGGCGGGCAGTCATATGTGGCAAGTTATGAGACTTGCCGTAAAAAATAGCATGTAATGCTCTTAGGTTAAATAATCAACTTATTTGTGAAATCTTATAAAACATCGTTTGCAATCGATGCATATAAAGCATCGCTTTTAAGCAAGCAGCTCAAAATAATCGATGTTCATGAAGCATCGCTTTTAAGAAAGCAGCTCAAAATAATCGATGTTCATGAAGCATCGTTGTATAAGCTTGTTTAAATTAGTCGCGGAACTTAATGTCTTAAAAGGAGCATGACCGGACATCTTCAGGAAGCTGCCAGGAGCTATCCATGTACATTAAAGGTGAGGTGGTCGGTCCTTATAGGAGAATGATGGCTGGTAGCCATTTTGACACCCTATTGGTCGGCCTAAATTAGATCTAGACCGGTTAAATTGGCTAACCAAATTGAGTGGATGAGATGATTTGCGGCAGTTATTGGCTGCCGTTGAATTGATTTAAGACCCACGTAGGCAGCGCGACTAGTCATCTTTGGGCAGCTGTCAGGAACTGTTCGAGCAGGCTGAGGATGGGTCGATCGGTTCCCATAGGAGGGGGCGGCCGGTAATTACAATGGCACCTCATTGGCTTCCTAAAATCGGATCTGGGCCGGTCGATTTGGATAGTCAAGTTGGACGGCCGAGATCATTTTGCGACAGTGATGCACTGCTGCTAACATAAATTAGAGTTTTTTAAGCCGCGCAACCAACCTACTTTGAGAAATCGATTTGAGGCTTTTCTTGCATGATGGGAAGGCTCCGATTGGCTGAAGTATGAGTGAGCCCGCCGGTGTGTATCATGGTGCTTGTTCGGTCTCGTCAGGAGGCGGCTAAGCTTCATAAATTATCCGGCCAAATCGTGCGGTCGTGATCGTTTTAAGACTGACATGGGCAGCCTATATTCAATTCCTTAAGGAATTAAGTGTGTCGACCAGCCAACTTGCACCTTTAATTAAAAGTGTAGGCTGCGCATTTAGAGCGATTTGATTGGTCGGTGGAAAAGAGGGGTCAGCATGCAGTAATATGGGGAATGGCCGTTCGGCCATGGGCAGCGCCAGCTAGGGCAAACCGGCCGGCCAAGCGGCGTGGCCGCGCCCATTTTGCAGCTGCCTTTATTTTCCGCAGTTTCTCTTTATTTCTTGTTTTCCAACTTTTAATATGATTTTGCTCCTATTAACTCCATGATCGAGATATTGCGCAGACCGCAAAAAACCTAATTTTTTAAATTGATAAAATTAGGTTAGAAATTGAATTTCGTGAGCTGACACAAAATTAATCAAATTTTTTTTTGAATCTTGTGCGTTGATACAAAATCACTAATTTTTAACTCGGAGAGCAGCGCAGTTTGCGTGCCTCTGATTGAGTATTTTCATGCACATCTTAATCCTGACACTTCGGGAAACTCATGCTGCTCAGCTGCGAACGAACATTAGTTGTCATACCATGTCAATATTAAGAGTTCAGCTGTGGACATAGCATAGGAGCAAATATTATTCTAAATAAATTTCATAAGCCATGTGTAAGCGTTGATGGGTTAATGGATAATGCGGGTGGGAGATTAATAAAATTTACGAATATTTGGGATTGTTGATGCTACATGCACCAATATTATTCTAAATAAATTTCATAAGTAAAATACGCGTTATTTTAGCCCCAAGTGTGGGAAGGATTTTGAGAGGACTAAAAACCACCATCAACAATATTTTGATTCTATCTCGGGCTCTGCCTTGGCCGACAAATGTTCACGCCTATGTCTTACGTGATCTAAGCCACCCAATAGCTGGTCGGTGATATAGACTTTTTTTGGATATTATACACATTTGATTTTTTGATCCGTGACCTCCATTCGTGCCTAGAAGATGGACGGGACGCGCGATGGCTCGAACCCCAATAACTCATTTCAGCGATTGTTTGTATATCTTTCAAGTGTGTAGGCTATTACACGGTGAAATATGTGTGGTGGAAAGCTTTTGATTTAACTACGTGGTCGTATCATGATTCTTGAATCATGAGTTGGAAGTCAAAAGATGATCATGTTGTGGAGTTGAAAATCACCGCAAGCTATAGGCCGTGCAACATATTATCATCGGCAGGGAGTATCCAACACTTATAAATGGCTTTATCTTTTACAAGATATCAAGATGATTTTTCCTGGGTTTTTTACAAACTCAACCTTGAACGAAAATCCACCATCAACAGTTAAGTCTCGCCAAGACACAACGGTTACACTATTGTGTGGTAGGCAGATGGTGACCTATACTTATGAGACAATGTTAGATGTTACAGAGACGGGTTTTCCTTCGAGCATGTCACGTTCAAGAGACGCCCGTAAAAGTGTTCCCTAGCATGATGTCTGGGCCTTGCTCGCTCGATCGACCTCGCTATGACCGGCCTTGCCGAGGGGCTATTGCGCCGTCTGCCTCAATCGATGTGCCTAATCGATGCCTTGGGGTTACCGCGCCGCTTGATCGAACGCGGGCTTGTTGGGTAAAGTTGAGAAACGTCAAGTGCTTCGACCGAACCGCCCGCTGTGTGCGCATTATACCAAATTTCTTTATGTCGTGATTAACACCAGCCTTGCGACTTGACTTTATAGCAATACCGTATTTGAGGTTTGTACCGCCGTACGATTTGATGTTTGACTGGCTATTGTGTGAGTCTTCTGTCAACACTTCTCATATGCTTTCATACAAGTTCTAACTTGTCTTTATTTCATTGCGGTAGAAAGAATCTTGAGATGTCTTCGAGATAATGTCAAAGATATGCCGAACATGAAGCCATGCATTAATGGATAATGCGGGTGGGAGATTAATAAAATTTACAGAATATTTGGGATTGTTGCTACATGCACCAATATTATTCTAAATAAATTTCATAAGTATTAAATTACATAGTTCATGTGTAAGAGGAGAGGTATAGACACTCATCAGCTTCTTTGGCGAAATTCTACTTCTTTGCAAAGTCGAGGCATACAAAATACATGGTTTTACAATTTTAGCCCCAACTAAAAACCACCATCAACAATATTTTATTCTATCTCGTATTGAGACAAAGTCGTATAGCTATATAGACTTTATATTATACACATTTGATTTTTCAAAGCACGAGTTTAACTCGCTTATATCTTTCTCGAAATATGTGTTGGAAAGCTTTTGATTTAACTACGTTCATCATGATTCTTGACGAAAGTCAAAAGATGATCATGTGAAAATCACCTGGTAACATATTACATGATTTGTGTGAGACAATCATTCGATGTAGACTCGGAATGTTTCGTATTGATCATTCGATCACTTGAAAATTGCTTATAAGCTAATAGTTTGTGTGAGACAGCGATTGTCGTCTTCTAAGAATGTTTCAATGATTGAAATGGGAGTTAAGAGATAAAACCCATGTTTGGATGCATTACGGTTTGTGTACTTAGTGTGCGAGCTGTTTTGTCGGAATTCGGGACCGGAGGCTTGCATACCCGTTCGCAAACTTATTCAACGGTTAAGTCAGGGTACTTAAGTTTGCATACCCTTCGCAAAATGATTTAATCATTGAAGTCCTGGAACCAAGTTTGCGTACCCATTCGCAAAATGGTTTCAACGAAGTTCGATCCGGAGCTAAAGTTTGCGTAATTCGTTTGAAAACCTTGTCGGCTTGTGACCAATGTTCGGAACTTAAGTTTGCGTACCCGTTTGCAAACTTAAGTAGTTCAAGTTCTTAAATTGGTTAAGTATGATTTCATACTCATGAACAAATACATTAATATAATAAGGAATGCAATCTTTGCGAACCGTGGTTAAATTGTTCATGAACTGATTCTTTTGAATCAATCCGATTTTGCTTTAATTGTGTCTTGTATGCTTCTATGAGAACATAAAAAAATTGAACAACACTATGAGTAACACAATTAGATTCATTTGATTATCAATTGATCTAGAAGTGTTAAGATGAACATGGTTAATACAAAAGTGTTCATACGGCTAACTTTGGTTAACTGTTATTGAACCAACTCAATATACACGTTTAGGTACGGTTACCCATATCTAAATGAAAGTATATTTAATTTGTGTGTAACAAGCTAAGACCATCTAACGGTGGAAAGATATTAGCTTGAATCTTAAATCAGGTTTCATTTAACGGTGAAGATTGATTGCTTTGTCCCAAAGTTATCAAACCCTGATTTTAAGGCTATATAAGGGAGAACTCGAGAAACTGGGAAACCTAATCCCCACACCTCCTGTGTGATACTAGTTGCGACTAGAGTCGATTCTCCTTTAACCTAGATTTTTCCTAAAACCATTATAGGTTAATGACTTAAATACTTTATTGGGATTCTCGGGCCGACCCAACTATTTTCTCTCGTAGTAGTTGCGTGTTCGATCTTACTTTATTCTATCGTATTGAGTACTATCTTCTCTAAGATTTGATTGAGATTTATCTCCGATAGGTAAGATATAAAAAGTAATCACAAAGCTCTTCGTCTCATTCTTTGTGATTCTGCAATAACTTGTTTTACTACCATATAGTAAAGTTATTGTGAGGTGATTGATATTTCTAGGCCGTTCTTCGGGAATATAAGACCGGATTATCAATTGGTTCCTGTTCACCTTGATTTATCAAAAGACGGAACAAAAACTTCGTAGGTATTTCTGTGGGAGACAGATTTATCTATTCTAATAGACTTTTTTTTTGTGGGAGACAGATTTGCTTATCAAGTCTTCGACTTTGGGTCGTAGCAACTCTTAGTTGTGGGTGAGATCAGCTAAGGGAATCAAGTGCATAGAGTCCTGCTGGGATTTCAGAGGCGTAAGGAACGCGACTGTACCTTAATCAGTGTGAGATTGGTTAGGGCTCAAATACATTCCAGTCCGAAGTTAACTTGTAGTATGCTCTCCCGTGGTTTTTTTGCATTTATGGTTTCCTTGTTAACAAAACTTCTGGTGTCTGTGTTATTTCTTTTCCGCATTATATTTTCTATATAATTGAAATATCACAGGTTGTGCGTAGTTCAATCAATTGGTAAATCCAACCTTTGGTTGTTGATTGAAATTGATTGACACTTGAACACTGGTCTTTGGTACCGTTCAAGTTGTTTCTCATAATAATCAGGCTCGCAGATTTCTATCTGTTTGATTTGCTGATTACATTGAGAAACAAAGATATAACTCTTGGATATATTTTCCTTGATTGAGTCTGACTGTCTAGTTGATTATCTTGGAATTATAATGGAGTTAGTCCATACAGATTGCCAAAACGAAATATTGGGTATGGTTGTTAGACCCCCGCTTTTTCACGTTTCAATAGATAATTTTATAAAATACAAGATCCACAATTTATAGTGTTATGATCAAGGCTTGAGTGGAAGACAAGGTATCACCAAATCCGAAATTCCTTAAGATATGCAAAATGAATATTCATTTTCGGATTTGATATATACCAACTATATTCCAACTAATAAATCGAAATCACTCATTGGTTGATAACTAATATTAGCTAGCACACATCCATGTGCTTTACTAATGTAGAAACTAGAGATACGCAACCCTCTTAGATATCAAAGGAAGATACTTGAACATCAAAGGAAAATACTTGAACATTAAGATATTAGGGTTTAGAGCATGTTTAAATCATTATGTCGACGTGTTGTAATCTAATCCATGTACATCTCGATGTCTGCGGAAACCGGATAACTGATATATCAAAAATCCCAAATCCGATTAGACATATAGGGTCGATCCTGGATATGATCCTTGTTAGGGATCGGTCATGGATTTGATCCTTGGGATTGGTCCTGGATTAGATCCTTGTAAGGGATATGTCCTAGAATTGACCCTCGAATTACCTTTTTACAACAACAAAACAAGTTTTGCAAGTTTACTCCCCCCTTAAACTATGTAAAATAAAATAATTCCAAAGTATGGATTCATCTAGAAATTCAACACATTAAATTATAATGAATAACCAGTTTGTGTTATGTCGATACTATGAAGTCCATAGATAAACTATACTTCGTAACTCTATATACTTAAGTAGTAGAAACAACTAGTATATTATTCCTTGATACTTTGACCATAGTATAGTGACCAACTCATGTACTAGACACAAGTAGACAAACTTTACTTCGTATATTATGTTTTTCAATAAATACTGACTTGAAAGTACAAAAGATAAAAATGGAATAAGTCAAGTATGTTTTTATTAACCTCGAACTGAAGGATGATGTCTTCGATGTTGCCGACACGTCTTCGGGTTTTCATGAGTAACAAGAGAAAGTCTAAAAATTTATATGTTTCTGGTCTAACCTAACGAAGTTGACTCTGGTAATCAAGTGAGTCCGGATTTTAGAACTAAACTTGAAAACCAAACTTGGCATACCAACGCTTGGTGAGTTCAAACCGAGCAATGCTCTAACACCTTCATATCATTCTTTTTCATCTAGAGTCTTATCTTAGTATAGACTCTTCGTATATATATATATATAATCCATTTCGTTTTCATTTCTTTCACCAATTATACCACTTATAATTTTTCTTTTCGTGTGAAGAATATTTGCTCTAGCCTTTTTCCATTATGGAAATGTATCTTTGCTCATATAAAAACTTTCATATCATACGTGCTTCAAGGTTGGACACTTTGCTACAGAATGTCATCATATAATAAGGAGGACCTATACCACAAAATTCCATGTTAAGTTAGCTTCGACTGACATTTTAGGTGAGAACCTTGGTATAAGTATACAAGATCTAGATTTCATATTACTTCTGATGCTCTTGAGTTTTGATCTTATTGAATATCATTCATATATTAATGGTAATGAACATATAACTACTTGTGGTATGTTTATTTCTGATACCGGTAATACTACTAGATTTTTGCATCATGATAAAGTTAGTTTTCCTAAAGTTGCGGGTGTTAGAAACTAGACAACATATTTCCAATAGGTGATGAAATTCTAAGATAATAAGAAGAATCTTGTGATCGCAAATACTAGAGATGGCGTAATGAAATAAAAACTCGTCTCGACCATGGACGGAAACCGAAATGCTCGACAAGATCTCGACCGTCTCGGCCGAGATTAACTACAATGATATTATCTGGCCCAATACTAGTCATAAAGTTTTATCCAAAGTTCAATTTAAGGAAGTTACATACTAAAAAACCATGAGAATAACATGAAGTCTTCGTATATCAACCTCATAGACATTGATTAATAAACTGCATCATTAGCGCGTTGCAGGTGGAAAACCATATGGCCACCCTTTGTAACTTGTAAATTGATAACCTCATTCAACAATTTTGAAAGAACTTCAGTCACCAGTAAGTTTAATTCTATTTGTACTAGTGCCATTGTATTAAAATCTATGCACTAATTACACAACATTGTTTCCATCTAATTGACCTTTCACCAATGTCATTCTTTTTTGAAATCGCGATAAGAGAATACTATTTGACATTGTCAATTTTATAAAGGATACCCATGATCTTTTGCTTAATTATGCTATCAATACATTTATTTGCAATCAAAATATCATCAAGTATGTGTTTGTCTTTGATAAATTCTCTTTCAAAATCATATACTAAAGAAGGAATAACCACCTTGAACTTGACAACTACAAGTTTAAAAATTACCTTATAGCATATAAGGCCAAGAAGTCTGAAGTCTTTAGTTGTTGTTGAGCCTCCCTTCTTCTAATGAGCTTAGTAAAAGAAATATTCAACCTCCAATTTGATTTTTCTTTGACGAAAAACTCATTAATAACTAATATAAGATCATCTAGTAAAACCATCTGGACCACGATCTTTATTTGCACCGAGATTTTTGATAACTTCATGCACTCCATCTTCAAATAAATATCTTTCAAGCCAAACTCTTTGTTGATCGGCGAGTTTATCAGTAAGAAGTAGTGAAGAGACTAGAGTAATAGTTCGCTCATAATCGCTTCTTGATTAAAAACATTTGTTTCATCCACCTCAAGCTTAGTGATACAGATATTCGACTTTGCAAGATGTAGTGTTCAACTGTTTGGCCCCTTATAACGAATAAATAAATAAATAATACTCCACATGTTCCAATTTAGACAAGGTTCCACCTATTTGCCACCCACACTTTTCCTATTTGCCTCTCTCATTAATTGCCAACCCCACTTTTCCTATTTGCCACCCATATATTTTTTCATATATCCTAAATACTACCTCTTGACTTTTTTGTTTATACCCGACAATAAAACCACCCAACTAAATAACTTTTAAAAATCCCAAGTAATAGAGTAATTTTTATTGGCCACCATCTTGTACTCCCCCACCGTTCTTCAACTCAATTTCTCCATTGATTATCATCTTCACTAAGTTTCCAAATACTTTGGATCATCAAAAAGTGGTTTTATGGAAGATAAATAAAACCATCGGCACCATCAAACGACTCAAATTCTTGAAGAACACATAAATGAAAGTAGGAAAATTTTAGTGGTGATGAGCATATATATACCACTCCTTCGTTATTGGTAGAAGTGAAGAACCTATTGCTGGCTACGCACTTCCAAAATTTTAGTGGTGATGAGCGTATATATACTACGTACCCCTGATGATACATGATTAATATAATTAAATCTAAATCAAATCTTGCACATAAGTGGTGTGACGATGGAATATTTCTTTTCAACGTCGTCCGTATCTGAACGGCTGATGACCACCTGTTCAATGGGAAAAAAAACACGAACTAACGACCACTACCTCCAAACCTTCTTCAATGGATATCTTTTCGGTTGAATAAACAAAGTCTTGCTAGATGTTTGATTCTAAGGTTTGGATTTTTGCCCTAAATTTCAATCATGAATATTCCATAATGATGATTTATGGATTATCCGCAGATTAAATCGTTGATTTCTCTACGATTTAAATCATAAGAGTTAAAGAAATAATAAGTTTATACATAATGGTCTCCTAATCAACATAATTTTAAGTTCTAAATCTAGGGTTTATATATTTTTTAATGGCTTTTATATGAAAACAAAGATCAATGGAGAAGAAGAAAAAATAGTGGTGATAGTTATAGTCAAATTTAATTTGACTTTTATAGGTGGTATACAGAAAAAATAGAATTGAAAACAAAAATTATTCTAGAAATTCAAATGAGAATGGCAAATAGGTGGAACCTTAGACAAAGGTTTGGAGTTTTCACGCATATTAAAAAAGAGACTGACTTTTTTTCCATCTAGAAATCTCCGAGCATTAATTGCAATCAAAAGAAAATTTTCAAACATTAATTGCAATTCCTATGTTAGAATAAACTTATCGTTCAAAGTAAAAAAATTTAAAAATATTGTTGGTAATTTTGTGCAAAAATATAAAAACCCTAATTATATTAAAACCCTAAGTATTTTGGATGGAACTGTGAGAGAGAAAAAAAAAAAAAAAACGAAGGGAATAATAAATGAAAAAATCCTTTTTTTTTCCCGAGAAAACGATTCATCCGGTGTAAATGGCAGTAACGTAGTTTATTCTGCCAAGAGCCGGCGAGTTTAACTAGCGATACTCATGTTTTACCTCCGTTGGCAGTAACGATGTAATATATTCCGTCGAAGCCGGCGAGTATAAATATAAAATAATTTTCTTCGTTTAACTCTAGAAATAAAAGAGAGAGGAAAGGAAATGAAAGATTTCAAAATCGCACACACTGCCTGCTGTGGTCGTCTGACGTAGTTTTTCTACTGCCAATGGCGACGACTTCATCTCCATCAACAAAATCAAGTTTTAGGGTTAGGGCTTCTTCATTAACACTAATCCTTATCATAATAATCCTCTTATTCATCTTGAATATCTCCATTACTACTTCATATCAAATTGATCCAACTTTTCAGAACTCATCCCCTTCTATTAAAATCACTTACAGCGACCACTGTAATTCAATAGTCCCTGAATCTAAATCTAACAATATAAACCTATCACCATCAGAATTCCTTCAACTACAAAATGGATATTACAATGGTGGTGATAAATTTCTTTCTCAGAGTCTTCAATCTTCATTTAATTCCCCTAAATCGTTAGTTTTTCGCACTCGGAATCTTTACACTACTGATACAGAAGGTATTCAGAAGGTTGAAGCAACCTTGATTTTCTTTGGATCAACAAGAACGGCTTATGGTGGTGGTGGTGGTGGTGCATATCGACATGGTAAATTTCGATACCGAGGAGGTCCTAGATATAGATTGGGGAGGAGTAGATTAAGTTTTACTTTACAAGGTTTTTATTCACAATCTACTGGGAAGCTTTGTATGGTGGGATCAGCTAGTACTTACTCAAAAGAAGGTAATATCCTTGAACTTTCTGGTGTGTTTAAACTTAATTATCCAAATAATTCGACTATTATGACTAGTTTGATCACTGGTACTTTGGAGAGTGTGGGAAATACTGATGATAGTGTCAATTACTTTGAACCTATATCTATATTAGCATTTTCTCAGAGGAATTATAATTACTCTTTATCTTTGAAGGAGTATGAGAATGGGTTTGAGAATGTGAGTAAGGATGAGGAATTGTTGTCGTCTCTTGGTTTTGATTCTGTTGGGGGGATATGTTCGGCGTTGATTAGATCGAGTAATGGCTTTGAATTGGAGTATGAAAATGGTTGTGTTGATGCTGGTAATTGTAATGTTCTTGGTAAGAGTATAGATTTTTTGCCGGATTCTATGTCTTTCAGTGGAATTCAGTGTTCACCAGATAAGAAAAGGTTGAGGTTATTGGTTGGTTTTAAAAATGGGACTTACTTTGGGTATCGTGATGCTTTGATTCCTAGTACAACATTGGTTGGGGAAGGAGTTTGGGATGAGGAGAAGAATCAGCTACATGTAATTGCTTGTAGGATTTTGAATTTTAAGGATTCTTTGGCCAGTGCATCTGTCGGTAATTGTTCTATTAGGTTGAGTTTGAGATTCCCTGCTGCTCTGTCGGTCAGAAGTAGGAGTACTGTTGTTGGAGAAATATGGAGTAATAAAACAGTGAATGAGTCGGGTTATTTTGATAAAGTTTTGTTTCAAAGTTCTGCTAGTGGAATGTTGCGTGTTCAAGGTTTGAGATATGCGTATACTGGTAATGGAACTGCGATTAATTCGTGTATGGAAAAGAAGTCCCTGAAAAATATGGGAAAGAAATATCCTGACGGCTACTCATATGACATGAGATTCGACATGTCAGTTAAAGATAGTAAGGGAAAGGTGGCTTGGGGGTACTCTGTCCCTCTATCTGTAGGTGATGAATTTTATAACAGCCTTCCTTATATTCATAGGCTGGGTTTTGTGTACCAGGGGCCTGGAATACTTCATGCTAACCACAGCCGCAGCCGCCTTCTTAATATCAGCTACGTGATAAGCTTCAGTCCTCCTCCGGGTTTCAGTTTGGCGGGAAGGCTCTCTTCAAATAATATGCCCGTAAATCAGAACAAACCATATGATATTTCAGCAGAAGGCATCTACGACACTAAAATAGGAAGCTTGTGTATGATGGGTTGTCGGAGGCTATGGTTAAATCATCAGAACCCAACAATAAGCGATTCAATGGATTGTAACATCAGCATTAGCATTCAGTTCCCTCCATTGAATTCAAATAATGGAGAGACTGTAAAGGGATCAATACAAAGCACAAGACCAAAAACAGACTCTCTTCACTTCGAGAGTTTAGAGTTGTCTTCAAGGGCAATGTACTCAACCCAGGCAAAAGAATCCATCTGGAGAATGGATTTGGAAATTACCATGGTTCTGATATCTAACACTTTAGCTTGTGTATTTGTTGGGTTGCAGCTCTATTACGTAAAGAAACATCCTGATGTGATTTCATCCATCTCAATTGTGATGCTTGTCATTCTTACTCTGGGCCACATGATACCTCTAGTTCTGAACTTTGAAGCCTTGTTCTTTACAAGTCGTTACCGTCAGCATGTCTTGATTGGTAGTGGTGGATGGCTTGAGGTGAATGAGGTGATTGTGAGGGTAGTTACAATGGTAGCTTTCTTATTGCAGTTCAGACTTCTCCAATTAACTTGGTCAACGAGAATGAGTAATGAAGGCCAAAAGGGATTATGGAATGCAGAAAAGAACTCTTTGTGTGTTTCGCTACCATTGTTTATAATCGGTGCGTTGATTGCTTTGATGATCCACTGGTTCAAAAATCATTATAGTCGGGCTCCACAACTCCATGGACATATTCTTGCTAGTTACCAGAGTCATTCTATCTTGAGGGACATGAGATCTTATGCCGGTTTAGTGCGGGACAATTTTCTACTACCCCAAATCTTGCTCAACATATTCTCAAACTCGAAGGATATGGCCCTTTCTCCTCTATTCTATTTTGGAACCAGCATAGTCCGGTCGTTACCACATGCATACGATCTCTACAGGCTTCGCAGTTATGCAAATGTGAATCCTGAGTTTGAGATTTATGCAAAGCACACAGGAGATTTTTTTTCCACCGCATGGGATGTTATTATCATTTGTGTAAGTTTGCTATTTGCTGGCCTCATTTACTTCCAACAGAGGTTTGGAGGTAGGTGCATACTTCCTCAGAGATTTAAACAGCAGTCAGTATATGAGATGGTACCTATTGATAGCAGTGAGGGACTGTAAAAGGGTAACTATCCACACATCCAAACTTTTCCCATTTTTTATACTAAGGTCTTCTTCCATACTAGTGGATACAGGTAAAGGCATGTTTTGACAGAGGTATGAAATTCTCATTTCTTAATTTCTATATTTCTTAGTAGTGATTCATAGTCTGTAAAACAAGCATCTAAGAAATGGTTGTATATTTAGTTTATGATATTCTTGAAGAAGATGAACTGATTGTGTTTAGAGGCAAGATGTAATTGGTTCTGGGGAGAAATAATAAAAGTGGATGCTAATTGTTGTGGATCAATTTTTAAGCCTTTTAATTGCTTTACTTTTTGGAATGTATTCTGGCAGGATCTAAAACACGTTTTCATTGAAAGCAAGTGAAGGATTACTGACATCTAAACCAACATTTTGATATGTTAGGAGGCTTAACAGTAAAAGAAAGCAACTGACTTCTAAACCAACATATTGATTATTAGGGGGGTAATATTTAGAATACTGGATCTCTCCACACAAATATCATTTTAGATGAACTGTAATAAAGTTCTATTTGTGTTAGAATTAAGGAGCCCACTAGTAGAGAAACCACCTTATATGGCAAGTCCAATGCTAACAACATTTGTTAGCAGAGTCCAAATTTCTCAAAGGATTTGAGGAATCCGATAGCAGCATCACGTGCTTTTTCCGGTGGTGGTGTGGTTGCTGAGAGTGGTTCATATTCTGATTTCCATTCTGCGATGCATTGTTCGTCTTCTTTTCCGGGTACTGGAAGAAATGAGAAGGTAACCCTGTAGAAATTATACATGTCCTTCAGTTCTCCTCCGATTACTTCATAAGTAACAGACAGTCCCTCCACCACCTTCTCTATCTTCTGTGTCGACTCTTTCACGTAACTGTGAACAGCTGTGTATACACATAAACACATTAAAGATAACAAATTTGTTCATAACACAGTGGCTCAAAAGGAGGCATTAGAGGTATAGTAATGAAATATGGAAATGATCTATCATAAATTTATTTTTGTTTCAGGGTTATATTATGTACATTAAACATGTATAACCAGAGCTTGGAAATCCTTGTGATAATGGTTGGTCTTGCTGGTGAGAGTGGTGAGTGGTGAGACACTCGCCACTATTCATGCATGCGTCCACATGGAAAACTGAAGGATCCGTGCTCTGAACAATATTACTCACGTCTTATCTGATGTTCTTATTCTTTTTTTAGTTTAAAACTCTTAAGAATAGAAAATCAAACATGCAAATGCAACACTGTTTTCGTTGTCGAATCTGTAGAAAAGTCTAGAGAGAGAACTGACCAGGGCCAAGCTTGAACACCCTGAGACTGCCAGGGCCGCCATCACCCTTTATGTATTCAGCACCAGAGAGCATATCTGGGTTAATTTTGCTGATTATCTTATCATCTCTGTACATACTCCATGCTTTGCTTGCAGGAATGTTGAGAACAGCTTCTTCACTCAAGCTCTGCATCCTAATATCCTTCTCTTCACTCTCTGTTTGATAAGCTTGGCTCTTTGTTTTGTTGTGTGCATGTGTGATGTGTGGTGTTTCTTTTATAGTAGAACACCGAATCATCACATTCGGCCTAGAAATGTAAATCTAGCCCAACAGAGTGCTCTTCGTAGAGCAAGGACTAGTCTCTCTCTCGGGAGCCAGATTCGCTGAGTATTTCAGAGACGAGTGGCCATCCATGCATCGGCTGTTGAGGTTATCTCTTTAATGCACCGTGTCTTCTACTACCTAAAAATATTACAAAATCGAAGTAGTCTTCATTCAATAATCACCTAGAGAAAGAAGCATAAATGCCAAATCCCCTTTTTTGTATTTTCTTTTACAAGAAAAAGTCACTGATGTTACCTCCACCTTATGTGTGCGTATACGTAGACATTCAACAAGTAAAAAGTGAGAATCCACCGTTTCCAACTATGAAAATTGAGCACATTAAACCTTGTAATCGAAGCTACTCCGCATCTGTTTTTTTGTCGTAATATTTAACCTTTTGTTTTCTCAGACCTAGGCCTTAGGCTAAATCCTGTAGATCACTGTTTGCGGAATATACTCAAGACTATCCCTCTTTCATCGGTGGGATAAAGTTGGAAGTTGAACTGAGAATTGGAAGACAGCTAAAGAATTGGGAAAATTCAAATCAAGTGGAATGCCATTTCTATTCAGAAATTTTACATACTAGTGATATACACATTGCTAGTTCAGTTGGTGAACTTATAAGAACATACGAAATTCTAGAGAAGCTAATTAAGCTAAGAATGGATATATACGACTCAAGAAACTACAACCCAAGATAAGAATCAGTATATATAATATAAGGAATCATGCATGTCAAAATAAGGAGATGATGATGATGAGCAACTGCAACCCCAACAATGCGGCTTTCCATTTAGTTTCAGATATCAGAACAGCAACCCTAAACATTAACAGGAATTGCAGAAGTCAGAAAATTAAAGCAACAAAGGTCAACCGAAGAACCAAAGCAAAAAATGGATCTTGAATTTGTTTTGGCATTCTCAGACTTACATTATTACAACTGAGGAGAGAAGAGATCTTGGTTGTCAGCAATACACACGAGAACATCCTCTCATGCAATTGGTTAGGGGTCAGTAAACCTGTGGCATCACAATGTTACACAGCTATGGAATATAATATATAATTGACATAATAAATCAATAGGCATTACACAAAACACATAATCAAGTAGCAACTGATAAACCAAAATCAATGGAACAGTCGCAAAAACATTAGCATTGTCAGTCTTACATTAAAATTGGCAGGGAAAATTTCTCCATTGTCAGCAACAGAAGACCCAAGAACACCTCTTCGTACAATCAGGTTTGGGGTCCATCCGTAAATCTATCCATAATTAGGAATATGCACAATATCAGTTATTGCAAACTAAAATGGATGATACTTGACAAAACAGATCCAAATACTTTACACAAAACACATACTCAAGTAGCAAGCTAGAAATTTCAGAAATTAAAATATAGATCAAGATTTTACCTCAATACTCATAGCTAAATTATTTCCCCGCTAGAATACTTAGATATCTGAAGACCTCTACTGAATGCTTCATTGAAGAGTATCCTAGTCTGCATTGACTGGAAACCAGGGAGCCACGATAATAGTGCTACGGGGGCCAAGACGATAATTCCAAGCAGAACATCATACAGACGAGCTAGTGACACAACAGTGTCCCATAACACAGTCGACTGCAGAAACGGCCTGATTACTTGAGCTATAGAGAGTAGTCCCCATCCGGTAGGTATGAAAGCCAACATCCCCGTTAGCAGATCAAGGACTACGAACTCGGTGAACTCCAGTAAGATAACAATTATAAAAACTGTAAGCAGAAGCACAACCCACTGGACCAGACGATATTTTGAGTGTTCTTTAGCAGCGTACTTGTCCTGAGCATATCCAATTATCACATAGATCCCAACAACGAAGATCACGAAAATCCATGAAAGTAAGTAAACTGCAATACTGGTCTTTCCATCGGAAATTCCAAGTTGGTATACAACCCCATACTGAAAAAAGAAGTAACGCAGATCCAGAATTATCTCCAACAACTTCCCCCACAAGCCCGTTGTTCTCAGATGGTCTTGTTCTTCATACCACCATGTTTCCCAGCTCTGATCAGCTTTTGTGAACACCCCACCTTTATACCATATCCAACTCATGAATTCCTCAAAGTCATATACAGTTTTTAACCAATCAAATCCTGAAGGGTTGAAAACAAAGGGTGCCATAATCCATGACACTACCAGAAACCAGCTCGTGATTGTCATGGCAATGTAAAAAAAAGTATCTTTCGCCATTGGGCTGTGTGCAGCATATACTGTTAGTATGATGCCAAGCTCTATGGCTTTCACAAAATGACTACGAGCATAGAGTCTATAATTTTCACTGAAGCTTTTGTGCTCCACAACAAAACCACGGCCTGTTGCTCGGTACTTAGCTCCACCATGAAGAATGGTTCTGCCGAAGTAATGGGTGCGAGTACCCATAGAAAATGTGTAAAAGACAGATGCCAGCTGGAGTTGCATCGTCAAGAAATCCCATATTGCCGGAAGGAAGCCATGCTCGAGAGTGTTTTCCACAATCATTGGAAGGGCAGTGAACATACCAAGCTGGATCACAAACTGCTGATTGAGGATTGCACCAAATGCTTTATTATTGGAAGAATTCTTCATGGAGCCCTCAATGCCACTGAGAGCAAGATAAAGTCGCCCCCAAACAAATGAATAAACAGTAACAATCACCATCATCGTGTTAAAAAAGAACCCGACTGTAGTATAGAAAAATGAAAGCATTCGGAAAAAGTCAAGTCTATGACCTAATCGATAAACATCTCTACTAAGAGCTTGTTCACCGTTGCCACTAGCAACCTTGGCTTCAAACATTGATATCTGATTCAACCCAACATCTCTTCCTTTGCCAACTTGGATGTATTCATGGTGTGTCACATTTCCGCCTCTTAACGTGCAATTGAAACCCGCGAATATGTCTTCACTGATGTTGATTACTCTTGATGCCTTGCTAATGCCACCTCGAGATAAGAACCAGAATCTGTCAAACACATCTGGGTGCCCGTAATGCATTCTCACCTTTAAAGGGTTTGCAAGAACACGCTGACCTAGGGTAACAAAACTTGTCTCCTGAGCAGACATAAACCAAGCGAGGGATGAAACAGAACCAGTAAAGACGTTCTCACGAACTCCTAAGATGGTAGGTTTACGAATGCCATAATATTTGCTATATTCCTCCAGTAGATTACGCATCTTCAGAGCTTCCTCAAAATAGTTATCCTGGTTCATATCAATGGTCTGAATCGCGTCACCTCTAGTGAAGATAATTGCATGGTTCTGATTCTCCGGTTTACCCTCTCCAAGCTTCAAAGGACCTGGTAACTTTATCCTGTAAATCTCTACCTCCCTCTTCAGCTGCTGATCATACTTCACAAGAACAGAAAAATATGCCATTTCATCCCTTCCAATTGGAACCTCATCAACATAGGCCACTCGAAGAGCTTCATTGTTCCTCATCAGATACAAAATTTCCTCAGCACGTGGGTCTTTCTTTGCTTTCTGCGTCCCGTAGATCTGACACGCTACTACATATGTGAACTTCATCATAGCAGCCCCAAATTCGTGGCCTTTAAATAACACACTTACTCCGCTACTTGCCCTGCTCAGACCACGTTGCAAAGACTGCGAAGTATGCAAAGATTGTGACGCATGCAACCCTAGACCATCCAAACCACTGTCTCTTCTCATGGAAGAAAGTCCAACTGCTCCATCTCTAATGTCCATTTCAGATGCGGAATCTAAGTATGCCAGCATCGTAAGAGCCTTATAGTAATACATCATTCCTCTTACAGTACGTGAAAGTGTTTGGCCTCGGTAAGATGCCCAAAGACGTAGATCCCTCAACTTGGTTGTCCAGATCTCTTCTTCATCGACCATACCCTCTCTGCGCATGCGTTGCAAGAAGTTGCTCCATTCATCAGCATAAATCTTCTGCAAATAAAACAAGGTAGATATACCATCTTCATTCTCAGTTCGCAATTGTTCTTTGCCATACACGACTTCTTCATTGTAGTAAGGAGTCAAAACACTGAAAGCCATCATTTTTTCAACTTCTGGAGCATGGGGCATGTTCATAAACAGGGAATTGCTGAAGAAAGCAATACGACGTCGTGCCTCAAGATTTATTGGTAGATTATGCAATGAATCCCTGGAAGTGAGAATAGTATGCAAACGACGTAGCTGGCGATAGAAAGGAACATCATCGTCTTCATCCGGTATTTCGAGAACATCATCAAATAGTAAATCCTTGCTGGATGCATCCTTAAGACTTGCCAACCCATCTTCCTTTAGCTGCTCCTGGGTCCTCTTCACCCTTGAGAAGTCTCTGATGTAAATCTCGTGAAGGGCCTGCAATGTAGTGGCAATTTTGCACATATCTTTCTCAGATTTGAGCAGGAGCTCAACGAGGGCAACAAATTTGGCATGAATATCTGGCAATAATTTCGTCAAGTACGTCTCTGTAAACTTCCCGTACTTAAGAGCTTCATCAATCTCAAAGAACAACTTTTCAAGAATTGAATAATCTTCTGTACGAGGTTTGATGATCTCGAGAAGTAAGTGTTTGATGCTATCATAAGCTTCAATGACGGCACACCTTCTATACTCATTCTTGCAGACCTTAAACCAGAGAGCCCTATCAGAATAATGACCCGACTCTTTTGCATGCCCGAGAGCAAGCAGCAATTCATTACACAAGAGTAAACAAGGCCACCGGATAACCCTGATTCTCCAAGAATTCTGTGGCAGTTCCATGAGTTCAAGCTCACGGTCACAAATAATGTCTTCCTCCCTGAAATTCATAAGGATCTCATTCCATATTATAGCAAACTTGGTGGCCTCCACCTGGTCCATTTCGATCTTCTTGTAAGGCCGCCCTAGCCCATATCGAAGCTTCAACCGGTGCAGAGCATCATTCACCTTGCTTCTCAATGAACGCCTATCCTTGAACAACTGTTCCTCAGGCATAAGATTAAATTGCATTGCACTAGAGAAGAACTGAAACCTAAGTCTCAGTTGTTCAATATTACGGATCTCTCCCAAATGCGAGAATAACCCAACGATTGCCCCAACAAGGGAGGAGAAAATGGAATACCAAATCTGCAAATCCATGAGATAGATAAGAATCACTGGAAGCCATAACATACCGATGGCCAACTTGTTGGTGTTAGAAAAGAACTCATGCCACTTGTATTCTATCCTGTTGAGCTTTAAAATGGCTTTTGTAGGATTGACCAAGGGTTTGATCTGTAGGAAGTAACTGAAACAGAACTTTGAAAGCAAAGTGAAAAACCAAAAGGTCGTATACTTTAGGTTGTCAACAAGTCCCTCTCTGAGACCACGGCCCACGAAAGTTCGCGTCTGAAACCACCACGTGAAAGCATAAAAGATCTTCCAATTGGTCTCTTCAAGAATGTTCCTAACCCAAGGAATAATAAACAGAGCCAATGCCAAAACCTCTGGAGCTACGAACACCAATGCTGCCCATAAGAAATTCAGTAACCTACGATTAGCTTCATCTGACCATCTACCATCAAAGTTTATCCGGGACCTGTCATAGTTTCTCTGGGACCAAATCCTTCCATAGAAAACACCAAAGACAATTATCCACCCAATTGCAACAGAACATTTTAGCACCATTCTTACACCAAGTAAAACATTCTCCTCGAAACCAAACTATACTGAGTTCCAGCATCAAGTATTGTTTGAAGAAATCTAAGACCTGACCAGGTTATAAAAATAGTAAGAACTGATACCTGAACATCTCTATCATCCAATGCTTGCCAAGGAAATTGTTGCCCTCCCCAAGCAACAATTATAGCAGCTTGAAGATACAAAATGAGCAAAATCCAAAGCCGATCAAAACATCGAAATATATTCCAAAATGATCTTTGTTCAACGTACCCAGTTTTACCAACCCCTTTCCCTTGCTTTTTAGTAGTAAAAAAATTACTCGAGGTATTAATAGGCCATTTCAATCTGGAAAAACATCGTCTCCTCCAAAAATACTCATTAATATCATCATAATTCCTCCAAGCAGAATGAGGAGCAGTACCATTTCTGCTATTCTTAACTTCCTCACTAAGAATATTATAAAATGGAGTAATAACAAGATTCAAAAACCCATTCTCACGGCTAATAGAAGGAATAAACGGCGCACCAGTATCCGGATCAGGATACTCCTCTAAAATCATATTCAAATCCTTAGCCATATGATGAAAAATATAACACAAACATTCAGGAACAAATCGAATGTTGGCAGATTCTCCCCAAATCAAAAGAAACAAGCAAACATACAATAACTCTTTTCTAGGATCTAAATACCTATCAGCAATGAAAACATTAGATTTCCTGCCCAAATAAGAACACCAAGAAGTATAATTAGAAAGCAATTTCTTACGAAAATGAGCAAGTACCGTTAAATCAAGAGAATCAACATTCTCAGGCGGAGGTTGTTTCCTCATCTGTGAATTAGCTAGATGAAGTACTAAATGTTCTCTCTGATTACGAATATTATCTGCTTGAAAACCAAAGAAAAAACCTAACCAATCAAGTAAATCATACTCTTCTCTCCATTGAATAAACGGTGGTCTTCTCAAGTCTCCAACTGTTTTAAGTGCTGTGGCTACTGCTCTTACTTCCGGATAACGTAACGACGGATGGTCTGCTATTAGATCATGTATCGGTATGATGTTGTATGCTCTTCTTGGATTAGGGTTACTGTTTGGTACTCCGTGATGAAGTGGAGGCCGGTTATGTGGTGGTTGTGTTCGGTGCCGGAGATTCGCCATGGCATCTGGAAGAAACGAGACAGAAGAAGAAAAAAGAACACAGCAAGTAGAGTTCGAGTTGAAGGTGTTTTGAGAGTTTTAGAGATGGAAGTTTTTACTAAAGAAAGAAAAATGACTGAACCGAAGAGAAAGAGGCAACCAATCAAACTACAGAGAGAGAGATGGATTTCGAGGTTTTGGAAACCGTTGTTTTGGATTTTTGGCTGAACTGGGGAGAGTGGGGGGAGAGTAGGGTCCACTGCAGTAATTTAATTTTTTTTGGAGTTAAAACCTTATTCTGGTGGGGGCAACGAGGAGGAAGAATATGCTTTTTTTCACCTGAGGTGTTCGTTCGTACTCTTACATTTCGTTTAAGAGCTGTGATTTTTTATGCGTAGATCGAGGAGGATGGGGTTCAGGATTGTAAGGATGACGGTCGTAATTAGGGAGGATGATAGGAAAACTAAGGTTATGCGAACAGAGAGTGGGAAAATGAATCAACTGTTTAGCGTGGAATACTGTCGTTACTTTTCAAAAGTTTTAAGATAAACGCTTTTAGTGGCACGTGAGTGGGGTGTATGAGGAATTACATTTTCTGACAGGGGTAGTATTTGGTATTTGAAGTGTGAGTCACCGAAGGAGCTTAGCTTAAAAGCAACGGCTCTTTTTGACTGTTTGTGTGCTTTTCTAGTATGTATGGACCCGTTGTGGGGTTGTGTCACAAACTTGACTTTAGTCGTCAGCCACTTTTCATCATTAGCGACGCACAACAAGATAGACTACGCCAAACCTTTTCCAAAGAGTGGTAAGGTGGCCGTGGTCATATTTATGTAGCGTCTGTGAAGCTTACTGATTTCACTTTAGCACCCTTGTATAAAAATTACTACTCCGTTCTTTTAATATAGTCCGGTCTGGGATATCGGTCTGGGATATAGGCCGTTCTTTTAATAAAACCAATCATTTCGTCATTATTTCTTGTTTTTTCATTTTTTGTCATCTTTCCCGATAAATTCCTCTTTCCGAAAACAAACGAAACTGAGAAACAATTTTCCAAATTCAAAATTCGAAAGTTAATCACCCCAAATAGTTTCTGCTACGTACAGAGGGTGTTAACCATTTGTATGTTGAAAACGAAAAATTAAGCTTCCTTTAATCTTCAGAACGCTAACCATGGCAATAGCATTTTGCAACCGAACGCATAATCTTTATAACCCCAGCGCAGCATAGGTTGACAAACATTCATCTACAATGAAAAGCAATTCCAAAATCCATTCAGTTGTAACCAAAAATTCATCGAAGGATTCTTGCAAATGCTAAGAAGCTTGTAGATAGAGATTACCTAGCAAACGACTTAAATGTGAGAGTAACTACATGTCTGCCTGGAATTGTCTTTGATTTCTCGACATTAATACGATGATCATCGCGTGAATCTCCATTCAAATAAAAACACCCATCAATTCACTACTAAGATATACACATTCTAGCACTATGGCAGCAGATAAAAGAGTTGGATTCTTTGAGGAATAAAAAAAACAATGAGCGTGCAGCGGATAATGAGAAATGAATGGGGATGAAATGAAATTACCTTTTTCCCTTGGAGGTAACAAAAACTTCTCCCCGCTAATCTTCCTGTGGTTTCTCAACTAAACATTCTTCTGCTACTACTAAACCTATTACTACTCATCATCATCGTCAAGAACTTCACCAAGAAATCTCAACTTCAATCAAAAATACTGAAGAAGAAGGTGATAATAAGAATTCAAGAACTACAACCACAACCGTTACTAGAATAGAATCACAAGAAACCCATGTTGATGATTCTGATGTTAAACCATCAAAAATCCAACAACCCATTATTGAAGAAATTGAAGGGCCTCCTGAAAGTTGTGATCTTTTTGATGAGAAATGGGTTTTTGACATTTCTTTGTTGTAATGGTGGCGACGGTGTTGCTGGTGGTGTAGTGGTGGCGATAGTGTTGCTGGTGGTGGTTTGTGTGGGAGAAGATGAAGCTGAAGGAGGCCTGTAATGGCGGTGAAGGTGTTTCGGTGATAATGGTAGAGGAGAAAAAAATATTTTATGAAGGTTAAAACCGTAAAAGTGAAACCATAAAAAAAAAATTTTATCGGTTGGGATACCAGCCTATATTTTTGAAACGTCTATTTTAGGATCCAGTCTATTAAAAAAGAACGAGAGGGAGTAAGATGTAGCGTCCGTGAAGGTTACTTTTTTTTTTTGAAGCATGTAATAATGAAAAAATCAACTAAAATGTTATTACACATGGGAATGTGATTCCCATAGAGTCGCTCAAAAGAATTTGATTAAGAAAAGCTTCTGGATTAAATCTGTTCCCGCATTGATGTTGATAGGTTTCCCCGCTTGGTTGTCGTCGGTACGTGCAAAGTTTGCTAGTCCATCTCGCCGCTTGGTTTCCTTCTCTATAATTATGTTGAATAACACAAAGATGGGATTTGACGTATTCGATGTATGATTTCTTCAATCATTTTAGAGATATACCATGGAGCTTCCTTTGGAGTTTTAATGAAGTGCGGGAGATTTTCCGAGTCCGTCTCGAATATGACTTTAGTTCAATTTCTTTCATTTGTCGCTCTCGTTTGCTATCACTGCGGCCCATGTCTCCGTCGTTAGCGCCGTGGTTATGTGATCCATGACCGAAACTAGAGTATGCATGATCGCTGTTTGATGAGATTTGGGGAAGAATAAGAAATCGAGACCGATTTGTCTCTACTAGTGAGGGTTATAACTTGATATGACTATTGGCACCCTATAATTTGATATGGGCCACCCAAAGACCATTTGGTCATCGGTCTTGGAAGACCGATGCTTAAATTTCCCGCACCATCTTTCTATCAATGCCTTAAGAGCCGTGTGCTTGCTAGCTTTGCCTCTGCTAACGCCATGTGCCTCCTAGTAAATCCTTTAGCTCATGTTTTTCCTCTTTTTTTGCCATACGACTCCAAAACACCTATAAAACTCAAAACACATATAATAATACATAATTTACAAGAAAACATAACAAAGAAAGCATAAACTATAGATAAAATCACGGTGTATAAGACACCTACCAAATTCCCCCACACTTAGACTTTGCTAGTCCTCGATCAAATCAAACAAAACAATTCTAAAACATACATACAACTCCGTGTCATCGAGGCTACGGTCACACTTATCACGTATAACAAGCCTTTAAACCCCTAGGTGTCCCTAGTAGACGAGTTATAGTCTCGTGAGGGTTTACTAGAGATATACCCACAAAACCTATTTTTCCAACTTACTAGTTCTCCGTAATGATAGCATCCAACGCGCTAAGAAGACATAGAAATTCTGCACACTAGTCATAAGAAGTTAGACACATATATGAACACAATCTTATCCTTAAAAGTTGAGAGAGAAATAACCATCCCTTATCGAAAGAAATTCGGGTTCGGAGTGATCAAAAGTCTCGACTCTGCCTCACAAGAAAGGGTTTTGTGAAGTTGCTCTCAACAATAAACAACTTTTTTATGGGTATGTTGATGGTGGTTTTTAAACAAAGGGTAAAATCGTAAAACCCCAAATAACCTAATGTCACCGGTGACACATTTATTAGAACATTTAATGCATGTAGTCAGTAATTAATAGGGGGTATTTTTTCAAATTAGGGTTACAACGAACAAAACCCTAATTCCCCTCCGTGCCAATGGCAAGTCATGCCAGCCACACCTAGCCCAAGCTAGCCGCGCCATGCCAAACGCACTCTGCCTAGGCCCTAGCTATGCTAGTCACACCAAACGCGCCAAAGCTTCCTAGCCTAAGCTAGCCGCACCTCCGTGCCAATGGCAAATCATGCCAGCCATACCAAACGCGCCGAAGCATGCCAACCATGCTAGCCGCACCTTTATGCCAATGGAAAATCATGCCAGCCATACCAAACGCTCCGAAGCATGCCAACCATGCTAGCCGCACCTCTATGCCAATGGCAAATCATGCCATCCATAACAAACGCGCCGAAGCATGCCAACCATGCTAGCCGCACCTCTATGCCAATGGCAAATCATGCCATCCACACCTAGCCCAAGCTAGCCGCGCCATGCCAAACGCACTCTGCCTTGGCCCTAACTATGCTAGTCACACCAAACGCGCCAAAGCATGCCAACCATGCTAGCCGCACCTCCGTGCCAATGGCAAATCATGCCAGCCACACCTAGCCTAAGATAGCCGCACCTCTATGCCAATGGCAAATCATGCCAAACCATACCAAACACGCCAAGCATGCCAACTATGCTAGTCGCACCTCAATGCCAATGGCAAATCATGCCAGCCATACCAAACGCGTCGAAGCATGCCAACCATGCTAGCCGCACCTCCGTGCCAATGGCAAATCATGCCATCCACACCTAGCCCAAGCTAGCAGCACCTGTGTGCCAATGGCAAATCATGCCAGCCACACCAAACGCGCCAAAGCATGCCAACCATGCTAGCCGCACCTCCATGCCAATGGCAAATCATGCCAGCCACACTTAGCCCGAGCTAGCCGCGCCATGCCAAACGCACTCGCCTTGGCCCTAGCTACCCTAGTCACGCCACGCCAAGCCAAGCACCCTTACCTTGGCCCTAGCCACGCCATGCCAAAAATGGCGCCCACGCCTAAGCTTGCAAATCATGCAACCTAGGCCAAATTGGCCACGCATGCCATTGGCACATGCCAACACGCCGCTGGTAGCTTTTCCTACCAGGGCGCGACCCAAATTGGCCACGCATGCCATTGGCACATGCCAACACGCTCGCTGGTAGCTTTTCCTACCAGGGTGCGACCCCTAATGGCCAAGCATGCCATTGGCACATGCCAACACGCTCGCTGGTAGCTTTTCTCACCAGGGCGCGGCCCTAATGGCCGAGCATGCCATTGGAACATGCCAACACGCTCGCTGGTAGCTTTTCCTACCAGGAGCGCGACCCAAATTGGCCACGCATGCCATTGGCACATGCCAACACGCTACCGGTAGCTTTTCTCACCACGCGGCCCAAATGGCCAAGCATGCCATTGGCACATGCCAACACGCTCGCCGGTAGCTTTTCCTACCAGGACGCGACCCAAATTTGCCACGCATGCCATTGGCACATGCCAACACGCCATTGTAGCTTTTCCTTCCAGGGCGCGACCCAAATTGGCCACGCATGCCATTGGCACATGCCAACACGCTCGCCGGTAGCTTTTCCTACCAGGCGCGACCCAAATTGGTCGCACGCATGCCATTGGCACATGCCAACATGCTCACCGGTAGCTTTTCCTACCAAGGCGCGACCCAAATTGGCCACGCATGCCATTGGCACATGCCAACATGCTCGCTGGTAGCTTTTCCTACCAGTGCGCGACCCAAATTGGCCACGCATGCCATTGGCACATGCCAACATGCTCGCTGGTAGCTTTTCCTACCAGGGCGCGACCCAAATTGGCCACGCATGCCATTGGCACATGCCAACATGCTCGCTGGTAGCTTTTCCTACCGCCGCGACCCAAAGTGGCCACGCATGCCATTGGCACATGCCAACACGCTCGCTGGTAGCTTTTCCTACTCGGCGCTACCCAAATTGGCCACGCATGCCATTGGCACATGCCAACACGCTCGCCGGTAGCTTTTCCTACCGTGACGTGACCCAAGTTGGCCACGCATGCCATTGGCACATGCCAACATGCATCGCCGGTAGCTTTTCTTACCAAAGACATAACCCTAATGGCCATGCGTGCCATTGACACATGCCAAACACGCACGCTGGTAGCCTAACTTGCAAACCGTGCAACCTACCATCAAGGCATTCCGCACACGCCATTGGCACTTGCCATACACGCCACTAGCAGCTCGCATTGCCACTTACACTCAACGTACAAGCATTTCGCACATGCCACACACGCCACTAGCAGCTCCGCATTGCCACTTGCACTCAAGGTGCAACCCGCAACAAAGGCATTCCGCACATGCCACACATGCCACACGCCCTCTAGCAGCGCCACTTGCACTCAAGATGCAACCAACACACTAGACATCAACACAAACCGGGGATGCTTTCTGGTTTTGGTTTGGCGGTCACAAGATGCAGCGACACTACGCTCACATTAAGAAAGCGTGAATAGGAATAAAGCGGTCAAATAAATGAGGAAATAATGGTGAAAACGTTTTCACCCATAAACACCTTGCGGTTACCACCTCCTCCCATTATTTCACCCTTTACTCTTTTCCTTCATGAGGCCAGGTATGTTTTAGCTCGACTTGTATAAATAGGTCTTACCTATTTCCACCGGATAACAAGTCTCGGGCCAGAGAAAAATACAACACTCTCGTAAAAGGCAACTTTGCAAGCTCTCCAAAAGCTCTTTCATCTCTTGCAAGCTTCCTAAGCTTTCACTTTCTGATACAAGTCGAGACACTACTCTTCCAGAATTATTCTGGTCTCAACACCTTTCTTTGCTTCCCTCCCCAAATCAACCCTTCTCCTCCACTTTGTGACCGAACCAAGTTTGGAACGGCTATTTCTTGGTTTAGGCCGGACTTGTACAGATTGATCTCTCGAATCTAGAAAGTGCTCACGTGCAGCACATTTGTTTAGGGTTTAAACCATTTTCTCACTCACCTACCGAATTTACCAAAATCGGCGGAAACGATTTTTACCCATAAACAATTGGCGACCACAACAAATGAGGTTCGATCTTTCTGTTACAATGTCAATTTTCAACCACAGTGATCTCATTCTTCGACCCAAATGTCAAGATGGTAGAGGAAGGCGATCCACTCCGACTCGGCTACCCGACGACTCGATTATCAGTCATGACGCGACAAGGGATGACCGGGGACTTTCCACAACGGTGTTCCCCGAGGATAGAAGTAGACGATCCGCCCAAGGATCAATGGCTCGGTTATCGACAACTCATTTTCCACGACAAAGTGTTCCCGAGGATAGAAGTAGACGATCCGCACAAGGATCAATGGCTCGGTTATCGACACGCTCGAACGACCGGGGACTTTCCACGACGGTGTTCCCCGCAGAGGATAGAAATAGACGATCCGCCCAAGGATCAATGGCTCCTGCTTATCGACACGCTCAAGAACGACCGGGACTTTCCACGACTCAATGTTTCCCATAAAACTCGGTTGTGCACCCTAAGGTTTCCTTTTCATCAAGAGACCTAAAAACCAAGTAAGTCCTACCTAGACAAGATACATGGTTCGCTCTTTCAAGTTTTCACGAATGATAAAACCAATAGCCATGTTATGTTTCACCCCATGTCATCTACCAAACACACGGTTCCATGGTTTTCCTAGATGCTTGCAACACTTTCAATCATAACCAAGACAACATCATTTCCAAATACAATTCATTCCAAGAGAATAATCCAAAACCATCAAGGTAACATTTATCTCACAACCCCAAAAATCCGTAAAATCAAAACCATAAACCAAAGCGTTTCCATTTGCCTTTCAAAAAAAAAAAAAAAAAAAAAAAAATCTAAAAATAAGAAGTTCAAAATACGAAATGTATTCAAGGAAAGTTTTCCAACAACGGCTTGCTCCTCTTAGCAAAGGCCTCCCTCGTGCTCCTGAGAGCCCCCTTTTCAACTTCAAACGCCCGCACAATTTTTTGAATTCCGCTTCCTGCTTCTTCACCATGTTCTCATGTTAGGACCTTCGAATGTTTCGACCAGAAACTTCTCGACCTCAGAGAAACCTTCAACGAACCAAAGAACGTTGAATTCAAAGTTTACACACATGTCACGATAGAACCTCCAGCTCGAGATTACATCCCCAGAAACGGTATGACCAGATCCACGTTGCACATGTCGTCAATCGAAGACAAAGCTTCCTCCACCCGCTTACCGCGCTGCTTACCAAACGACGCGCTTGCCGGACGCTTACCTGGGACGCGCATGCCAGACGCGCATGCCGACGCGCATGCCGCACACATGCCACACGCGTATGCCAGCCACAATACCACACCTGCGCTAACGGCTTGCATCCTTCCAGCGCTAACATCTTGCGCCCTTCCAAAGACCATCTCCTCCGCTCCACAACCAGCCAAAGCAGCGCCATCCTCACCCTTCAAAACAGTACCATGGCTCCAGCACTCCGTGATCAAAATCGTGCCATCTCTCGCGCGATACACTTACGATCACCGTAACCCGGAGAGACGCTTCCGCCACCCAACGTTTCTTCAAGCACGATAGCTCCAACCGTCACCATAGACGCTACTCCACCATCAGGGCAAGGTACTGGAAGAGCCTAAGAAGCCTACCTTCTTTTACCACCGTTGATTTGATGAAAAGACAAAAGGCACTTCACAGACGTGCGTTTATAGATGAAGAGGCTCGCGTTGCTCTTGAACGCCCAATAGAAGGGAATCAAAGAATCCAATTTCATCACACGTAAAGATCGGGAACGACTTCTCCAAAATCGAGGCAAAGTTATGTGAGATTCTATATTTCTCCAAGGCGTAGCGTCAAGGCATATTTGCATCCCTCAACCGCACTGCATCAGGAAAGCAGCTTTTTCCAGCCAGGGAAGCCGTTCCCAAACCTCAACCTCTCATGGAAAGCAGATCGATAGATGGAACTGGGGACTCCTAACCAATGTATTGTAACCGCCAAGGCTCTGAAAGTTTCAAGGCGCCGTTTTGACGTTCTCTCCGGAAGTGGCTCCACTTCAACGTTCTCCAGCAGCGGCTCCGCTTCAACGTTCGCTTCAGCAACCGCTCCGCTTCAACGTTCGCTCCAAAGCAGCCGCCCCGCTTTGCGTTTATCTCCATAAGCCGCAGCATTTGGCTCCTTAAGTTTCAACGTCCTCTCCAAGAGCCGCCGCTTCAACACCACTCCTTCTTGCAAAGGGTCGTGCCACCACGCTCCCACGTCAAGGATCATGATCATAGCCACCAACCTTCGTAGTCGTGGCCACCTTTTGATCCACCCGCCATCCTCAAAACAAAGATGAATACATAATAACCGCGACCGAGTACTTTACCAAGTGGGTTGAAGTTGTCCCACCGAAAGGAACCACCGGAGCCACGATCGCGCGTTCTTCAAGGAACACGTCATCCGCCGTTTTGGCGTACCTAAACACGTCATCACCGACAACGGCACGCCTTTTGCTAACAAGCAAGTACAGAACTACTTGAGAGGTACGACATTAAAACAAGTCTTCTCTACCATCTACTATCCTGTGGAAATGGGCAAGCCGAAAGTACCAACAAGACTCTGATCCGAATCCTCAGCCGAAACAGTACACGACAATCCCAGGACCTGGCACGAGCAATTTCCAATGGCTCTCTGGGCGTACAGAGCATCTCCTAGAAGCTCCACCGGCATGTCTCCCTACTCCCTCATCTACGGTACAGACGCGATCCTCCCAAATGGAAATCAAGATCCCGTCTCGCCGAATCGCCGCAACAAGTGGACCTCAAAGGAATGAAGCCAAACACTCAATGCCGAATCGCAAAACTAGATATTATAGACTCCGTAAGATCCTGGGCGAGGAACATGCACAAGCATACGTAAACAGATTTCCAGGCGTACAACATCCATGTAAAATCCAGGGTTTTTAAGGAAGGAGATCTCAGTGCTAAAACCGCCAAACACATCCAAAGAAGATGCATCGGCACCAAGTTTTCTCCCAAATGGGAAGGGTCGTACATGATCACTAAAGCGTATGACAATGGTTACTACAAGATTATCAAAGAAGATGGGGAAAGCTAGAGGCGGGTCATCAACGGAAAGTGGCTTAAGGCATACTACGCCTAATCACTTCCCCGCAACATGCTACATCAAAAATAGAGAGGAGCCTTCAAACTTCGTGATACAAGTCGAAAAGCCCATCTAATAAATTATAATCCCTACAAAATATCATCTTCAATCGACCATGATATCTTTCAATCCTACTCTTCAAGTCTCGAGTTAACTCTTCAATCCTCTGAGACTCCAAGGCCAAAGCTTTCTCCTCTTCCAAAGATGGCTTTTGTAGCAGAATCACACCAAAGAAGAATACCAAGCTTTTTCGACCTTCACAATATTGAGACGATGCCGCAATCATCTAATATTAAACTCCAAGGATTCACAGTGGGACACCATGTTCTCCCACCTTTGAATGGCTGACTCTGCAGCAGAAGACGGATGGACATATTCTCCATCTCAAAGCAATCATTGGCAAAAGACAGCTTCACTACGGAAACCAAGGCGGACGAACAACACTTCACTACGCTCCCGGTAGCGATATGACCGTATGTCTTCCATATCCTCGTATAAAGGACCACGAATTCTTTTCGCACTGTGAAACCGCCAACATTCCGATAATTGGAGGAGAGACACCTCATACGAGTCCCAAACGACGAACCTACATAGGGGTATTCATGACAAGAGAGCCCTAAATCGGCGTTCTCCAAGTCTCAGCAGTAGTCAACAAGGTTGGATTTGAAGGGAGGGGAACGACTAGGTCATCCTCGCGATAACAAGAACGCATGCTCCAACGGGATATCTCTCGCACAAAAGGAAAATTTTCCATTCATCAAACAAGCGGTAAAGCGTACGTCGGTCCACCAAAGAAGAAGAAAACATACCTAAGATGATTTTATTAACCCGAATAACCTTTATTAGGATGCTCCCGCGTAGTCGACCTCGCCTTCACCGGAGAACCCGGGCTGGTTAGAAGATGGTTCGTCTCGCGTGCGACATGACAAAGAGAGAAACTCAACAAGAAGAACCCTTTCTCAAACGAGGGAGATGATGCAATTACGTTGGGTATGAATACGGAACCTTAAAAAAGGAAAGGAAGCAATGAGGGACATAACGCTTCCAGATTTTAGCATGGATAATGCCCTGATTGAAGCCACGAGCGTGAAGGAAGGAAAAACAAGGAAACTTTGCTATCTGTAGAAACACCTACTCCCTCCTTGTTTACACCGGTCCCGCCAGCCTAGCACAATCGCCTTCCCCACCTTGCGCCTGGCCCCACCAGCCTAGCACGCTTAGTTTCCCAACTCACGCCCAACTTCCCAACGTCGCCCAAGTTGCACCGGTCCCACCAATTGCGCCAACTTCCCAATGACCGCCCAAGTCGCGCCAACACACTCACCTTCCCCACCTTGCGCCGGTCCCGCCAGCTAGCACGCTCAATTTCCCAACTCACGCCCAACTTCCCAACGTCGCCCAAGTTGCACAGTCCCACCACCCCAACTTCCCAATGACCGCCCAAGTCGCGCCATCTAGCACACTCGCCTTCCCCACCTTGTGCTAGCAGCACGCTCACTTTCCCAACTCGCGCCAACTTCTCAATGCCGCCTCACTTCCCCGTCTCTCTCAATGATGTTGACTCCCAATCGTGCCGCCTCTCCCGATTTGTGCAAAATCGCAGAGGCAAGGATTCCAAATCCTATTTATAAAAAGGTCGACAAGCCTCCTCAATTCTCTTTACGATTTGTCACGATAGTTTGTCACCATCTTATGCTTACCTCGCAACAAAGCTCCTGCTCCGAGCTAGCGTGGGACTTAATGTTGATGGTGGTTTTTAAATAAAGGGTAAAATCGTAAAACCCCAAATAACCTAATGTCACCGGTGACACATTTATTAGAACATTTAATGCATGTAGTCGGAATTGATAGGGGTTATTTTTTCAAATTAGGGTTACAACGAACAAAACCCTAATTCCCCTCCGTGCCAATGGCAAGTCATGCCAGCCACACCTAGCCCAAGCTAGCCGCGCCATGCCAAACGCACTCTGCCTTGGCCCTAGCTATGCTAGTCACACCAAACGCGCCAAAGCTTCCTAGCCTAAGCTAGCCGCACCTCCGTGCCAATGGCAAATCATGCCGACCATACCAAACGCGCCAAAGCATGCCAACCATGCTAGCCGCACCTCTATGCCAATGGCAAATCATGCCAATACCAAACGCCCAAGCCAAGCATGCTAACCATGCTAGCCGCACCTCTATGCCAATGGCAAATCATGCCAACCATACCAAACGCGCCAAGCATGCCAACCATGCTAGCCGCACCTCTATGCCAATGGCAAATCATGCCATCCACACCTAGCCCAAGCTAGCCGCGCCATGCCAAACGCACTCTGCCTTGGCCCTAGCTATGCTAGTCACACCAAACGCGCCAAAGCATGCCAACCATGCTAGCCGCACCTCAGTGCCAATGGCAAATCATGTCAGCCACACCTAGCCTAAGCTAGCCGCACCTCTATGCTAATGGCAAATCATGTCAGCCATACCAAACGCGCCGAAGCATGCCAACCATGCTAGTCGCACCTCTATGCCAATGGCAAATCATGCCAGCCATACCAAACGCGCCAAGCATGCCAACCATGCTAGCCGCACCTCCGTGCCAATGGCAAATCATGCCAGCCACACCTAGCCCAAGCTAGCCGCACCTCTGTGTTAATGGCAAATCATGCCATTGGCACCAAACGCGCCAAAGCATGCCAACCATGCTAGCCGCACCTCCGTTCCAATGGCAAATCATGTCAGCCACACTTAGCCCGAGCTAGTCGCGCCATGCCAAACGCACTCGCCTTGGCCCTAGCTACGCTTAGTCACGCCATGCCAAGCCAAGCACCCTTACCTTGGCCCTAGCCACGCCATGCCAAATGGCGCCCACGCCTAGGCTTGCAAATCATGCAACCTAGGCCAAATTGGCCACGCATGCTATTGGCACATGCCAACACGCTCGCTGGTAGCTTTTCCTACTAGGGCGCGACCCAAATTGGCCACGCATGCCATTGGTACATGCCAACACGCTCGCTGGTAGCTTTTCCTACCAGGGTGCGACCCCTAATGGCCAAGCATGCCATTGGCACATGCCAACACGCTCGCTGGTAGCTTTTCTCACCAGGGCGCGGCCCTAATGGCCGAGCATGCCATTGGCACATGCCAACACGCTCGCTGGTAGCTTTTCCTACCAGGGCGCGACCCAAATTGGCCACGCATGCCATTGGCACATGCCAACACGCTCGATGGTAGCTTTTCTCACCAGGGCGCGGCCCTAATGGCCGAGTATGCCATTGGCACATGCCAACACGCTCGCTGGTAGCTTTTCCTACCAGGGCGCGACCCAAATTGGCTACGCATGCCATTGGCACATGCCAACACGCTCGCTTGTAGCTTTTCCTACCAGGCGCGACCCAAATTGGCACGCATGCCATTGGCACATGCCAACACGCTCGCTGGTAGCTTTTCCTACCAGTGGCGCGACCCAAATTGGCCACGCATGCCATTGGCACATGCCAACATGCTCGTTGGTAGCTTTTCCTACCATGGCGCGACCCAAATTGGCCACGCATGCCATTGGCACATGCCAACACGCTCGCTGGTAGCTTTTCCTACCAGGGCGCTACCCAAATTGGCCACGCATGCCATTGGCACATGCCAACACGCCGCCGGGTAGCTTTTCCTACCAGTTCGTGACCCAAGTTGGCCACGCATGCCTTTGGCACATGCCAACATGCATCGCTGGTTGCTTTTCTTACCAGGACATAGCCCTAATGGCCATGCGTGCCATTGACACATGCCAAACACGCACGCTGGTAGCCTAACTTGCAAACCGTGCAACCTACCATCAAGGCATTCCGCACACGCCATTGGCACTTTCCATACACGCCACTAGCAGCTCTGGCATTGCCACTTACACTCAACGTACAAGCATTCCGCACATGCCATTGGCACATGCCACACACGTCACTAGCAGCTCTGGCATTGCCACTTGCACTCAAGGTGCAACCCGCAACAAAGGAATTCCGCACATGCCAGTGGCACATGCCACACGCGCCTCTAGCAGCGCCACTTGCACTCAAGATGCAACCAACACTCGAGACATCAACACAAACTGGGGGATGCTTTCTGGGTTTTGGTTTGGCGGTCACAGCATGTAGCGTACACTACGCTCACATTAAGAAAGCGTGAATAGGAATATAGCGGTCAAATAAATGAGGAAATAATGGTGAAAATGTTTTCACCCATAAACACCTTGCGGTTACCACCTCCTCCCATTATTTCACCCTTTACTCTTTTCCTTCATGAGGCCAGGGTACGTTTCAGCCTCGACTTGTATAAATAGGTCTTACCTATTTCCACCGAACAACAAGTCTCGGTCAGGAAAAAAATACAACACTCTCAAAAAGGCAACTTTGCAAGCTCTCCAAAAATCTTTCATCTCTTGCAAGCTTCCTAAGCTTTCAATTTCTGATACAAGTCGAGACACTACTCTCCCAGAATTATTCTGGTCTCAACACCTTTCTTTGCTTCCCTCCCCAAATCAACTCTTCTCCTCCACTTTGTGACCGAAGCAAGTCTGGAACGGCCATTTCTTGGTTTATGCCGGACTTGTATAGATTGATCTCTCGAATCTAGAAAGTGCTCACGTGCAGCACATTTGTTTAGGGTTTAAACCAGTTTCTCACTCACATACCGAATTTACCAAAATCGGCGGAAACGATTTTTACCCATAAACAATTGGCGACCACAGCAGGAGGTTCGATCTTTCGGTTACAATATCAATTTTCAACCAAAGGATCTCATTCATCGACCCGGATGTCAAGATGGTAGAGGAAGGCGATCCACTCCGACTCGGCTACCCGACGACTCGATTATCGGTCATGACGCGACAAGGGATGACTGGGACTTTCCACAACGGTGTTCCCGCAGGATAGAAGTATACGATCCGCCCAAGGATCAATGACTCGGTTATCAGACAGCTTAGTAACGACTGGGAACTTTCCACGACAGTGTTCCCAGAGGATAGAAGTAGACGATCCGCACAAGGATCAATGGCTCGGTTATCAGACAGCTCAGTAACGACTGGGGACTTTCCACGACGGTGTTCCCAGAGGATAGAAATAGACGATCCGCCCAAGGATCAATGGCTCGGTTTATCGACAGCTCGAACGATCGGGGACTTTCCACGACGGTGTTTCCCATAAAACTCGGTTGTGCACCCGGAAGGTTTCCTTTTCATCAAGAGACCTAAAAAACCAAGTAAGTCCTACCTAGACAAGATACATGGTTCGCTCTTTCAAGTTTTCACGGGAATGATAAAACCAATAGCCATGTTATGTTTCACCCCATGTCATCTACCAAACACACGGTTCCATGGTTTTCCTAGGATGCTTGCAACAATTTCAATCATAACCAAGTAAACATCATTTCCAAATACAATTCATTCCAAGAGAATAATCCAAAACCATCAAGGTAACATTTATCTGTCAACCCCAAAAATCCCGAAAATCAAAACCATAAACCAGGCGTTTCCATTTGCCTTTCAAAAAAAAAAATCTAAAAATAAGAAGTTCAAAATACAGAAATGTATTCAAGGAAAGTTTTCCAACAGTGGCTTGCTCCTCTTAGCAAAGGCCTCCCTCGTGCTCTGGAGAGCCCCCTTTTCAACTTCAAATGCCTCGCACAATTTTTTGAATTCCGCTTCCCGCTTCTTCACCATGTCTCAAGGAAGGACCTTCGAATGTTTCGACCGAAACTTCTCGACCTCGAGAAACCTTCAACGAACCAAAGAACGTTGAATTCAAAGTTTACACACATGTCACGATAGAATCTCCACTTCGAGATTACATCCCCAGAAACGGTATGACCAGTCACGTTGTACATGTCGTCAATCGAAGACAAAGCTTCCTCCACCCGCTTACCAGACGCGCTTGTCGGACGCGCTTACCAGACGCGCATACCAGGCGCGCATGCCAGACGCGCATGCCAGGAACAAATGCCACACGCGTATGCCAGCCACAATACCACACCCTGCGCTAACGGCTTGCATCCTTCCAGCGCTAACATCTTGCGCCCTTCCAGCACCATCTCCTCCGCTCCACAACCAGCCAAAGCAGCGCCATCCTCACCCTTCGAAACAGTGCCATGGCTCGAGCACTCCGTGATCAAAACTGTGCCATCTCTGCGCGATACACTTACGATCACCAGAACCAGAGACGCTTCCACCACCCAACGTTTCTTCAAGCACGATAGCTCCAACCGTCACCAGAGAGGCTACTCCACCATCAGGGCAAGGTACTGGAAGAGCCGGAAGAAGCCTACCTTATTTTACCACTGTTGATTTGATGAAAAGACAAAAGGCACTTCAGCAGGACGTGCGTTTATAGATGAAGAGGCTCGCGTTGCTCTTGAACGCCCAATATAAGGGAATCAGCAATCCAATTTCATCACACGTAAAGATCGGGAACGACTTCTCCAAAATCGAGGCAAAGTTATGTGAGATTCTATATTTCTCCAAGGCGTAGGCGTCAAGGCATATTTGCATCCTCAACTGCACCGCATCGGAAAGCAGCCTTTTCCGGCCTGGGAAGCCGTTCCCAAACCTCAACCTCTCATGGAAAGCGGATCGATAGATGGAACTGGGACTCCTAACCAATGTATTGTAACCGTCAAGGCTCGAGAGTTTCAAGGCGCCGTTTGACGTTCTCTTCGGAAGTGGCTCCACTTCAACGTTCTCCGGCAGCGCTCCGCTTCAACGTTCGCTTCAGCAACCGCTCCGCTTCAACGTTCTCTCCAGCAGCCTCTCCGCTTTGGCGTTATCTCCATAAGCTGCAGCATTTGGCTCCTTAAGTTTCGACGTCCTCTCCAAGAGCCGAAGCCGCTTCAACACCACTCCTTCTTGCAAAGGGTCGTGCCACCACGCTCCCCACGTCAAGGATCATGATCGTAGCGCCCAACCTTCGTAGTCGTGGCCACCTTTTGATCCACCCGCCATCCTCAAAACAAAGATGAATACATAATAACCGCGACCGAGTACTTTACCAAGTGGGTTGAAGTTGTCCCGCTGAAAGGAACCACTGGAGCCACGATCGCGGCGTTCTTCAAGGAACACGTCATCTGCCGTTTTGGCGTACCTAAACACGTCATCACCGACAACGGCACGCCTTTTGCTAACAAGCAAGTACAGGAACTACTTGAGAGGTACGACATTAAAACAAGTCTTCTCTACCATCTACTATTCCAGGGAAATGGGCAAGCCGAAAGTACCAACAAGACTCTGATCCGAATCCTCAGCCGAAACAGTACACGACAATCCCAGGACCTGGCACGAGCAATTTCCAATGGCTCTCTGGGCGTCAGAGCATCTCCTAGAAGCTCACCGGATGTCTCCCTACTCCCTCGTCTACGGACAGACGCGATCCTCCCAGCCGGAAATCAAGATCCCGTCTCGCCGGAATCGCCGCAGCAAGTGGACCTCGGTGGAATGAAGCCGAAACACTCAATACCGGAATCGCAAAACTAGATATTATAGACTCCGGAAGATCCTGGCAGAGGAACATGCACAAGCATACGAAACAGGATTTCATGGCATACAACGGCCATGTAAAATCCAGGGTTTTTAAGGAAGGAGATCTGGTGCTAAAACCGCCAAACACATCCAAAGAAGATGCATCGGCACCAAAGTTTTCTCCCAAATGGGAAGGGTCGTACATGATCACTAAAGCGTATGACAAAGGTTACTACAAGATTATCAAAGAAGATGGGGAAAGCTAGAGGCGCTCATCAACGTAATGTGGCTTAAGGCATACTACGCCTAATCACTTCCCTGCAACATACTACATCAAAAATAGAGGAGCCTTCAAACTTCGTGATACAAGTCGAAAAGCCCATCTAATAAATTATTATCCCTACAAAATATCATCTTCAATCGACCATGATATCTTTCAGTCCTACTCTTCAAGTCTCGAGTTAACTCTTCAATCCTCTGGAGACTCCAAGGCCAAATCTTTCTCCTCTTCCAAAGATGGCTTTTGTAAGCGTGAATCACACCAAAGAAGAATACCAAACTTTGTCGACCTTCACAATATTGAGACGATGCCGCAACCAGCTAATATTAAACTCCGAGGATTCACAGGTGGACACCATGTTCTCCCACCTTTGAATGGCTGACTCTGCAGCAGCACGGATGGACATATTCTCCATGTGAGCAATCATTGTCAAAAGACAGTTCACTACGGAAACCAAGGCGGACGAACAACACTTCACTACACTCCTGGTAGCGATATGACCGTATGTCTTCCATATCCTCGTATAATGGACCACGAATTCTTTCTGCATCAGGAAACCGCCAACATTCCGATAATTGGAGGAGAGACACCTCATACGAGTCCCAAACGACGAACCTACATAGGGGTATTCATGACAAGAGAGCCCTAAATCAGCGTTCTCCAAGTCTGCATCTGTCAACAAGGTTGGATTTGAAGGGAGGGGAACGACTAGGTCATCCACGTCAATAACAGTAACGCATGCTCCAACGGGATATCTCAGCACAAAAGGAAAATTTTCCATTCATCAAACAAGCGGTAAAGCGTACGTCGGTCCACCTAAGAAGAAGAAAACATACCGGTATGATTTTCTTAACCCGAATAACCTTTGTTGGGATGCTCCTGCCAGAGACAGACCTCGCGCCTTCACCTGGAGAACCTGGCTGGTTAGAAGATGGTTCGTCTCTGTGCGACATGACAAAGAGAAAAACTCAACAAGAAGAACCCTTTCTCAAACGAGGGAGATGATGCAATTACGTTGGGTATGAATACGGAACCTTAAAAAAGGAAAGGAAGCAATGAGGGACATAACGCTTCCAGATTTTAGCATGGATAATGCCCTGATTGAAGCCACGCGCGTGAATGAAGGCAAAATAAGGAAACTTTGCTATCCGTAGAAACACCTACTCCCTCCTTGTTTACACCGGTCCCGCCAGCTAGCACAATCAGCTTCCCCACCTTGCGCCGGTCCCACCAGCTAGCACGCTCAGTTTCCCAACTCACGCCCAACTTCCCAACGTCGCCCAAGTTGCACCGGTCCCACCAATTGCGCCAACTTCCCAATGACCGCCCAAGTAGCGCCGCCTAGCACACTCGCCTTCCTCACCTTGCGCCGGTCCCGCCAGCTAGCACGCTCAGTTTCCCAACTCACGCCCAACTTCCCAACGTCGCCCAAGTTGCACCGATCCCACCAATTGTGCCAACTTCCCAATGATCGCCCAAGTCACGCCAGCTAGCACACAAAGCTTCCCCACCTTGCGCCGGTCCCGCCAGCTAGCACGCTCACTTTCCCAACTTGCGCCAACTTCTCAATGCCGCCCAGCTTCCTGTCTCTCAATGATGTTGACTCCCCAATCGTGCCAGCCTCCCGATTTGTGCAAAACTACCAGAGGCAAGGATTCCAAATCCTATTTATAAAAAGGTCAGACAAGCCTCCTCAATTCTCTTTACGATTTGCTGCTGATAGTTTATCACCATCTTATGCTTACCTCGCAACAAAGATCCCGTTCCGAGCTAAGCAGGGGACTTAATGTTGATGGTGGATTTTAAACAAAGGGTAAAATCGTAAAAACCCCAAATAACCTAATGTCACCGGTGACACATTTATTAGGACTTTTAATTCTTGTAGTCAGTAATTAATAGGGGGTATTTTTTCAAATTAGGGTTACAACGAACAAAACCCTAATTCCCCTCCGTGCCAATGGCAAGTCATTCCAGCCACACCTAGCCCAAGCTAGCCGCGCCATGCCAAACGCACTCTGCCTTGGCCCTAGCTATGCTAGTCACACCAAACGCGCCAAAGCTTCCTAGCCTAAGCTAGCCGCACCTCCGTGCCAATGGCAAATCATGCCAGCCATACCAAACGCGCCGAAGCATGCCAACCATGCTAGCCGCACCTCTATGCCAATGGCAAATCATGCCAGCCATACCAAACGCGCCGAAGCATGCCAACCATGCTAGCCGCACCTCTATGCAATGGCAAATCATGCCATCCACACCTAGACCAAGCTAGCCGCGCCATGCCAAACGCACTCTGCCTTGGCCCTAGCTATGCTAGTCACACCAAACGCGCCAAAGCATGCCAACCATGCTAGCCGCACCTCCGTGCTAATGGAAAATCATGCCAGCCACACCTAGCCTAAGCTAACCGCACCTCTATGCCAATGGAAAATCATGCCAGCCATACCAAACGCGCCGAAGCATGCCAACCATGTGTTTATGGGTGAAAACTACTCCTGTAGAATTTGGTAATTTGGGGGTGTGGATGAGGAATGAATTTAAACCTTAAACAAATGCACTGCGCGGTGAGTGCTTGTAGATTCGAGAGATCAATCTGTGCAAGTCCGGCCTAAACCAAGAAATGGCCGTTCCAGACTTGTTTCGGTCACAAAGTGAAGGAGATGGGGTTGATCTTAGGGAGGAAGCGAAGAAGGTGTTGAGATTGTGAAGGTGTTGGCTTGCTTATGACTTGTAATGTAAAGGTGAGCAGGCTTGTGATTGATGCAAGCAAGCTCGGGGTGTTTGAATACGTTTTTATATTAACACTTGGTTTTCTCTCTCGTCCGAACTTGTGTTGTTGTTTGAAATAGGGCGGAGAACCTATTTATACAAGTCATTGAGCCTTATTCACGTCTCTCGTGGGAAGTGGAGGAAGTGGAGTGATGGAGTAGTGGAGTTGTGCGTCGGTGCCACACGACCCAGTCTTGCCCACTTCTCCCTGTTCATCTCTAACCGTCCATGACTTCCCGACACGTTCTTGTGATGGCGCGTTGCACGCGCACGTCGTATACCGCTGAGACCAATACCCCAATATGTATCCCCCAGTTTGTGACATGATTGATGTCCTGAATGTGTGAATCGTGGATCCACGAAAGATAGCATGTAATCTTTGAATTGAATAATCTTGTGTTATTCGGGAAGTCGATACTTGTGAAGTATCGTGTGTATTTTATGCGGAGTACTACATTATAGTGTGGTAAAGTGATGGGTAATGACGCCTCACCGACCAAATAACTCCCGACCGTGGTTGTATAACCAAGCTGGTGAATTTGGACGGATGAGATGATCTTTGAGACAGCATGCCGGTGTACATGTCCATGTCTCACTGTCCCATGAAGGTGCGATCTAGGCCACTCAATTTGACCGGCAAAGAGGAGTGGTTGAGATCGATTTTGCAATAGGAAATTGATGCCGCAAAAGGCCGCGCATCATGCTTTTTCCGGCGCGCGTTCCAAGACGACCTAATTTGGTCGGTCTTGGTCGATGGGTTTGACGGGAAGATGGCATGCTGGTGATCATGCCTATACATGTATATCCCATGAAAACGTGATCTAAGCCATTCAAATCATCCGGTGAAGTTGAGCGGTCGAGATCAGTTTGTGGTTTGGGAGGCGTGGCCATGCTAGTTTGGACGCACGTTTCGGATTGACCAGGCATGATATGCCTTGACCGAACATATGAGGAGGTAGATAGGCCCACGGTGGTCATGCTGGTATGACCGGCCCTTGCTTAATCTAATCTGTGACCCTCCATTTGTGCCGGAGAAGATGGACGCGCGTGATGGCTTGAAACCCTAATTTTGGCTTTCAAAGCCGCGCGCCATCTCTTGTTTGGGTGACGATTTTGTCACGGCCAAACATTGTTGGTCTTGACCGATTGGTCAAGTGTGTAGGCGGTCCCACGGTGATCGTGTTGACATGCTCTGGGCCCTTTAAGTCTACATCTACACCCTCCATCTATACCGCGAAGATGGATGGTTGAGACTGCTTTGCAACACATGTAATATGCCGCAAACCCTAATTTAGGGTTTTCCGTCCATAATGCTTGGTATGAACGGTTTCTTGGCAAGCTAGGCCAATGACCGACCATGCGGGGTCGGGCCGTGGGTATTCCATACCCTTGGGGGTGATGGAATTGATCCGGGGTCATCCAATCATGCTTATGGAGTTGGATGACCGTGATCGAGATCATATCCGGACCGATACGGTCAGTCCGGATGCTCAATCGGGCTAGTATAACACACCGAGAGGGGCTCAATCGGGCTAGTATAACACACCGAGAGTCACTGTACGGGTATTTCGTACATGGTTTCATTATAGTGCTTGAGGTTCGTGTTACTCGTAAGAGTAACACTCGGTCGTCATGCCACACCGATAATGAGTACTTTGGAAATACAAAGGCTGATATGAAATTCACAGGAAGGGATTGTTGCCACATGCTCCAACCTGGAGGAATTTCATGTATTCACAGAATGGGATTGTTGCTACATGCTCCATTCTTGGTGAATTAAGTGAGGGAGTATCCAACACTTATAAATGGCTTTATCTTTTACAAGATGTCAGCGCATGATTTTTTGGTTTTTTTTTTACAAATTTAACCTTAAACGAAAATCCACCATCAACACCATGCTAGCCGCACCTCTATGCCAATGGAAAATCATGTCAGCCATACCAAACGCGCCGAAGCATGCCAACCATGCTAGCCGCACCTCCGTGCCAATGGCAAATCATGCCAGCCACACCTAGCCCAAGCTAAGCACACCTCTGTGCCAATGGCAAATCATGCCAGCCACACCAAACGCGCCAAAGCATGCCAACCATGCTAGCCGCACCTCCGTGCCAATGGCAAATCATGCCAGCCACACTTAGCCCGAGCTAGCCGCGCCATGCCAAACGCACTCTGCCTTGGCCCTAGCTACGCTAGTCACGCCACGCCAAGCCAAGCACCCTTACCTTGGCCCTAGCCACGCCATGCCAAAATGGCGCCCACGCCTAGGCTTGCAAATCATGCAACCTAGGCCAAATTGGCCACGCATGCCATTGGCACATGCCAACACGCTCCGGTAGCTTTTCCTACCAGGGCGCGACCCAAATTGGACGCGCATGCCATTGGCACATGCCAACACGCTCGGTAGCTTTTCCTACCAGGGCGCGACCCAAATTGGCGCGCATGCCATTGGCACATGCCAACACACTCATTGGTAGCTTTTCCTACCAGTATGCGACCCAAATTGGCCGCGCATGCCATTGGCACATGCCAACATGCTCGCTGGTAGCTTTTCCTACCGGGCGCGACCCAAATTGGCCACGCATGCTATTGGCACATGCCAACATGCTCGGCCGGTAGCTTTTCCTAACTGGGCGCGACCAGTTGGCCACGCATGCCATTGGCACATGCCAACACGCTCGCCGGTAGCTTTTCCTACCAGGCGCTACCCAAATTGGCCACGCATGCCATTGGCACATGCCAACACGCTCACTGGTAGCTTTTCCTACCAGGTCGTCGTGACCAAAGTTGGCCACGCATGCCTTTGGCACATGCCAACATGCATCGCCGGTAGCTTTTCTTACCAGACATAGCCCTAATGGCCATGCGTGCCATTGACACATGCCAAACACGCACGCCGGTAGCCTAACTTGCAAACCGTGCAACCTACCATCAAGGCATTTCGCACACGCCATTGGCACTTGCCATACACGCCACTAGCAGCTCGGCATTGCCACTTACACTCAACGTACAAGCATTCCGCACATGCCATTGGCACATGCCACACACGCCACTAGCAGCTCGGCATTGCCACTTGCACTCAAGGTGCAACCCGCAACAAAGGCATTCCGCACATGCCGGTGACACATGCCACACGCGCCTCTAGCAGCGCCACTTGCACTCAAGATGCAACCAACACTCGAGACATCAACACAAACCGGGGATGCTTTCTAGGTTTTGGTTTGGCGGTCACAAAGATGCGGCGTACACTACGCTCACATTAAGAAAGCGTGAATATGAATAAAGCGGTCAAATAAATGAGGAAATAATGGTGAAAACGTTTTCACCCATAAACACCTTGCGGTTACCACCTCCTCCCATTATTTCACCCTTTACTCTCTTCCTTCATGAGGCCAGGGTACGTTTCAGCCTCGACTTGTATAAATAGGTCTTACCTATTTCCACCGGACAACAAGTCTCGGTCAGGAGAAAAATACAACACTCTCAGAAAATGCAGCTTTGCAAGCTCTCCAAAAAGCTTTCATCTCTTGCAAGCTTCCTAAGCTTTCACTTTCGATACAAGTCGAGACACTACTCTCCCGCATTATTCTCGTCTCAACACCTTTCTTTGCTTCCCTCCCCAAATCAACCCTTCTCCTCCACTTTGTGACCGAAGCAAGTCCGAACGGCCATTTCTTGGTTAAGGCCGGACTTGTACAGATTGATCTCTCGAATCTAGAAAGTGCTCACGTGTAGCACATTTGTTTAGGGTTTAAACCAGTTACTCACTCACCTACCGAATTTACCAAAATCGGCGGAAACGATTTTTACCCATAAACAGGGTCACACATGTGTCCAGGTAGGAATGAAGAGAGAATCCTGCGACACGTTGAATGGTAGGAAGGTAAAACCCTTCTCGAACTCTCATCTTGATAATCTTCGCTCTTGTACATAAAGTCTTCAACTTGTAAAAATTCTGCTCCTTGTCTTGTTGCTTTACTTGAATCTGAAATCTGCTTATTTCTGTACCGTTGCTTGTAAATCTTGAACATGTTCAACTTCCCTTCGAATTTGTGATGCTCCTCTTGTTGATGATGATGGTGTTTCTATGGACCTGTTGGTGTAGAGAGATATAAAGTGGATGGTGCTAACTGCGAACAAGATTACAAGTGGTATGTAAGTTAGCAATTCTATGTCACCATCATGATTGATAAAAATAGCACTCAAGAGATCAAAATAGTGCTTCTATTGGTGGGAGGTTGGGTAGCTCACCATTCTACCCGGAGTTTACGTACGTGACACACACTCTAAAAGCACATATTTAGAAAGGTACAAAGAATTGAAGGTCGGTGCCTCGCATGATGTAACATAGGTAGTCTCCACTATAGGGGAACACTACTCTAATACCGAATTCAGTCTGCACCTTATTTGCCACTGGCACGGTTAAATCCAACTTTAACTCTCATACAATTAAGAAACCCGATCATGTTCTCTGTCAACTCTAAGTTCAATCACTCTTATGAGAATCTCGATGTAATCTTAGCGACATGTATACTATGTGACTCTAAACTAACTACAAGTTGGAGTTTTTATTCACTAATTTACACAAAAGTTGAAAAATTAGAAAAATTTACAATGCAAATGCTTAATCACTCCCCCACACTTAAACTTTACATTGTCCTCAATGTAAATTGAATCGTCCAAAGAAAGTCAAGGTGGGAAATACTACATGATATGCGACAAGAAATCAGAAAAAATAAATACAAGACAAGAAAAAGATAAAAAAAAACAAGACAAAAAATACTCATCCTATGGGTTGCCTCCCATGCAGCGCTTGGTTTAAAGTCGTCAGCCCGACTATATCCTTGCAAGATTCATTCCCCATATACCAACAATCTGAAAAGTTGGGGATCCTTCCATAGAACCTGTTTTGGAAACACTAGCTTCACACAAATATTAGTAATATAAAACAGAAATGAAGCTATGAACCGATAAAAGCTTCCCCCACACTTATTCTTGTCCACACTTGGAAGTGTATAAAGAATATAGAAGTCGGGTACTACCACGGTTTCTTGTTTCAAAACCTGCATAGTATGAGAATCAAACATCTCTAATGGAGGATATCGAGAAAAAAAGTCATTCAACAATACTCTCGAAGCACATATATTCAAACCAATAAGAGGTAAAGGAGAAGAAACAATAGGCAGAGGGTTAGACAAACCTTGCACAATCTCTTGTATCAAGGAATCCTCATCATCCTTGAAAAACTCAAGTGAATTATTCACCTCTTGTATATCATGGTCCTCTATCAAACCTTGCAACCATTCTTCGTCCGTTTCCGCCTTAACCAAAATCTCGGCATCAACATCATCATTACAATCATTTGCAAGCTCAATTGGGTCTTCCACAATATTGGTTATATCGGTGTCATTCTCAACATACTCCTCTTGTAAGGCACATACTCCACTGCGAATTCAAGTCTCACCATAAGGAACTTTTTTAGAACACTCATTGGATCTTCCTCAAGCTCTACCTTTTGAATAGGTTCTTGATCATTATTAAGATCAATGCTCAAGTAAGCTACACTAGTGTCATCATATTCCTTTTCAACTTCACCTTGATCGCAAAAAGACTCCATTGTACACTCCTCGGGGATGTCACCATAAATTGGTTCAAGCGATGTATTTTCATAATCACTGTCACTTTCATAGTTGACATAATCTTGTTTGTCGCTGAATTTAGTGTTGTTAATCTCGAACTTATCCTTTTGAATAGGTGAATGATCATTATTAAGATCAAGAGTTGAGTTCAGTGCACAATTATCAACGAAAGTCCCCAAAGGTTCGCCTTTTTCAACATAATTATTCATTTCCTCTCTGTATTCATCAATGACCCTTCTTATGTCGAAAACACCTCTTTGAAGCTCTTGGAGTGATCCATCCAAATTTTGGATATAGTGTTCCATTTGTTTGTAAAGCTCATTCGACAAGGCAAAAGTAGAATTACTTACTTCAGTATTTTTAGGCCAATTATCTTCCCTTTGAATGGGTGAATGATCATAACCACGATCAGAAATTGGGCCAAACATACTATGAGCACATTCGGTCGATGGAACTGGTTCCATGCTTGGTTGTCTACGAACTGACTCCATGCTGACCATAAATTGTTGCATTTCATCTACCAAACTAGAGGAAATATTAATAGGAGCACAAGTACCATCCCCTCTTTGTGGTTGCCCACTTACATACCCACCGTAAGAAGGTTGGAATGTATGAGAACAACTAAAAGGGTACGTGGAATATTGACCATAACCAAAGGATTGGTTTTGATTGTACTCCCCGTAAGGCTGATAGTTGTCATATTGTTGAGGTTGAAAGTCGTATTGATTGCTCCAATATGCTTCGTCCATAGAAATCGGTACCTGAAACGAGATTCTCAAAACTCGGTTAAGAACCAAAGAATAAGAAAAAGTAAAACAAAAATAAGAAACCAAAAACAAGTGACAACCGCTGCCTCCCCGGCAGCGGCGCCAAAATTTGATCGCTGTTTGAAGAGATTGGGGAAGAATAAGAAATTGAGACTGATTTCTCTCTACTAGTGAGGGTTATAACTTGATATGACTATTGGCACCCTATGATTTGATATGGGCCACCCAGTGACCATTTGGCTGTCAGTCTTGGAAGACTGACAGTTAAATTTCCTGCATCATCTTTCTATTAATGCCTTAAGAGCCGTGTGCTTGCTAGCTTTGCCTCTGCTAACTCCATGTGCCTCCTAGTAAAGCCTTTAGCTCATATTTTTCCTCTTTTTTGCCATATGATTCCAAAACACCTATAAAACTCAAAACACATATAATAATACATAATTTACAAGAAAACATAACAAAGAAAGCATAAACTATAGATAAAATCACGGTGTATAAGACACCTATCAATGCATACACGTATGCGTACTTGTAGTTGTGAAATTCCGTGTACCAAGTACACATACCGGTACACACACTTGCGTAAGGTATAGGTCCGGAATTTCAGTTGGGTTTTGGTAGTGTACAAAGGTATGCGCACCCTTTCGCATACTTGCGAACCCATACTCAGACCGGCTACTTAATTATGCGTACGCATTTGCATACTTGAGTGGTTAAAGTTCTAAAATTGGTTTGTTCATGAACTAATACATTTATATATTAAGGAATGCATTCTTTGCAAACCGTGGCTATAATGTTCATGAAATGATTCGAGTGAATCAAACCGATTTTGCTTCGATTGTGTTCTTGTATACTTCTATGAGAAATTGAACAACTCTTTAACTAGTTTCATTTGAGTCATTTGAACTAGTTATGGTTAAGATGAATAAGGTTGATATGAGAGTGTTCATATAGCTAACCTCGGTTAACTACTGTTGAGCCAACATGGTGTACACGTTTAGGTAAGGTTACTCAAACCTAAATGAAGGTACATTTCATTTGTGTATAACAAGCTAAGTTCGATCTAACGGTTGAAAGATATTAGCTTGAGTCTAATCATATTTTCATCTAACGGTGAATATTGAATGCTTTGTTACCAAGGTAACTTAGATTGCAAACCCTGATTTGAAAACTATATAAAGGAGAACTCTAGCAACTGGGAAATCTAATCCCAACACCTCTTGTGTGATACTAGTTGTATAAGCTAGAGTCGATTATCCTTTAACCTTAGGTTTTTCACGAAACCTTGTAGGTTAACGACTTGAAGACTTCTTTGGGATTGTGAAGCCAGACCCAACTATTTTCTCTGTAGTTGTGTGTTCTGATCTTACTTCTTCTATCATGACTGAGTATTATCTTTGCTAAGATTTGCTTGAGATTTATCTCTGATAGGTAAGATTAAAAGTAGTAACAAACATCTTCGTCTCATCGTTTGTGATTCCACAATATCTTGTTTCGCTGTCATACGATTAAGATTATTGTGAGGTGATTGATAATACTAGGCTATTCTTCGGGAATATAAGTCTGGTTTATCAATTGGTTCCTGTGCACCTTTATTTATCAAAAGACAGAACAAAACTCGTAGGTATTTTTGTGGGTTACAAATTTATCTATTCCAATAGACTTTTCTGTGTGGGACCTTTCTTAAAGGCTACGCTTTGATAGTCTCTTTCTTTATCGAGACGTGGATATATTCTGCTCACTTGAGAGACATATTTGTTTATCAAGTCTTCGACTTTGGGTCGTAGCAACTCTTGGTTGTGGGTGATATCAACTAAGGGAATCAAGTGCGTAGTATCCTGCTGGGATCAGAGACGTAAGGAGCGCAATTGTACCTTGATTCAGTGTGAGATTGATTATGGTTCAACTACAGTCTAGTCCGAAGTTCATTGGTAGTAGGCTAGTGTTTTTAGCGGCTTAATACAGTGTGGTGTTCAAAGCTGGACTAGGTCCCGTGGTTTTTCTGCATTTGTGGTTTTCCTCGTTAACAAAATTCTGGTGTCTGTGTCATTTCTTTTCCGCATTATATTTTGTTATATTATATAATTGAAATATCACAGGTTGTGCGTTGAATCGATCGATTAGTAAATCCAACCTTTGGTTGTTGATTGAAATTGATTGATCCTTGAACATTGGTCTTTGGTACCGTTCAAGTTATTTCTCTTATATTCAATCGGGCTCGCAAATTCCTATTTGCTGATTGCAGATTGAATTGAGAAATTGAGATACAAAACTCTTTGATATACTTTTCTCTAGACTGAGTCTGACTGTCTAGTTGATTCTCTTGAAAGTATATTGGAGTTTGTCTATTCAGATTGCCAAAAGAAATATTGGGTGTGGTTGTTGTACCCCCGCTTTTTCAATTGGTATCAGAGCAGGCAAACACATTTAAAACCTCATAAGTCTGTGTTTGTAGCGATCTGAATGGACAGAAATGCTATCTCTATAAACGTACCACCAGTCTTCGATGGCTCAAATTACTTATGGTGGAAAATTACTATGCGTGCCTTTCTTCAAGCGCGTGATTTTCAATCATGGGTTTATGTTGTTAATGTCTATAATCCCCCGGTTGTTGCAGAAGGCGATGCAACTTTTCCTAAGGATATTAGTGCATATGAACCTGCCGAGATTCTCAGTGCAAAGCAAAATTCTGACAGGTTAAATGATATCGTCCATGACATTACCCCAGATCTTCAGCACCATGTGACTACGTGCACTCGGTCTAAAGATGCTTGGGATATCTTAGAAATCGTATTTAAAGGGAGTACCTGTGAAAAGGAAGCCAGGCTTCAAAACCTAAGTTCCGATTGGGAAAACCTTCGTATGGCAGATGAAGATTCATTTGATGAGTTTAATCACAAAGTGTCTGAAATTGTTAATGCATCTTTTGCGTTGGGTAAGACTAAACCTGAAAAGGACATTGTGATGAAAATTCTCAGGTCGCTGCCATCTAGATATGATTCTAAGAAGCATGCCATCGTTGAGGGAAATAACCTTGATACTCTTTCCAGAAATACTATTGTTGGAAAGTTAAAATTACTTGATCATGATCAAAATACAGTCAGAACGTCTGCGTTCAATGTTGTGACCATTACAAGTGAAGCTTCTAACTTGTCATGGGCTGATGAGTGTTGTTCTAATCAATCTGATCTTAACAGATCACTTATTACACAAAAGATCAAAGATATTGAGAAGAAAAGCAAAAGCAAAAGATCCGAGAGATTACCTTCTCTCTTTGATGCTATTGATGATTCAGTTCAAAAAGAAATATCTCAGTGTATCAATGGTATATGTTCAGGATTTTCAGCCCTCTCGGAAAAAGTCTCCATTAACTCAAATTTTGATTCGGAACGTGAGTCTGACACTGAGATTTTAGATTTCTTGGATAAAAGTGAAGAAATTCACAAGGAAAATCTTCAACTAAAGGTTTTGTTGCAGAAACTTGAATCATCACTTCAGGTGAAAACTCTTGAGATTGACTGTCTTAATGATGAATTCATCAGAACCCTATCTCTGAAAGAAAAAGGGATCAATTCTCTCAGGTATGAATTGCAAAGGTTGATAGGAATCTCCGACAAAATTTCAGCGATGTTATTTGGTCAAAATGCTTTTGGAAACACAAAAGGTTTAGGGTTCAAAAATAAGACTATGAGCACAATCAACTCGTTTGTTCCGGCCGGTTCTGGAACAACTGATTTTGTAAGTTGTGATAAATAGGAGACATCGTTTTGCTCGTTTTGTGGAAGTGCGAGTCATGCTCAAAGCAAGTGTTGGAAATTCAAGAGGAACAACAAAAGAAATACCAAACTTCAAAATGACATGCAAAGAATGAGTCTGACTATGGAGAAACAACAAACGCTTGAGTACAAGAAGAAGATGACTAAAAGAATCAGAGTCAGACATGGTAAGTCTGTTTACTCAACAAACCTTTATATGTCATCTTGTGACAGAAGAAGTAAACATTATGTTCACTCCATTACTATCTAATCATAGTAATGTGATGAATCCTTATTGTTGACTTGGAATAAGGATCACATCAAGGTTACTCAAGTCCTATAAAATATGTTGGATATTTTTTTTCATTTATGACTAAAAGTTATTTTGAGCAAGTGAATATTTTGTTGTTAAGATAGATAATGGAACGTGATATGTGAAGACTTTTTCAAAGTTTCCTTAGGGTTAGTTTTCCTAATAAGTCTACTTATGTTCATTTTTGATCAGAATTGTACTTCACTTTTTCTCTTTGAAAGATACAGTCTCATGGCACCTATAACTAGAGGTACTACAAAAAGAGATGCAGTAGAAGTTGTCAATGTGTATCTATGTGAAGGAATTCTGTTCTCAAGGAAGAGAAAGGTGAAGGCTGCGATTAGTGCTTCAGGTTCTTCCTCTAATTGCCTTTTGTCTGTTTGTCATCATGATAATAACTTCAGAGCTATGGTGAAAGATTTCATCAGAAAAAGAAATGATTTAAAATCTAAAATCGTTTCATCTTTAGAAGAAATATCTCACTATGAACAAATGTTATCTCTAACAAAGAACACACTACGTGGACTGAAAAGAGAACTTAGTGGATTAACTGATACTTCTGAAGATCTGGAGGAATTGAATGATCCCATTATCAATGGTTTTTTCAATAATGAGAAGGAATTCTCAGTGGATGCCTTGAGAAAGATCTACAATGTCTAGAAAACTTCTTATGAGAATTTATTCTTGTGTTTTTAAGAAGGATAACTAGGGTTTGGAATAGCCATTATTGTGAGTACACATAGCTATTGCCAACGTTTTCATCTTGCAATGTTTTTAGATTTATTTATTTAAATTCTAAAGTTGATTTGGAAGATGATTTTTGCAGTATTAATCTTTATGGTTTTATATATTGCAAAATTGTTATGGGATATGTTGTTTACGTCCGTGAACCTTGATTGTCCCATATTTGTTCAAAAGTTATCTCTATTATATGTCGGTATGAAAGTATTGATAAAATATGGAATGAACTTTTGACTATAAAAGTTAAGCCTTTTATGTCATTATGCAAATATTGATGGAACAAAGGATGAACTTTTGTTTACAAAGATTAAGTCTATTATATGTCTTTGTGCAAATAGTGATGAAAAATGGAATGAATTTTTGATTATTCCGCAGTATTGGTCTTTCCATGATCCACATCTTTGTGTATATACTGTTGTTGATGGTGGTTTTTAGCTTAGGGTTAAAATCGTAAAACACTAAACCCTAGCAGACAGTGATGTCACAACATTTAAAGTAACAAGCATTTACTAGGCACATTTACTGAAACCTTTAAATGTGTTCCTAAATAATTACTGGGGTATCTTTTTCAAATTAGGGTTACGACAAGCCAAACCCTAATTCCCACGTGTGCCAATGGCAAATCATGCCAGCCACACCGACCGTGCCAAAGCATGCCAACCATGCTAGCCGCACCTCTGTGCCAATGGCAAATCATGCCAATCATGCCGACCACGCCAAAACATGCCAACCATGCTAGGCGCACCTGCGTGCCAATGGCAAATCATGCCAGCCACACCGACCGCGCCAAAGCATGCCAACCATGCTAGCCGCACCTCTGTGCCAATGGCAAATCATGCCAGCCACACCGACCACGCCAAAGCATGCCAACCATGCTAGCCGCACCTCTGTGCCAATGGCAAAGCATGCCAGCCACACCGATCGCGCCAAAGCATGCCAACCATGCTAGCCGCACCTCTATGCCAATGGCAAATCATGCCATCCACACCGACCGCGCCAAAGCATGCCAACCATGCTAGCCGCACCTATGTGCCAATGGCAAATCATGCCAGCCACACCGACTGCGCCAAAGCATGCCAGCCATGCTAGCCGCACCTCCGTGCCAATGGCAAATCATGCCAGCCACACCTACTGCGCCATGCCAAACGCACCTCGCCATGACCCCATGCCGCTCCACCATATTGGCCTTCACTACGCGGCTATCAAACGAAGGCGTGCAACAATCAACGGTTGCCCTTCAATCCCAGGAGAAAATCCTGGCCGTCTAAGGTTACCAAACGACCTTTGCCCCAAAACCCTAGCTTGGTCACGCACCTAGCCCAAGCTAGACACGCCATGCCATGCGCCTATGGCAAACCCTTGGCCCCACATGCCAAGCCAAAACCACACCTAGCCAAAGCTAGCCACGCCCAAGGCAAACCCTTGGCCCCACATGCCAAGCCAAAACCGCACCTAGCCAAAGCTAGCCACGCCCAAGGCGAACCCTTGGCCCCACATGCCAAGCCAAACTAAACCTAGCCAAGCTAGTCGCGCCATGCCAAACGCACTTTGCCTTGGCCCTAGCTATGCTAGTCACATCATGCCAAGCCAAACGCCCTTGCCTTGGCCCTAGCCACGCCATACGCCCATGGCAAACCCTTGGCCCCATATGTCAAGCCAAAATTGCACCTAGCCAAAGCTAGCCACGCCCAAGGCAAACCCTTGGCCCCACATGCCAAGCAAAACTAAACCTAGCCAATCTAGCCGCGCCATGCCAAACGCACTTTGCCTTGGCCCTAGCCATGCTAGTCACATCATGCCAAGCCAAATGCCCTTGCCTTGGCCCTAGCCACGCCATACGCCCGTGGCAAACCCTTGGCCCCACATGCCAAGCCAAAATCGCACCTAGCCAAAGCTAGCCACGCCCAAGGCGAACCCTTGGCCCCACATGCCAAGCCTAACCACACCCTAACCACGCCACCCTGTTGGCCTTCCCTACGCGGCCACTAAAACGAAGGCGTGCAACAATCAACGGTTGCCCTTCAAACCCAAGAGAAAATCCTAGCCATCCAAGGTTACTAGACGACACATGGTAACCTTTGGCCCGAAAACCTAAGTTTGGCCACGCCAAACCTTGCCATGCCAACGGCATGCCAACCTAGCCACGCCACCACATTGGCCCTCACTACGCGGCTACCAAAACGAAGGCGTGCAACAATCAACGGTTTCCCTTCAATCCCAGGAGCAAATCCTAGCCATCCAAGGTTACCAGACGACACATGGTAACCTTTGGCCTGAAAACCTAAGTTTGGCCACGCCAAACCTTGCCATGCCAACAACATGCCAACCTAGCCGCGCCACCACATTGGCCCTCACTACGTGGCTACCAAAACGAAGGCGTGCAACGATCAACAGTTTCCCCTCCCCTCAAGATGCAAAATCCCGACCGTCGAAGGTCACCAGGCTGGCAAGTTTCCCGAGCTTGACTTGCCAAGCCACAACAACGCGCTACATGTTTTCCAAAACATTCGAGATATCAACACAAACTGGGGGATCCTCTTTGGGTATTGGTTTGGCGGTTTACAGCATGCGGCGTACACTATGCCCGTCATAAGGAAGTGTCATAAGGGTGAGGCGGTTAGTAAATACGGGAAGTTATGTGTGAAACGTTCATGGGACATAAAGCGCATGCGCTAACAACTTTATGGGACATCAATTCCATAACGTTAGCAGTTTCATGAAAACCAGTTTCATGCGTTAACCACTTTATGGAAACATCAATTCCATGCATACGGTTATCACCTCCTCCATTTACTTCCCCACTCCTTAATGAGACCAGGGTACGTTTTTACTCCGACTTGTATAAATAGGTCTTACCTATTTCCATTGAACAACAAGTTCATACGGGAGATACAACACTCAGAAATACTTACTTGCTAGCTCACCTTGGGATCTCTCTCACTTTTCTGATAACAAGTCGTAGTAACCCAACTACTCTTCCAGAATTAACTATTATGGTCTCACGACTTTCCTTGCTTCCCTCCCCAAAACTAACCCATTATCCTCCACTTTGTGACCGAGGCAAGTCTGGAACGGCCATTTCTTGGTTTAGGCCGGACTTGTACAGATTGATCTCTCGAATCTAAAGTACTCCCTTGCAGTACATTGTTTAGGGTTTAAATTGTTTCTCACCTGCACACCCGCAATTACCGAAATCAGCAGAAACAATTTTCACCTACAAACAATTGGCGACCACAGTGGGAGGTTCGATCTTTCGGTTACAATTTCAATTTTCAACCAGCAATTTCATTCTTCGACCCAGACGTCAATATGGTAGAGGAAGGCGATCCACTCCGACTCAGTTACTCGACGGCTGGATCATCAGTCATGACACGACAAGGGATGACTGGGGACTTCTCAGAGGCTGGAAGCAAAACGATCCGCCCAGGGATTAACGGCGCAGTTATCAGACAACTCAGCAACGACTCGGAAGACTGGGGACTTCCCATGACCATGTTTCTCGAAAAAAAAAAAAAAAACTTGGTCCTACACCCGGAAAGTTTATTCTCATCAGAAGACCTGAGAAACCGAGTAAGTCTTATATCTAGACAAAAAAACGTGGTTTGCTTTTTCAAGTTCTGATAAAACCTATAGCCATGTTTCATCCCATGTCATCTACCAACACACGGTTCCATGATTTTCCTGGGATGTCTGCGTCACTTTCATTCATAGCCAAAGACAATTCAATTCTAAACATTTCATTCAAAATATATATATATATATATATATATATATAATCCAAAACCGTCAAGGTAGCATTTATCTATTAACCCGAGAAAATCAGAAAATCAAGAACCAAAACCAGGCGTCTCATTTGCCTTTCAAAAAAAAATACTTAAAGATAAGAGGTCCAGAAGACAGATATATATTCAAGGGAAGTTTTCCAACAGCGGCTTGCTCCTTTTGGCAAAGGCCTCCCTCGTGCTTTGGAGAGCCACCCTCTTAAGTTTTAGCTTCCTGCACAACTTCTTGAATTCCGCTTCCTGCTTCTTCATCATGTCCGCGGAAGGACCTTAAACTGCTTCAGCCAACGACCTTTCAACATCAGAGAGACCTTCAACGAACCAAGGAATGTTGAAATCGAATCCCACGCACATGTCACGATGGAACTTCCAGCTCGAGATTACATCCTCAGATAATTGTATGACCAGTCACGTTGCACATCTCATCAATCGAAGACAAGGCCTCATCCACACGCTTGACCAACGCATGTCGACTAGTGATCTTCTTAGTCGTGGAAATGTGACCATAGCTTTCCCAAATCTTGGTGTATAATGTCGCATGTTTAGATGGCACGCTAAATCCACCAATCAACACATGACCTGGGAAAGGGGCCAGATACGGAGGATTGAAGGTGGCACCTGTAACTGAATCAGAAACTGGCAGGAGATCCCTAACTACGATTTTACCCCCGAAGTGATCTCCTCCACCCGAGTCACGGCAGCACCCTCGGGACGATGAATCTCCATGTCCAAGTCGCTAGCTAGCACAGTTTCCGCAGTGGGAAGTACGGCTACGTCTTTACTCTGGTAGTCTTCCACTTCAAGATCATCCCCATGAACGGTTTCCTCCTAGAAATCAAAATTTAGTTTTACTGCAAAAAAAAAAAAGAGGGGAAAGAAGAAAAACATGGAGGGGACTCACCGATTCAGTTTCAGACTGACTAGACGAAGATTCAACACTGCTGTCGGAATAATTGCTCTCGCCACCGCTAGACCCTGGACTCTCATCCTTTTCAAGTTCCGCGTCATCATGGGAAGGCTCTGCAACGCCGCTCTCTGTCTCGAAAAATGATGTTTTCTGACTTCTCGCAAGTTTGGCAAAGGCATTCGTACTACTGAGACCCTGGACAGAATACAAGGGCGCATTCTCAGAAAAGGAACAAGGAAATAAACGATCCAGGCCAAGGTCAAGAGGAGAGCCGTACGTACCCGCATATTGGATGAACTAAAAGCCGGCAGAGTCATGGAGTCTGACTGAAAGCCGCCCGCACGATCTTTAGATCTTCGTTCCTTCACCTGGGGACTATCTGCATTTGGACTAACGGAATTTCGCTTGGGACCCCTCGGCAATGGATGTTCCGTTAAAACCGCAAGAGAAGGCTTATCCTGACGATTCTCTACCACATCATTCACGAATCCATGAATAGCAAGAAACTCATCCTGCCAAAATATGTTGTATTTGGAGGTCGTTGATGGATTACGTTCCGTGAGGAAAGGCAGACTTTTACCCGACACAAGAGCACTAGCATCGAGAACAGTTGATAACGGGATTCCTTGGACAACCGGCTGACGAACAAGTGGGACCCCTTGGTCAAAACCCATATGTCGAGCAGCCCAATCGACATTGTAAGAGATCGCTTTGCAAGCTCCTCGAAAAAAGGATGGCACGTGGACAGGCGTGCAGCTACGCATGAACACCATCTCTCCAACGCTCAGGCCTTCCTTATCAGAAGACAAAGACATATTCGAAGCAGGAGCAAAGGTACTAATCTGAGTTATGGACGCATGCACCGGAGCCCATGGACGAAAATTAACCGCATACGAGTGGTCAAGAAACTTAATCAATTTCGGACCAGTTTTTCGGTGCCTGTTCGACCAACGCAGTATTCTGGAGCCACCCCAAGACTCGGGAAGTATATCCAACGGTTTCGGGGCATACTTCTCGAAATTCTCCCACAACCATGCCTGGAGAAAGGCGGCATGAACATACGAATCCACTTTCATATGGCCGTTCGAGGCGCGCATGTCCGAAACCAGCTGATCCAGGTGTGCATACAGAGAACCAAGAAACAAACCACCGAGGGGGGGAGCGACACCCTTTGCTAATTTTATGGCAAATATGATAAGTTCATGTCTTATTTCTTTCTTGCCCGAGCCGTCGTCAAAAATATCCCTGGATAGCCAAAGAGCCAAGAACGCCGCGACATGAAGTACGCTATTCTTCTGGTTCGACTCCAACTCGTCAGGAAACCACTGAGACACCCACCAATCATAAATGCACTTCGTCTCGTTTTCCTTCCAAACGAATCCATTTGACTTCGCAACCAGGGTGGCGCGAATTTCTTCTTCGTCTGCAGACAGCCTGACATCGAGGTTCCCAATTATAGGAAGATTTAGCAGCACAGCCACGCTCTCCAAAGAAATGGTCATTTCGCCCCACCTGCATATGGCCGTATGGGTGTCTGGACACCATCTGGAAACAAAAGCAACCAACCCTGGAATGTCTTTCCTAATCTGAAGCACTGCGGAAGCCGCAACAGCGTTGACAATCTGCGCCCTGGTCAAATTGGTCTTTACAGGTTCCTGGTCCATCATAAATCGCGTCCATTTCTCAAAGGAACGCAACGGACTTGCAGGGATTTTAAAGTCGATAGAAGAGGCACAATATTCTTTCCTCTGAAGGCAAAACCTTATTACGCCTCCTGGCCGAACCGATCGATCCTCTCCTTCGCTTTCCGGGCCGGTCAGAAGGATCGGCACGTATTGGGGATCGGCACGCTACGGATCTTCAACAACTATGATGCTGAGTTGAACACATTTGGAATCATTGGAGTACTTGGAAGTGACGAAGATTTCGAGTAATGTTGAAGAACCAAGGAGATCAAGCATTTGTATGAGAAGCTACAAAGTTTATTTATTTTGTAATCCATATGTATTGATAGTTTTGTCACTAAAATTGACAAAGGGGGAGATTGTTAGAGCACTGCTCGGTCGAACTCGCAAGCGTTTCTATCTCAAGCTTGTTTGTCAATGTTAGTGATCAAAACTATAAGTCTTGATTTCTAGTCTACTTATAGTGATGTCTCGAACTAGGATAGATTGTGTAGTTGAGCATTAGACTTCACGGCATTCATAAATTGAAGACGAAGAACTACTAAGGAGAGCTTGTGGAACTTCATCAACAAAAGGTATGTGGAGACTAAAACTCATCTATCACTTGGAAAGTCTATTTCTATTATATCTCCTATATTGAGACAAAAGTCATATTACTATATAGTTGTTGATAGGCTAAGAAAGATGCCTACAACATTAAACTGCAAGTGTACAGTGTCGATATGCAACACAGGGCAAGCACGGGTCGATCCACAGGGACTTGGTGGGTGTAGAGTTGAAGCTAAAGGAAAACTAAACTGATTTATATCACAATGTAATAAAAGGGGTTCGTTGTGTCGATACGACAAGAAATCGATGATTATACTAGAGCAACAAGATTAATAAGCAATAAAAAGATGAACTAGGGCTTTGAATCCACCACCTAAAAGCATAGAAATTCCCTAGTTGATATACTAGTTCTCTTTTCAATCAAGGAGCTACAGAAGTTCTAGCCTCAAACTACCTTGAAGATGTGAAAAATCACTTGTACATATGAATGACTTAACCTCAGCAAAATATTCCAATCCCTAGCATTACCTATCTTTCTAAGGCATAAATAATCAAAGATTGAATTGAATCGATTTATATAGGCTTGAATACTTCACAAAGAATTATCCTAACTACCATGGATGCATCACATACAAGGTGATTTGTTTTTATTCAGAGATTAAATCATGATTTTCATCTTACCTACTTTTAATCTTACTTAGCAAAGATAATACTCAATCACGATAGCAAAAGTAAGATCAGAACACGCAACTACAGAGAAAATAGTTGGGTCTGGCTTCACAATCCCAATGAAGTCTTCAAGTTGTTAACCTACAAGGTTTTATGAAAAACCTAAGGTTAAAGGAGAATCGACTCTAGTCGCAACTAGTATCACACAGAAGGTGTGGGGATTAGGTTTCCCAGATGCTAGAGTTCTCCCTTATATAGTTTTCAAATCAGGGTTTGCAATCTAAGTTACCTTGGTAACAAAGCATTCAATATTCACCGTTAGATGAAAACCTGATTAGATTCAAGCTAATATCTTTCAACCGTTAGATCAAACTTAACTTGTTATACACAAATAAAATGTACCTTCATTTAGGTTTGAGTAATCGTACCTAAACGTGTACACTAGGTTAATAGTTAACCTAGGTTAGCTATATGAACACTCTCATATTGACCTTATTCATCTTAACCACAACTAGTTCAAATGACTCAAATGAAACTAGTTATAGAGTTGTTCAATTGCTATATTCTCATAGAAGTATACAAGAACACAATTGAAGTAAAATCGGTTTGATTCACTCGAATCAATTTGAAAATGCGGGGGTCTAACAACCACACCCAACAATTCGTTTGGAAATCTGTGAGGACTTACTCCAATATACTTTCTAGAGAATCAACTAGACAATCAGACTCAATCTAGAGTAAAGTATATCAAAGAGTTTAATATCTCTAACTCTTAATTCAATCCGCAATCAGCAAATAAAAATCTACAAGCCTGATTGAATATCAGAGGAGTAACTTGAACGGTAGCAAAGACCAATGTTCAAGTGTCAATCAATTCAAATCAACAACCAAAGGTTGGATATTCTAAGTGATTGATCTTTACGCACAACCTGTGATATTTCAATTATATAACAAAATATAATGCGGAAAAGAAATAACACAGACACCAAAATTTTGTTAACGAGGAAAACAGCAAATGCATAAAAACCTCGGGACCTAGTCCAGTTTGAACACCACACTATATTAAGACACTACAAACTCTAGCCTACTACAAATTAACTTCGGACTGGACTGTAGTTGAACCCTAATCAATCTCCCACTGATTCAAGGTACAGTTGCGTTACTTACGTCTCTAATCCCAGCTGGATACTACGCACTTGATTCCCTTAGTTGATCTCACCCACAACCAAGAGTTGCTACGACCCAAAGTCGAAGACTTGATAAACATATCTGTCTCACACAGAAAAGTCTATATGCTATAGCATGGCTCGATTGAACCCACCAAGCGTTGGTATGTCAAGTTTGGTTGTCATATTTTAGTGAATCAAAACTCATGTTAAAAGTCGCTTGATTATGTACTAGAGTTAAACTTCGTATAGGTTAGCTTGAAAGTATTAGGATATGAGGCATTACAAGTATTGCGAAGACTTGAAGATGTGAATAAGCAAGGAGCTACAACGACAACAATCATCCTTCCACTTGAGGTTAGTGATATTTGACTTGAACTGTTTCATTCCCTAACGTATCTTTCAAGTCGTGCATATTGAAAACATAACTGCGAAGCATATTTGAACTCTAGATAGACATAGTATTAAGGAATACAATACGAGGTTTATTGCTTAACCATTAAACTTTGTAGATAAGACATCGCCATAATCATTTGAATGCTATTGTGATTATGTATGGGTATGAGGTGAGGATTTCATCCTAGGGAACAATGTTTACATGTGTTCTAAGGAAGTAAGTTCATAAACTTGTTTGTGAACCGAAAAGGAAATTTTCAGGTGTTATTGGTTTTGTTATTCATTGCATATCTTATGAACAACCAATATGTGTGATAGAGTATTACCGCTCATAACTTGTTGTGTTCTTGGTAGAACTGTTCACAAAGGCCTGACTTATGTATTGGTATAACTTTTATTAGTAAAACCGATATTAAGTAATCACCTGTGGTATGATCGGATTTTGTATGTCTGACCTTGTAAGGGAAAGGAAACCGATCCTTGTATGGGGTGCAGCAAGGTTTATAGAAGAAATGGGAACCGATCCTATGGACATGTGCAACACATATAAGTTATATACCATATATATGTGAGGAACCGATCCTAGTACCTAGTCAACCGAACTTTTGGGAAGCTTGTGTGACTATGCACAGTACTCACATGGAGGTAGAACCGAAACTTGTTTTGGTAGAACCGTAAACCCATGATTGTGATTGAATGTTGGTTTGATCAATCACATGGTTCTTGAAAGTCAGATGAACCAATTCTAAACTTGTTTGGAAGTGTGGCAAATCGGTTTCAAGGTTGTAAGTGTGAAAGAGAACTTACAAAGTTAAGATGTCGACAAACTTTGAACACGTGTTGTGAATGTTTATTTCTATAATTGTTCAAAGATATTCCTTAACGGCTAAGGGAAGAGAATCCCAGGATCGAAACATAAGTAAGTTAAGAATCTTTTAATTAAGGTTATTAACTTCATTTTGTAGGGAAATTACAGAATTAGTAATGTGCATTTACTAATTAGATTTTCCGAGAGATTTCGATCGTTATTTAGACAGAGCATTTCCAGGAATTATGAAAACCGAATATGCGCTTTTATGAATATCTTGAGAATATTTTCGGTTTTGGAAATTCCTTGGTGTCCAAACTTCCTTGTATATAAATACACGAAGTTTGCCTTTCTAGCAAACTAATCCTTCGTAACAACAAATTTACTCTTTTGTTGTAGTTACTGGTGTAGCCGCCTATTCGGAGAGGAGAGTAACCTAATTAGGCGAAATCTCTTACGGCCGCTATATTTAAAGTCTTCTTTGGGATTGAGAAGCTCTAGCGCGACCCGTTGGTGGGAAACTAGATAATTGCGGTTTATCTTTGTTTTCGATTGATTTGATTGACTAACGGTGGTTGAAATCTGATTGCACCTAGTTTGTTTATTCTTGAGAATCTTCTCTTCTGATATAAGATTCACTCAAACTAGTTCAGAGTTTCGACGGAGATCTTTAGACTGTTGTTAGTTCTAAATACGATCTTGTGATAATCCATTGTTAACAGACTCCGTTCTGTGCGTGATTGATCACAAGAGATTCAAGTGATTGTGTGCGTGTTTTTATTGAAGATTTAAGAAGATTTGAAGACAAAGAAGATATTGAAGATCTGACTTGGGTTTTATAATCTTTGGTGTGCACAATACTTGTTTGGGTAAAAGAGGATCCAATTAGTAATCGGTTTATCCTTGTGGTAGATTGGATTGATTAATTGAGTAGATCGGCATCAATACGTTTCCTTGTGATTAAAGGTATTGATTGGCTTAATCTTAAACGATTACCTTTGGGTGATTGAACATAAGATAGATCTAAGGACCCGACGAAGGAGTTTATGTTAAGATTGTCCGACTCATATCACTTGGTTGAATAGAGTTGATACCAAACAGATTTGTTGTTCCTTTACTGTTTGGAATACGAACCAAAGGAATTGTTCCAAGTACGTGACTTATTCACAAGTCGGAGGCGTGGGAATACAGACGGAACTAAGTGAACTATAGGGTTAGTTACTTGGTCTCAACTATACGAAGTTAGGTGTAATTTTGTGTAGCGGCTTAAACCTGAGAGTATTCAATTCTGGACAAGGTCCTTGGGTTTTTCTGCATTTGCGGTTTCCTCGTTAACAAAATCTTGTTGTGTCATTTACTTTTATTTTTCGCATTATAATTGTTTTATTATAATTAAAGTAAATCACACAAACGTTAGTTCCTATTTACTTGATAAGCAATCCTATTGTGTTTGGTTAAGTCCGAACCTTTGTATCAAGTAAACATACTTTGTTGTTGTATTGTCTCGATCTCGTATCCATACACGATCACACGAAGTGTGAACCGATTAGTTGCATTGTCTCGACTCAGTCCATAGACAATCACTTTCGGAGAAAGGACTTACAGTTAGGAAAAGTTTTAGCCTGAGGTATATTTAGGTACCCTTGCCTTTTCACTATAGATTGAATAAATCTGTCTCCCACAGAAATACCCAAGAGTTTTTGTTTCGTCTTTTGATAAATCAAGGTGAACAAGAACCAATTGATAACCAGACTTATATTCCTGAAGAACAGCCTAGTATTATCAATCACCTCACAATAATCTTAATCGACTAGCGAAACAAGATATTGTGGAATCACAAACGATGAGACGAAGATGTTTGTGATTACCTTTATCTTGCCTATCGGATAAATTAATCTCGAGTCAATTATTTCAATTGTACTCAATACGATAAAATCGGGCAAGATCAGAACACGCAACTGCAAAGAAAATATTTGGGTCTGGCTTCACAATCCCTATGAAGTCTTTGAAGTCGATAACCTACAGGGTCTCGAAGAAACCTAAGGTTAAAGGAGAATCGACTCTAGTTTAGGTAACTAGTAACACACATGAGGTGTGGGGATTAGATTTCCCAGTTGCTAGAGTTCTCCTTTAAATTATTTTCAAATCAGGGTTTGCAATCCAATTTACCTTGGTAACAAAGCATTCAATATTCACCGTTAGATGAAAAACCTGATTCAACCAAGCCAATGTCTTTCAACCGTTATATCGAACTTAGCTTGTGACACACAAATGAAATGTACCCTCATTTAGGTTTATGTAACCGTACCCAAACGTGTACACCATGTTGGCTCACAAATAGTTAACCGAGGTTAGCCATATGATTACTCTCATATCAACCTTATTCATCTTAACCATAACTAGTTCAAATGACTCAAATGAAACTAGTTAAAGAGCCGTTCAATTGCTATATTCTCATAGAAGTATACAAGAACACAATTGAAGCAAAATCGGTTTAATTCACTCGAATCAATCATGAACATTATAGCCACGGTTTGGAAAGTTTGCATTCCTTATTATATAAATGTTTAAGTTCATGTTAATAACCGATTTTTGAACTTTAACCTTCAAGTATGCAAACATGTACGCATACTTGAAATACCCGGACCAAGATTTGGTTTCGCCAGTACGTGAACTTTCAATCCCAGCAGAAATTCTCGGACATGAACTTGTACGCCAGTACGCAAACGGGTACGCATACTTAGGTTCCCGGATTTCTCAAACCAACAGGTACGCGAACGGGTGCGCATACTATGGTTCCCGGACATGGATTACATATGTGCAAGAGTGCACAACATGACATATCCAATAATGGTTAAGTGTTCTAAACTCTTATTTCAATCATTGAAACTTTCTTAGAGGATGACAATAGCCGTTTTCACATACAATTAGCACAAAAGCAATTTTCAAGATATTGAAATAATCATAACGAAACATTCCTAGACTACACCAAATGATTGTATCACACAAACCATGTAAGATGTTGCTCGGCAATTTTCACATGATATAAGATGAACTTGGTCAAAGAGAAAGCTTTCCAACATATATTTCGAGAAATATGTAAGCGAGATAAACTAAGCTCGAAATCTCAAATTTGTATATAGAAAACTATATCGTAATACGACTTATGTCTCAATATAGGAGATAAAGTAGAAATAGACTTTCCAAGTGATAGATGAGTTTCAGTATCCACATACGTTTTGTCGATGAAGTTCCACAAGCTCTCCTTAGTAGTTCTTTGTCTTCAAATGATGAACGCCATGAAATCTAATCTCAACTACACAATCTATGTCCTAGTCCGAGACATCTATAAATAGGCTAGAAATCACGACTTATAGTTTTAATCACTAACATTGACAAACATGCTTGAGATAGTAACGCATGCGAGTTCGACCGAGCAGTGCTCTAACAATCTCCCCCTTTGTCAATTTTAGTGACAAAACTATCAATACATATGGATTACAAAATAAATAAAACTTTGTAGCTTCTCATCCAAATGCTTAATCTCATTGGCATCTTCAACACGACTCTAAATCTTCGTCACTTCCAAGTACTCCATGATTCTAAACGTGTTCAACTCAGCATCATAGTTGTTGAACATCCGTAGCGATTACAATGAGAAAACAATTGCTCTCAATCATTGTTATACAGTGTCATAGTATTATTACACAACATCAAGGTTCAATTGTATCACAACTTTGACAACAATACTATGGTGATATGTATCACTCCCCCTTAGTCAATACTTCATCTCGACATGAAAACCACTCCCCCTTACATAATGATCCATAAACCATATGTATTTGTAGCATGAAACTACACATTAATTCTCCCCCTTTTTGTCAATATAAATTGGCAAAGGTACGAAAACTAGTGGGATCCTCATGAAATTTTCACAGAGATACTTCATGACCAAAAGAGAATAACTTACCAACTTATTTAGATGCAATCATAAAGCCGAAGATAAATGCATTCATCAAAGAGTTTATAAAGATACAAGATAACCCCTATAATATTCCACAGCCGCACTCCCCACAAAGATTTGGCAATAAAGCACAAGTTCAAAAAGAACTCTCCCCCATAAAATGTCATTCCCGAAAGAACAACAAAGGCGACCTTGATTTTACAAGAAAAGAAGGATTTCTAAAGAACACTAGAATACTTAACAGAAACACATCTACTAGAAACAGATGCAAACATGAAGCAACACTAGTCTGGGAATTCCAAACTCAATTGCCCAACACTAGTCTGAGATAAAAGCAGGGGCAAGAGTTATGGAGAACTAATGAACCAGAACAACACCAATAGACTGTCGTAAGTGTTGAAATGTGGCAGTATCTAATGGTTTGGTGAGAATATCAGCCAATTGTTGTTCGGAAGGCACAAATTCCATAGTAATGATACCATTTTCATAAATATCTCGAATAAAATGGTACCTTATGTCTATGTGCTTAGTTCTCGAGTGCTCAACGAGATTCTCAGTGATGCGAATCGAACTTGAGTTATCACAAAAGATCTTCATTATTCCAGAATCAATTCCATAATCAACAAGCATTTGTTTCATCCATAGAAGTTGAGTACAACATGAACCTGCAGCAATGTATTCTGCTTCACATGTTGAGAGAGATTGTGAATTTTGTTTCTTGATATGCCAAGCTACAAGATTCATCCCTATATAGTAGAATCCCCCTGATGTACTTTTTCTGTCTTCCACACACCCTGCCCAATCAGCATCTGAGTAGGTAGTAAGGTTAGTGTTAGTATCAAAAGTGTAGGAAAGACCATACTCGGCAGTGTGATTAATGTAACGTATGATCTTCTTTGCAACTGCAAGATGAGATTCCTTTGGATTTGGCTGAAACCTAGCATAACAACCAACACTAAAAGCAATATCAGGTCTCGTGGAAGTGAGATACAAAAGACTTCCAATTATGGATTGATAAAGTTTTGATCCACATTTACACCTTTCTCATCTCTATGTAGTTTACCCATGGTAGGCAAAGGAGTAAGTTTTGGACTTGACTTATCAAGACCGAATCTTGAAACAAGATCTTTTGCATATTGTTATTGAGATAAGTAAATTCCATCCTTGTGTTGTTGAATTTGTAAACCCAAAAAGAATTTTAATTCACCAACGTTGCTCATTTCAAACTCCTTACCAAGAGAGACTTGAAAATCTTTTGCAAGTTTCTCCGATGTTGATCCATAGATGATATCATAAACATAAACTTGAGAAATTACAACATCTTTCCCACTCCATTTGGTAAACAATGTTTTATCAGCTCCACCTCTTGAAAAACCTTTCATAAGGAGGAAAGTATTTAGTTTTTCAAACCAGGCACGAGGTGCTTGTTTTAACCCGTACAATGCCTTGTTGAGCTTAAGGACATGATCGAGGAAATCAGGGTTTTCAAATCCCTTAGGTTGAGCGACATATACTTCTTCCTTTAAGTTTCCATTTAGGAAAGCGGATTTAATGTCCATTTGAAACAGCTTAACCTTAAGAAAACAAGCATGAGCTAATAATAATCGAATGGACTCAAGGCGTGCCACATGAGCAAAGGTTTCGTCAAAATCGATCCCTTCAATCTGTGAATATCCCTGAGCGACAAGTCTATCTTTGTTTCTGACAATGGTGCCAAATTCATCAGACTTGTTCTTAAATATCCATTTGGTACCAACAATATTTATATTGGGGGGACAAGGTATGAGTTTCCATACATCTTGTCTTTGGAATTGATTTAACTCTTCATGCATTGCATTTACCAAAAAGGGATCACTAAGAGCTTCATCAATATTCCTTGGCTCCACTTGCGATAGATAACAACCAAAATTGCAAATATTTTGAAGTTGACCTCTCGTCTTAGCAGTAGATTCCCTACCTCCAACATGAATAGCCTGACTAGAGCTTTTCTTCTCATCACTAGAGACATCAGGATCGGCAACCATTGGAACAACTTCTTCTAATTCTGAAGTTTCTTTGATTTTCTCAATTGTCTCGGTCGGAGGCAATTCAACAGGAGAGTTATCATGACGAAAATTACTTAAATCATCAATGATAACATTTGCCGATTCCATCATGACTTGGGTTATGAGATTAAAGACTCGGAAACCACAACTGTCAGATGCATAGCCAAGAAAAATACCTTCATCGCTTTTCGAATCAAATTTCCCTTTCTGTTCACGATCCTTTAGAATTTAGCACTTACTGCCGAACACTCTGAGATAGTGTAAGTTGGGTTTCTTACCGTACCACAACTCATAGGGAGTGTTTAAGGTCTTTGACCGCAAATAAACACGATTGATCAAATAGCAAGCCGTAAAAACAGCCTCACCCCAAAACCTTAACGGTAAGTTTTTGTTATGGAGCATTACCCTTGCCATTTCCTGAATGTTTCTATTCTTACTTTCTGGAACTCCATTTTCTTGTGGAGTGATAGGTGGAGAGTATTGTGGAATAATTCCCAGAGAGTCACAGTATTCAAATACTTTGGTGTCTTTAAATTCAGTTCCACGATCGCTTCTAATTTCTTTAGTTTGCGACCCTGTTCATTCTGGATTCTATTAACAATAATCTTCAACTCACTGAGTGTTTCATTCTTGTGAGACAAAAACGCCACCCAAGTGAATCTGGTGTTATCATCTACCATAACCAAGGCATACTTCTTTCCAGCCACTATAGATTGTTGAATTGGGCCAAAAAGATCCATATGAATTAAATCAAGTGGAGCTTTGGTGAGAATATTTCGAGATGATTTGTGTGGAACTTTCGTTTGTTTACCCTATTGACAGGCACCACATACACCTTCAACCTTAGAATTGATTTTGGGAACTCCTCTAACAAGTTCTTTGTTAATGATCTTAGTTAGAAGACGATAATTGATGTGACCAAAACGTTCATGCCGGAGGTGTGTAGATTCCACTTACTGAACTGAGTATCTAGAAGATAACAATTATTATTGCCACGTGATCCTTGAAAAATCACTTTTCCGGATTTATCGATAATGTCACATCCTTTATCATTGAAGACAATCTTATGGCCTTTGTCACAGATTTGACTAACAGAAAGAAGATTAGCAGTCATACCTTTCACGTATATGACCTCATGTATTTCGGGAACGCTAGGTAATTTGATCGTCCCCTTCTTGATTATGTAGCAGCAGCTTCCATCTCCAAAAGTCAATGGTCCACCATCAAAATCGCTTAAGTTGATAAACAAAGAGAGATCTCCAGTCATATGTCTGCTACATCCACTATCAAGGAACCATTGAAAAGGTGATGTTGACTTTAGAGCAAAAGCTCCCATACTAGCACTACTAACCATATTCGGTTTTCTTGTTAGTATTTAATGTCTTTTAAGAGAAGACAAAAGTTGTACAGTTTTCTTATGAAGATCACCCACAACTTCTAATATTTTCTTGAAAGGCAAACAAGCATGTTGAAAGTGATCATGAGCACCACAAAACAAGCATGTTCCAACATCCTTATCCTTGTTTGAGAAGTTCTGAGCACTATTAGGTTTCACAAAGCCTAGACCTCGCTTATCACCTGACTTACGATAATTCTTCAGGGAAGAATTAGAGGAGTTATGTAAAACCAATGAAGATGACTTTACAGATTTCAAATACTTAAGTTTTGCAATTTATGCAGCAAGATCAGAATTGATCCGAATTTGTTCATCTAACTTCTTCTGGAGATCAACTACCTCTTCAGCATTTTCTCAAAAACACAGAATTTTTGATATATACTTCTGTTAGAGCATTGCTCGGTCGAACTCGCATGCTTTGCTATATCAAGCATGTTTGTCAATATTAGTGATCAAAACTATAAGTCTTGATTTCTAGCCTATTATAGCTAAAGGTCTCGGACTAGGATAGAAAGTGTAGTTGAGCTCAAGACTCCATGGCAATCATCATACAAGAAGAAGGACTACTCAAGGAACTTGTGGAACTTCATCGACTAAAAGGTATGTGGAGACTTGAACTTATCTGTCACTCAAAAGTCTATTTACTCTATCTCCTATTCTTGAGACAAAAGTCGTTTTGATATATAGACTTTCATTATACACATTTGCTATTTCGAGCCGAGTTTAACTCGCCTATCTATTTCTCGAAATATGTGTTGGTAAGCTTTCGCTTTAGCCAAATTCATCTTTACCTAGTGACGAATGTCATGTTATGTTTCAATCACTTTGAAAATTGCTCTTACAAAAAATGGTCTGTGAATAACGTCTATATAACGTTCTCTGAGAATGTTTCAATGATTGAAATGAGAGTTTAGATTACATAACCATTGGTAGGATATAAGCATTATTGTGGAAACACATATATGTATAAGTCCTTATTCCTTGAACCAAAGTTTGCGAACTTTGTTGATCAAGAGAAACGGAATGTGGCGTGAGCCAAGTCCGCGAACTGGCGGAAGTTCTCGACCCGAGAATTTCTGCTGGAGTTTGTGAACTCCTTCCGTGAGCTTAAGTCCGCGAACTTGAGTAGGTTATATCTAAAATCGATTGTTCTTGAACTCATGTTTATATAAACTAAGGAATGCTTTTGCAAACCGTGGCTATAAAGTTCATGAACCGATTTGAGTGAATCAAACCGTTTTTGCTTCGATTGTGTCTTGTGTAGTTACATAAGATCTAAGCAATTGAACAACTCTCTAACTAGTTCATTTGAGTCATTTGAACTAGTTATGGTGAAGAAGAATATGGTTGATATGAAATTGCTCATATGGCTAACCATTTGGTTAACTATTGTTGAACCAACAAATGTCAATGTTTGGGAACGGTTACATAAACTCAAAATTGGACACTTCACTTGTGTGTAACAAGCTAAGGTTTCAATCCAACGGTTGAGAAATATTAGCTTGAATCTAATCAGGTTTTCATCTAACGGTGAATATTGAATGCTTTGTTACCAAGCTAACATTGATTGCAAACCCTGATTTGGAAGACTATATAAGGGAGAACTCTAGCAACTGGGAAACCTAATCCCCATACCTTACGTGTGATACTAGTTGTATAATCTATAGTCGATTCTCCTTTAACCTTGGGTTTTCTTCTCTAAACCAGGTTAACGACTTAAAGACTTCATTGGGATTGTGAAGCCAGACCGATACTACTTTTCTTGTAGTTGTGTGATCTGATCTTGTTGTTTCTATCGCATTTAGTACAATTGGAATAATTGGCTTGAGATTTATATCTCCGATAGGCAAGATAGAAAATAAATCACAAACACTTTGTCTCATCGTTTGTGATTCCGCAATATCTTTTTTCGCTGCGTCGATTAAGATTATTGTGAGGTGATGATAATACTAGGTTGTTCTTCGGGAATATAAGTCTGGGTTATCAATTGGTTCATGTTCACCTTGATTTATCAAAAGACGGAACAAAAACTCGTAGGTATATTTGTGGGAGACGGATTTATCTATTACCGTAGACTTTTCTGTGTGATACAACTTTTTTTATTAAAGTCTTCGACTTTGGGTCGTAGCAACTCTTAGTTGTGGGTAAGATCATCTAAGGGAATCAAGTACGTAGCATCCTGCTGGGATCAGAGGCGTAGGAGCATAACTGTACCTTGGATCAGTGTGAGATTGGTTGGGGTTCAACTACAGTCCGGACCGAAGTTAATTTGGAGTAGGCTAGTGTCTGTAGCGGCTTAATACAGTGTGTTCAATCTGAACTAGGTCCCGGGGTTTTTCTGCATTTGCGGTTTCCTCGTTAACAAAATTCTGGTGTTTGTGTTATTTCTATTCCGCATTATATTTGTTTATATAATTGAAATATCACAGGTTGTGCGTTGTTCAATCAATTAGAATATCCGACCTTTTTGTTGTTGATTTAAATTGATTGACACTTGGATATTGGTCTTTGGTACCATCCAAGTTATCTCTCTTTGATAAAGACTCACAGATTTCTATTTGCTTGAGTAAAGATCAAATCGAGAGATTAGATATAAACTTTTTGATATACTTTTTATCTAGATTGAGTCTGAATATCTAGTTGATTCTCTAGAAAGTATATTGGAGTTTGTCCATACAAATTGCTAATCGAAATATTGGGTGTGGTTGTTGCACCCCCGCTTTTTCAACTTCGCAATGAAGACCATCAATTTTTTTTTATCAAACGATATTTTTTGAGACAAAGAAAATTGATGAGTTTTTTTAAATCAGGATTCTCAACCTTATCGACGGTTTCTAGAACACTCTCAATATTGAGTTTATCCATTTTTGGTGAAGCGTATTCAGAGACAATATTTTCCATCATCAGATCGCTACAAACACAGACTTATAAGGTCTTTAATGTGTTTGCCTGCTCTGATACCAATTGAAAAAGCGGGGGTCTAACAACCACACCCAACAATTTGTTTGGCAATCTGAGAGGACTTACTCCAATATACTTTCTAGAGAATCAACTAGACAGTCAGACTAAATCTAGAGTAAAGTATATCAAAGAGTTTAATATCTCTAACTCTTAATTCAATCTGCAATCAACAAATAGAAATCTGCAATCCCGATTGAATATCAGATGAGTAACTTGAACGGTACCAAAGACCAATGTTCAAGTGTCAATCGATTTAAATCAACAACCAAAGGTTGGATATTATAATCGATTGATCTTAACGCACAACCTGTGATATTTCAATTATATAACAAAATACAATGCGGAAAAGAAATAACACACAGAAAAACCCCGGGACCTAGTCCGGTTTGAACACCACATTGTATTAAGCCGCTACAAACTCTAGCCTACTACCAATTAACTTCGGACTGGACTGTAGTTGAACCCTAATCAATCTCACACTGATTCAAGGTACAGTTGCGTTCCTTACGTCTCTGATCCCAGCAGGATACTACGCACTTGATTCCCTTAGTTGATCTTGCCCACAACCAAGAGTTGCTACGACCCAAAGTCGAAGATTTGATAAACAAATATGTCTCACACAGAAAAGTCTATAGATTGAATAAATCTGTCTCCCACAGAAATATCCAAGAGTTTTAGTTTTGTCTTTTGATAAATCAAGGTGAACATGAACCAATTGATAAACCGGAATTATATTCCCGAAGAACGGCCTAGTATTATCAATCACCTCACAATAATCTTAATTGACTAGCGAAACAAGATATTGTGGAATCACAAACGATGAGACAAAGATGTTTGTGATTACTTTTATCTTGCCTATCGGAGAAATTAATCTCGAGTCAATTATTTCAATTGCACTCAATACGATAGAATCAGGCAAGATCAGAACACGCAACTACAAAGAAAATAGTTGGGTCTGGCTTCACAATCCCAATGAAGTCTTTGAAGTCGTTAACCTACAGGGTCTCGAAGAAACCTAAGGTTAAAGGAGAATCGACTATAGTTTATGCAACTAGTAACACACAGGAGGTGTGGGGATTAGATTTCCCAGTTGCTAGAGTTCTCCTTTAAATTGTTTTCAAATCAGGGTTTGCAATCCAAGTTACCTTGGTAACAAAGCATTCAATATTCACCGTTAGATGAAAAACCTGATTCAACCAAGCTAATATCTTTCAACTGTTAGATCAAACTTAGCTTGTTACACACAAATGAAATGTACCCTCATTTAGGTTTATGTAACCGTACCCAAACGTGTACACCATGTTAGCTCACAAATAGTTAAGCGAGGTTAGCCATATGATTACTCTCATATCAACCTTATTAATCTTAACCATAACTAGTTCAAATGACACAATTGAAGCAAAATCGGTTTGATTCACTCGAATCAATCATGGACATTATAGCCACAGTTTGCAAAGATTGCATTCCTTATTATATAAATGTTTATGTTCATGTTCATAACCGATTTTTGAACTTTAACCTTCAAGTATGCAAACGTGTACGCATACTTGAAATACCTGGACCAAGATTGGGTTTCGCCAGTACGCAAACGGGTACGCGAACTTTCATTCCCAGCAGAAATTCTCGGACATGAACCTGTACGCCAGTACGCAAACGTGTACGCATACTTAGGTTCCCGGATTTCTCAAACCAACAGGTACGCGAACGGGTGCGCATACTATGGTTCCCGGACATGGATTACATATGTGCAAGAGTGCACAACATGACATATCCAATAATGGTTAAGTGTTCTAAACTGTTATTTCAATCATTGAAACATTCTTAGAGGATGACAATATCCGTTTTCACACACTATTAGCATCAAGTCAATTTTCAAGATATTGAAATAATCATAACGAAACATTCCAAGACTACACCAAATGATTGTATCACACAAACCATGTAAGATGTTGCTCGGCAATTTTCACATGATATAAGATGAACTTGGTCGAAGCGAAAGCTTGCCAACACATATTTCGAGAAATATGTAAGCGAGATAATCTCAGCTCGAAATCTCAAATGTGTATATAGAAAACTATATCGTAATACGACTTATGTCTCAATATAGGAGATAGAGTAGAAATAGACTTTCCAAGTGATAGATGAGTTTCAGTATCCACATACCTTTTGTCCATGAAGTTCCACAAGCTCCCCTTAGTAGTTCTTCGTCTTCAAATGATGAACGTCGTGAAAGCTAAGCTCAACTAAACAATCTATGTCCTAGTCCGAAAAATCTATAAATTGGCTAGAAATCAAGAATTATAGTTTTGATCACTAACATTGACAAACATGCTTGAGATAGCAACGCATGCGAGTTCGACCGAGCAGTGCTCTAACACAATTCATGAACATTATAGCCACGGTTTGCAAAGAATGCATTCTTTATTATATAAATGTATTAGTTCATGAACAAACCAATTTTAGAACTTTAATCACTCAAGTATGGAAACGCGTACGCATACTTAATTAAGTAGCCGGTCTGAGTTTGGGTTCGCCGGTACGCAAATATGTACGCATACTTCCAAACACAATAGAAATTCCCAGACCCAAACCCTTCGCCAGTACGCGTACGGGTATGTGTACTTAGGTACTCGAAATTTCACAACTAATAGGTAGGCATAAGGGTATGCGTACTATAGTTCCGATCATGGATCACATATATACAAGAACGCATACTATGCTCATAATTCAATGATGGTTAAGTGTTGTAAACTCTATTTCAATCATTGAAACTTTTTTAGAGGATGACAATAGCTGTTTTCACGAACTATTAGCATCAAAGCAATTTTCAAGTTATTGAAATAATCATAACGAAACATTCCAAGTCTACACCAAATGATTGTATCACACAAACCATGTAAGATGTTACTCGACGATTTTCACATGATCATCTTTTGACTTTCGTCAAGAATATAAGATGAACTTGGTTGAAGTGAAAGCTTACCAACACATATTTCGAGAAATATGTAAGCGAGTTAAACTCAGCTCGAAATCTCAAATGTGCATAATCTAATACTATATAGTAATACGACTTTTGTCTCAATATAAGAGATATAGTAGAAATAGACTTTCCAAGTGATAGATGAGTTTTAGTCTCCACATACCTTTTCTTGATGAAGTTCCACAAGTTCTCCTTAGTAGTTCCTCGCCTTCAATTGATGAACGCCGTGAAGTCTAATGCTCAACTACACAATCTATCCTAGTCCGAGACATTACTATAAGTAGACTAGAAACCAAGACGTATAGTTTTGATCACTAACATTGACAAACAAGATAGAGATAGCAACGCTTGCGAGTTCGACCGAGTAGTGCTCTAACAATCTCCCCCTTTGTCAATTTTAGTGACAAAACTATCAATACATATGGATTACAAAACAAATAAACTTTGTAGCTTCTCATCCAAATGCTTGATCTCCTTGGTTCTTCAACATTACTCGAAATCTTCGTCACTTCCAAGTACTCCAATGATTCTAAATGTGTTCAACTCAAAGATCATAGTTGTTGAAGATCCGTAGCAATAACAATGAGAAAACAGTTGCTCTCAATCATTGTTATACAATGTCATAGTATTATTACACATCATCAAAGTTCAATTGTATCACAACTTTGACAACAATACTATGGTGATATGTATCACTCCCCCTTAGTCAATACTATCTCACATGAAAACCACTCCCCCTTACATAATGATCCGTAAACCATATGTATTTGTAGTGTGAACTACACATTAATTCTCCCCCTTTTTGTCAATATAAATTGGCAAAGGTACGAAAACTAGTGCGATCCTCATGAAATTTTCATAGAGATACTTCATGACCAAAAGAGAACTACATACCAACTTGTTTCGATGATTTCACATAGTCAAAACTTATTGTATTCATCAAGGATTTTATAAAGATATAAGATAACTCCTACAATATTCCACAGCCGCACTCCCCAAAAAAATTTGGCAATTAAGCACAAGTTCAATTAAGAACTCTCTCCCATAAAATGTCATTCCAAAAGAACAACAAGAGCAACCTTACTTTCATAAGAAAAGAAGGATTTCTTTGGACTTTAACAAATCACATGAAACATGAATTTGTATCCAAAAATCTCAATTGAATTAACCACGGGGAAAATGATCAATTCAATTGACCATGCTCAACATAAGAGAACTTACGGAGCCGCACAGTACATACACAAAGATGTGGATCAGGGAAAGACCAATATTGCGGAATAATCAAAGATTCATTCTATTTTTCATCACTATTTGCACAATGACATATAATAGACTTAATATTTGTAAACAAAAGTTCATCCTATCTTCCATCAATATTTGCATAATGACATAATAGGCTTAACTTTTGTAGTCAAAAGTTCATTCTATCTTTTATCAATATTTTTATACCGACATGTAATAGAGTTAACTTTTGAGCATATATGGGACAGTCAAGGTTCACGGACGTAAAAAACATATCCCATAACAATTTGCAATATATAAAACCATAAATATTAATATTGAAAAAATCATCTTCCAAATAACTTAGAGTTTAAATAAATAAATCTAAAAACATTGCAAGATGAAAACGTTGGCCATAGCTATGTGTACTCACAATAATGGCTATTCCAAACCCTAGTTATCCTTCTTAAAAACACAAGAATAAATTATCATAAGAAGTTTCTTAGACAATAAGAACAAAAAAACTCTAAAAGAAAAGAAAACGATCACAAGCTAAAATCAATGTTCATGTACGGAAGCTTCATGGGATTCAAGACCTTCAAGCTTGTGATAGATGGTATCGACTGCATCTTAGGACAAGATACACTTCTTGAGACGATCCTTAACATGTGTCTTCATGAGAGCAAGGTCGAGTTAACCTTTTTCAACTCAGTTCTTAGCATATCAAGGTTTTTTAAGGTATCAACAAGAAGCAGTTTTGCATCGTTAAATTGACCGATAAAATCTTGAACAACTTCAGCAGAAATCTCTTCATCATCCTCAATGTCTGAAAGATTATCAAGAGATTGAGTAGAGGTGTCACTGACTTCCACAAGAGATCTTTTCTCCTCTTCTTCGAAACCAAAACCCTTATCAAGAAAACCTTTTACAAAGTTACAAGATCCCAAAGGAGATGCCATTCTTGACAAGAAAAATAACATGGAGTACACGTACTCTTCGAAAGTTGTTATTTAAATGGTTTCTCAGGAAAACATATTTTAGGGTTTCGAAAGTTGGTTCGTGATATGTACCATGCGTACCCGTACGAACGAAAACTTGGCCCATAAGATAAAAGAACCAAAGCAATGAAGGATGCAATCCAAAGAGACTGTTTGCAACGCAGTATTTTGCCGAGCGAAAAATTTCACAAGTCTTAGCTCGATAAATTTTACATTCTCACAAGAGAAAAATTTAGAGCAAAAGAGTAGCAATTTTTGACACAATAAAATTTCAAAAAGAAATAATTTTTTCTGTCACAAATACAAATACTTATGCAAACATGTTTATGAATGATAATCCGGCTAGGAACGATAAGAAAATAGCTAGAGAAACAGAAAACACTTTGCCATCAAGTATACCTGATTATATCTCACTCCACCGGGATTTTTGTGAGTGATATTTCATCCTTGTGATCAATTAGCACAAGTATGAGCCTTGATCTCATCAAATGAAAGTTGTTTTCAGTTAAACCTCTTTTCCTGATCTTTGGAGGAAAACCCTTTTGATGCGAAGAGTTATCATAAATTTTACTATCAAAATACGACGCATAGTATGTATTCTTACCTTAAGAATTTTGACTAGAGGGAATTGACAGCATGTTAATGATTTCTTTATATCCTTCAATTATCAGATTTAGGTTGTCTTCCATATATCCATTTTTGTTTCCTTCTTCTGGTACCTTTTTCACATCACGAAAAACATTATCTCCCCTTTTAATAGAGGAAGATCCTTGAGCTCTTCTTGGATGAAATGGTTTAGGAAGACTGTTTTGCATTTGAACATTTGAGGAACACATCGAACTGACTTTCCTGGTAGGGTACACAAGGTGAGTACTAAAATCAATTGGTATAGACATACGAATGTCAGTTACACCTTTGACAATTAAATCTAAGGTGTGTTGAAGACGAACAATAGAATTGTCATTCAACCTAGATTTCCTCTTGTGTTCACCATGTCCTTTTGAATCACAAAATAGACACACTTTCTGATCACATGAGTGATTAGACTGAAGAGTCTTAACACCATCGTTGGGAGATGTCTTCCTTCTATGTGATGTGGATATTCCTTGATTAGAGAAAGACAAGCACATTCTTTTCAACAGGAAGGGATTTCGATTTTGCTTCTGGAACTGAATTTTTTACAGTTAAATCAGAAGCAATTGGTATAGTGGACTCTTTGGAACGTTCTTGAACAGAGAGTTTATTCAAAAGAGATTCAATTTCCAAAGCATCCTCTTTGAGTTTTTCCTCAAGTAGAGTTCGTGAATAACAGACTGAGGCGTTTTCCTCTCGAAGGACCTTTAGAAGATAATCACGCTCATTTACCATACCAACAAGGGCATAAACTTTGTCTTTCAACCGGTTGACATTATCAGCGTGGATTCTAACAAGTTTTAGAATCACTGCATTCTCTTTGGATGCTTCCTTTCAACTTCAGAGTCAGACTCGTCAGTAAGGTAATCCGGGTAACACTTGTCAATGAAAGTCTGTTTCGTTGGAACACTAGGTTCGTCTGTATTCGAGATTGACAAATCTTTCTCTTTAATAGATTTCATAGAAAGATAACTTTTGTTTCTGGTGATGCGTTTATCAGAGATAACACTTTTGTCCATATTTAGATCGCTACAAATACAGACTTATGAGGCCTTAAATGTGTTTGCCTGCTCTGATACCAATTAAAAAAACGGGGGTCTAACAACCACACCCAATATTTCGTTCGGAAATCTGAATAGACAAACTCCAATATACTTTCAAGAGAATCAACTAGACAGTCAGACTCAATCTACATAAATGTATATCAAAGAGCTATATCTTAATTTCTCAATTCAATCTGCAATAAAAAAAATAGGAATTTGCGAGCCCGATTGAATAAGAGAAATAACTTGGATGGCATCACAAACCAATATCCAAGTGTCAGTTAATTCAATCAACAACCCAAAGGTCGGATTCAAGAACTGATTGAACTTAACGCACAACCTGTGATATTTCTATCATATAACGAAATATAATGCGGAAAAGAAATAACACAAACACCAGAAATTTTGTTAACGAGGAAACCGCAAATGCAGAAAAACCCCGGGACCTAGTCCATCTTTGAACACCACACTGTATTAAGCCGCTACAGACACTAGCCTACTACCAATGAACTTCAAACTGGAATGTAGTTGAGCCCTAATCAATCTCACACTGATCAAGGTACAGTTGCGCTCCTTACGTCTCTGAACCCCTGCAGGATTCTACGCACTTGATTCCCTTAGCTGATCTCACCCACAACCAAAAGTTGATACGACCCAAAGTCGAAGACTTGATAAACAAATCTGTCTCACATAGAAAAGTCTATTGGAATAGATAAATCTGTATCCCACAGAAATACCTACAAGTTTTGTTCCGTCTTTTGACAAATCAAGGTGCACAGGAACCAATTGATAAACCATACTTATATTCCCGAAGAACAATCTAGTATTATCAATCACCTCACAATAATCTTAATCGTATGGAAGCGAAACAAGATATTTTGGAATCACAAACGATGAGACGAAGATGCTTGCGACTACTTTTAATCTTACCTATCGGAGATAAATCTCAAGCAAATCTTAGCAAAGATGATACTCAATCACTATAGTAAAAGTAAGATCAGAACACGCAACTACAGAGAAAATAGTTGGGTTTGGCTTCACAATCCCAATGAAGTCTTCTAGTCGTTAACCTACAAGGTTTTGTGATAAACCTAAGGATAAATAAGAATCGACTCCAGTCGCAACTAGAATCACACAGAAGGTGTGGGTATTAGGTTTCCCAGTTGCTAGAGTTCTCCCTTATATAGTTTTCAAATCAGGGTTTGCAATCTAAGTTACCTTGGTAACAAAGCATTCAATATTCACCGTTAGATGAAAAACTGATTAGACTCAAGATAATATCTTTCAACTGTTAGATCAAACTTAGCTTGTTATACAGAAATGAAATGTACCTTCATTTAGGTTTGAGTAACCGTACCTAAACGTGTACACTAGGTTGGCTCAACAATAGTTAACCGAGTTTAGCTATATGAACACTCTCATATCAACCTTTTTCATCTTAACCACAACTAGTTCAAATTACTCAAATGAAACTAGTTATAGAGTTTTTCAATTGCTATATTCTCATAGAAGTATACAAGAACACAATTGAAGCAAAATCGGTTTGATTCACTCGAATCAATTCATGAACATTATAGCCGCGGTTTGCAAAGAATGCATTCCTTATTATATAAATGTATTAGTTCATGAACAAACCGATTTTAGAACTTTAACACTCAAGTATGCAAACGGGTACACATACTTAATTAAGTAGCCGGTCTGAGTTTGGGTTCGCCAGTATGAAAACGGGTACACATAATTCCAAACACATCAGAAATTCCCGGACCCAAACCCTTCGCCAGTACGCGTACGGGTATGTGTACTTAGGTACTCGGAATTTCACAACTAACAGGTACGCATACTATAGTTCCGGTCATGGATCACATATATGCAAGAACGCATACTATGCTCATAATCCAATGATCGTTAAGTGTTCTAAACTCTATTTCAATCATTGAAACTTTCTTAGAGGATGAAAATAGCTATTTTCACAAACTATTAGCATTAAAACAATTTTCAAGTTATTGGAATAATCATAAAGAAACATTCCAAGTCTACACCAAATGATTGTATCACACCATGTAAGATGTTACTCGGCGATTTTCACATGATCATCTTTTGACTTTCGTCAAGAATATAAGATGAACTTGGTTGAAGCGAAATCTTACCAACACATATTTCGAGAAATATGTAAGCGAGTTAAACTCAGCTCGAAATCTCAAATGTGCATAATCGAATACTATATAGTAATACGACTTTTGTCTCAATATAGGAGATAGAGTAGAAATAGACTTTCCAAGTGATAAATGAGTTTTAGTCTCCACATACCTTTTTTTGATGAAGTTCCACAAGCTCTCCTTAGTAGTTCTTCGTCTTCAATTGATGAACGCCGTGAAGTCTAATGCTCAACTACACAATCTATCCTAGTCCGAGACATTACTATAAGTAGACTAGAAATCAAGACTTATAGTTTTGATCACTAACATTGACAAACAAGCTTGAGATAGCAACGCTTGCGAGTTAGACCGAGTAGTGCTCTAACATATTCAACTTATGTTAATTTTCAGTTTCACTTGCTTTAGAAACTTAGTCTTTTTTCTGCATGTTTAAATAATATTAGAGTTGTAGTAAGTTGGCATGGTTTGAAATGCTCGACCTTGCCGACCATCCCAGGCTCTCTTTTACATTGTCAGGGATAGGTAGTCGGCATGGTTTGAAATGCTCGACCTTGCCGACTTACTACAACATATAAGTAGTATAAAGATATTACTTTAAGTACAAAGTACAACCCATTGAATGCTCAACGACTAGAATTTTCAAAATCAAAACATTAAGTGTGTTGTTATTATAAAAGCACTTTCAACTTCAACTTCAACCATGCATAAAGAATGGAAGTTTCAAGAGCAACAAACTAATTATTTGTAGTCTTTGTACACTAAGTGGTCATTTTGCATATGATTGTCCCTTTGAAAGAAGCAAATACACCATTGATGGTTTTAAGGGATTCTTATTTCTTATGAAATCTGCAGTAGGAGATGTATATCAAACGTATGCTTCAAAATGCACCTGTTGTGGAGTTTTCTATTGGATAGATGAGCGCCTAGCTCCGTATGAAGATGAAGTTGCTAAAATCAACCTTCTACCATGCACAGATCCATGTTGCGACGATAAGATGAAGCTAATTACCTCTCCTAAAAAATTGTGTACCGGAAAAAGATATTATCCATGTCTCAAATGTGTTAGGGTTAAGTTTTTAAGGTTTGTATGCTCTAGTTAAGTGTTGAGTACATCTCAATGTACTAAGAATGTTACAGTCGGCATGTTTTAGTTTATATAAAATGAAGACTTCTTTATAGTCGTCAAGGTTTATCCATATTACTATAAGTTATTTAATTTCATTTTAGTCGGCATTATAAAAAATTCTAAGAATGCCGACGGCGGAACAGTCAGTATTGAACAAAATATTAAGTTTGCTAGAAAGACAAACTCACCAAGGTAGTTTGGACATCAAGGAATTACCAAATACAAAAATCCAAAATATATGCAATAAATGTCAATTTTCGGTTTTGTAAATATTCCAACCGTTGTCCAACTAAAATCTCTCTTGGATGACAACTCAATCTTTTCTAGCATAATAAATATTGTTTACTAATATAGCAACCAGAAATGTGCTTATCCACTTGGGATATGTGTAAGAGCACTGCTCAGCCGAACTCGCAAGCGTTGTTATCTCAAATTTGTTTGTCAAGTTTAGTTGCCAAAACTATAAGTCTTGATTTCTAGTCTACTTATAGCTAAGTCCCGGATTAGGATAAAAAGTATAGTTGAACTTTAGACTTCACGGCGTTCATCGAATGAACACGAAGAACTACACAAGGGAACTTGTGGAACTTCATCAACAAAAGGTATGTGGAAACTTGAACTCATCTATCACTCAAAAGTCTATCTACTCTATCTCCTATTTGAGACAAAAGTCGTATTGCTATATAGACTTCATTTATACACATTTGATATTTCGAGCCGAGTTTATCTCGCTTATCTATTTCTCGAAATATGTGTGGGTAAGCTTTCGCTTTAACCAAGTTTATCTTTTATTCTTGACGTATGTCAAAAGATGATCATATAAAAATCTCCTTGTAACATCTTACATGATTTGTGTGATGCAATCATTTGGTATAGAATCGGAATGTTTCGTATTGATCATTCGATTACTTGAAAATTGCTTTGGAGCTAATAGTTGTGTGAGACATCTATTGTCCTCTTCTAAGAATGCTTCAATGATTGAAATGAGAGTTTAGAACATGTAACCATGATTGGATATAAACATAGTGTGTGCATTCACATTTGTGTAAAGTCCAAGTTCGGGAACCATGGTATGCGTACACGTACGCGTACTGGTTGGTGAATGGAAGTCCGGGAACTAAGTATGCGTACTCGTACGCATACTGACGTAAGTCTAAGTTCCGGAATTCAACTGAGGTTGTAAGTATGCGCACCCGTTCGCGTACTGGCGAAACCAAACTCAGTCCGGCTACTTAAGTATGCGTACCCATTTGCGTACTTGAGTAGGTTATGTTCTAAAATCGATTTGTTCATGAACTAATACATTTATATATTAAGGAATGCAATCTTTTGCAAACCGTGGCTATAATGTTCATGAAATGATTCGAGTGAATCAAAATCGATTTTGCTTCAATTGTGTCTTGTATACTTCTATGAGAATATAAATAATTGAACAACTCTCTAACTAGTTTCATTTGACTCATTTAAACTAGTTGTGATAAAGATGAATGAGGTTGATATGAAAGTGTTCATATGGCTAACCTCGGTTAACTATTGTTGAACCAACTAAGTGTACACGTTTAGGTATGGTTACATTTATCTAAATGTTGGTACATTTCATTTGTGTATGACAAGCTAAGTACGATTTAACGGTTGAAAGATATTAGCTTGAATCTAATCAGTTTTTCATCTAACGGTGAATATTGAATATTTTGTTACCAAGGTAATATTGATTACAAACCATAATTTGGAGACTATATAAAGGAGAACTCTAGCAACTGGGAAACCTAATCCCCACACCTCCTGTGTGATACTAGTTGCGACTAGAGTCGATTCTCCTTTAACCTTAGGTTTTTCTAAAACCCAGTAGGTTAACGATTTAAAGACTTCATTGGGATTGTGAATCCAGACCCAACTATTTTCTCTGTAGTTGCGTGTTCTAATCTTGTTGTTTTCTATTGTGATTGAGTACTATCTTCTTTAAGATTTGGTCAAGATTTATTCTCCGATAGGCAAGATTGAAAAGTAGTCACAAACACCTTCGTCTCATCGTTTGTGATTCCACAATATCTTGTTTTGTTAATCGCTTAAGATTATTGTGAGCTAATTGATATTACTAGGCTGTTCTTCCTGAATATAAGTCCGGTTTATCAATTGGTTCCTGTTCACCTTGGTTTATCAAAAGACGGAACAAAACTCGTAGGTATATCTGTGGGAGACAAATTTATCTATTCAATAAACTTTTTTGTGTGATACAGATTTGTTTATTAATTCTTCGACTTTGGGTCGTAGCAACTCTTAGTTGTGGGTGAGATCAACTAAGGAATCAAGTGCGCTGAATCCGGCGTGGTTCAAGAGGCGTAAGGAATAAAACTGTACCTTGATCAGTGTAAGATTGATTAGGGCTCAACTACATTCCAGTCCGAAGTTAACTTGGAGTAGGCTAGTGTCTGTAACGAATTAATACAGTGTGGTGTTCAATATGGACTAGGTCCCGGGGTTTTTCTGCATTTGCGGTTTCCTCGTTGACAAAATTTCTGGTGTCTGTGTTATTTCTTTTCCGCATTATATTTGGTTATATAATTGAAATATCACAGGTTGTGCGTAAGTTCAATCAATTGTGAATCCAACCTTTGGTTGTTGATTAAATTGATTGACACTTGGATATTGGTTTTTGATACCATCCAAGTTGTTTCTTATAATAATCAGGCTCACGGATTTCTATCTGTTTGATTTGCTGATTACATTAAGAAACAAAGATATAACTCTTGGATATATTTCTTGATTGAGCTCGCTTTATTAGTTGGTGCTCTCCGAATTATATTGGAGTTAGTCCATACAGACTGCTAAGTGAAATATTGGGTGTGGTTGTTAGACCCCCGCTTTTTCAACTGGTATCAGAGCAGGCAAACACGTTTAAGACCTCATAAGTTTGTGTTTATAGCGATCTAACTCTATGGACAGAAGTACTATCTCTGACAAACGTATCACCAGAGACAAAAATTCAGTTTCGATGAAATCTATTAAAGAGAAAGACTTGTTAATCTCACATATAAATGAACATTCTGTTCCTACGAAACAGACAAGTATTGATATGTGTTCTCATGTTGATCTTACTGACGAATATGATTCTGAAGTAGAAAGGGAAGCATCCCGAGAGAGTGCAGCGATTCTAAAACTTGTTAGAATCAAGGGCAGCTGAATTCAATAGGCTGAAACACAAGGTTAATACAATAATAGAATATCGTGACTCCCAACTAAGGGCTCTTCGCGAGGAAAAACTCAAAGAAGATGTCTGTGAAATTGAACAACTATTGAGTAATCTCTCTATTCAAAATAAATGTTGTTCTGGGGAGTCAGTCATTCCAAATACTTTTGACTCTGCTGTGATCTTGGAAAACATGATAAGTTCTAATCATGTTTCTCAAATGAAAACAGCTTAAGAAGCTAAACTGGAAACCCTTCCTATTGATTATTGATTTACCACGTCTTATGGAAGGAAGAAATCTTCGAAAGACTTTTTTAATGCTGCTCACTCTAATCACTCTGGTGATCAGAGAGTATGTTTTTTTTTTTGTGATTCAAAAAGACATGTTCAACAGAAGAGCAAACTGAATCCAAATGACAAATACTTTTGTCGACTTCAGCACACCTTAGAATTAATACTCAAAGGTGTAACTGACATCCGGATGTCTAAACCTATTGGTGTTAGTACTCTCCTTGTGAATTCTTCCAAGAATGTCAGTTCAGTTTGCTCATCGAACGCTCAAACAAATGGTAGCACTTATACAAATCGTTCAAGGAGATTTCAGAAAGGTTCTTATCAACCTAATGTGAAGAATAATATTCAAGATGTAAAAAAGGCTTCTGAAGATGGAAGCAACTGCGGAGATATGAAGGACAATCTTAATCTGATAATTGAAGGATACAAGGATCTTATAAACAGGCTGTCAAAATCCTCCATACAAACTTCTTCAGGTAAGGATTCAACCATAGTCTCGTATTTTGATGGCAGTAAGTTTTATGATAAATTTTCACATAAAAAAAGGTTCTATTCTAGAATTGGAAGGAAGAAGAGACTCAACCGAGAACACCATTCATTTAATGAGCCTAGGGCTCATACTTGTGATAATTAATCACAAGGTTGAAACCTCACTCATAAAAAATCCTGGTTGAGTGAGATATGATCAGGAATACGTTGTGGCAAGATGTTCTCTGATTAGTCAAGCTATTTTCTTGTCGTCCTTAGCTGGATTATCGATAGCAGACATTTTTGCACAAGTATTTTTATTAAGTGTTGTTCTTGTGATTTTTGATTAAATTTATTTTTTAATGGTTTATTTGCCACTCTTATGCTCTAAATTTTTCCTCTTGTGAGAATGTAAAATTTATTAAGCTAAGATATGTAAAACTTTTCACTTAGCAACTTTTTGTTGTGCAAACAATTTTCTTGGTTTGTTCCTTTAGTGTCTTTTGTTTATGGGTCAAGACTGTACTCGTACGGGTACCCGTGTTACTTTTCACGAACTATCTTTAGAAACCCTAAAATCTTTTTCCATGTGAAACCTTTTAAATACCAAACTTATTGATTTGAGTACACGTACTCCTGGTTTTGTTCTTGTCAAGAATGGCGTCACCTCCTGGCACTTGTGATTTTGCAAAAGGTTTTCTTGATAAGGGTTGTGGTTTCGAGTCCAAAGGGAAGAAGAAAAGAACTCCTATAGAAGTTAATGATCTCTATTCTCAATCACTTGACTCATATTCAGACATTAAGGATGATGAAGAGATTTCTGCTGAAGTGGTTCTTGATTTTATTAGTCACTTTGAGGAAGCAAAACCGCAGCTTGTTGATACCATGAAAGTTCTTGATGTGTTGCGAACTGAGTTGAAAAAGGTTAACTCTGACCTTGCTCTCATGAAGTCACATGTTAAGGATCGTTTCAACGAGAATACATTCTTCGAAGAAGAAGTTGATGTTGTAAATCACAAACTCAAAGGTCTTGAAACCCGTGAAGCTTCCGAACGTGAACCTTGATGTTAGCTTGTGATCGTGTTTTTCTAAGTAGTTATTTTTATTTTGTCTAGGAAACTTCTTATGAGAACTTATTCTTATGTTTTAAGAAGGATAACTAGGGTCTGGAATAGCAATTATTGTGAGTACACATAGCTATTTCCAACGTTTTTCATCTTGCAATGTTTTTAGATTTATTTATTTAAATTCTAAAGTTTATTTGGAAGATGATTTTGCAGTATTAATCTTTATGGTCTTCTATATTGCAAAAACTTTATGGCATATGTGTGTTTGCGTCCATGAACTATGATTGTCCCATATACGTCAAAAGTTAAGTCTATTATATGTCTTTATGCAAATATTGATGGAAAATAAAATGAACTTTTGATAACAAAGATTAGGTCTATGATATCATTATGCAAATAGTGATACAAATAGAATGAATCTTTGAATATTCCGCAGTATTGATCTTTCCCTGATCCACTTTATGTGAAAGTACTGTGTGGCTCCGTAAGTTTTCTTATGTTGAGCATTTCCGATTAAATTAATTATAGGTTCTCTTGTGGTTAATTTAATTGAGTTTTCTGGATACAAATTCATATTTCATGTAATTTGTTAATGTCCAAAGAAATCCTTCTTTTCTCGTAAAAGTAAGGTCGCTCTTGTTATTCCTTTTGGAATGACATGTTATGGGGGAGAATTCTTAATTGAACTTGTGCTTAATTGCCAAATCTTTGTGGGGAGTGCGGCTGTGGAATATTGTAGGAGTTATCTTGTATCTTTATTAACTCCTTGATGAATACAATAAGTTTCGACTATGTGAAATCATCAAAAAAAAGTTGATATGTGCTTCTCTTTTGGTCATGAAGTATCTCTATGGAAATTTCATTAGGATCCCACTAGTTTTCGTACCTTTGCCAATTTATATTGACAAAAAGGGGGAGAATTAATGTGTAGTTCACAATAAAAATACATATGGTTTACGGATCATTATGTAAGGGGGAGTGGTTTTTATTGTGAGATGAAGTATTGTCTAAGGGGGAGTGAAACATATCACCATAGATTGTTGTCAAAGTTGTGATGTAATTGGACTTTGATGTTGTGTAATAATACTATGACACTGTATAACAATGATTGAGAACAACTGTTTTCTTATTGTTATAGCTACGGATCTTCAACAACTATGATACTGAGTTGAACAAGTTCAGAATCAGTGGAGTACTTGGAAGTGACGAAGATTTCGAGTAATGTTGAAGAACCAAGGAGATCAAGCATTTGGATGAGAAGCTATAAAGTTTATTTATTTTGTAATCCATATGTATTGATAATTTTGTCACTAAAATTGACAAAGGGGGAGATTGTTAGAGCACTGCTCGGTCGAACTCGCAAGCGTTGCTATCTCAAGCTTGTTTGTCAAGTTTAGTTGCCAAAAACTCTAAGTCTTGATGTCCAGTCTACTTTATTAGAGCATGGCTCGGTTGAACCCACCAAGCGTTGGTATGTCAAGTTTGGTTGTCATATTTTAGTGAATCAAAACTCATGTTAAGAGTCGCTTGATTATGTACTAGAGTTAAACTTCGTATAGGTTAGCTTGAAAGTATTAGGATATGAGACATTACAAGTATTGCGAAGACTTGAAGATGTGAAGAAGCAAGGAGCTACAACGACAACAATCATCCTTCCACTTGAGGTTAGTGATATTTGACTTGAACTGTTTCATTCCCTAACGTATGTTTCAAGTCGTGCATATTGAAAACATAACTGCGAAGCATATTTGAACTCTAGATAGACATAGTATTAAGGAATACAATACGAGGATTATTGCTTAATCATTTGAATTCTATTGTGATTATGTATGGGTATGAGGTGAGGATTTCATCCTAGGGAACAATGTTTACATGTGTTCTAAGGAAGTAAGTTCATAAACTTGTTTGTGGACCGAAAAGGAAATTGCCAGGTGTTATTGGTTTTGTTATTCATTGCATATCTTATGAACAACCAATATGTGTGATAGAGTATAACCGCTCACAACTTGTTGTGTTCTTGGTAGAACTGTTCACAAAGGCCTGACTTATGTATTGGTATAACTTTTATTAGTAAAACCGATCTTAAGTAATCACTTGTGGTATGATCGGATTTTGTATGTCTGACCTTGTAAGGGAAAGGGAGTCGATCCTAGTAAGGGAAAGGGAACCGATCCTAGTAAGGGGTCCAGTACATCAAAGGTAATCGATCCTTGTATGGGGTGCAGCAAAGTTTATAACAGAAACGGGAACCGATCCTATGGACATGTGCAACACATATAAGTTAGATACATATATATGTGAGGAACCGATCCTAGTACCTAGTCAACCGAACTTTTGGGAAGCTAGTGTGACTATGCACAATACTCACATGGAGGTAGAACCGAAACTTGTTTTGGTAGAACCGTAAACCCATGATTGTGATTGAATGTTGGTTTGATCAATCACATAGTTCTTGAAAGTCAGATGAACCAATTCTAAACTTGTTTGGAAGTGTGGCAAATCGGTTTCAAGGTTGTAAGTGTGAAAGAGAACTTACAAAGTTAAGATGTCGACAAACTTTGAACACGCGCTGTGAATGTTTATTTCTATAATTGTTCAAATATATTCCTTAACGACTAAGGGAATAGAATCCCAGGATCGAAACATAAGTAAGTTAAGAATCTTTTAATTAAGGTTATTAATTTCATTTTGTAGGGAAATTACAGAATTAGTAATGTGCATTTACTAATTAGATTTTCCGAGAGATTTCGTTCGTTATTTTTAGACAGAGCATTTCCAGGAATTATGAAAACCGAATCTGTGCTTTTATGAATATCTTGAGAATATTTTCGGTTTTGGAAATTCCTTGGTGTCCAAACTTCCTTGTCTATAAATACACGAAGTTTGCCTTTCTAGCAAACTAATCCTTCGTAACAACAGATTTACTCTTTTGTTGTTGTTACTGGTGTATCCGCCTATTCGGAGAGGATAGTAACCTAATTAGGTGAAATATCTTACGTCCGCTCAGTTTAAAGTCTTCTTTGGGATTGAGAATCTCTAGCGCAACCCGTTGGTGGGAAACTAGATAATTGCGGTTTATCTTTGTTTTCGATTGATTTGATTGACTAACGGTGGTTGAAATCTGATTGCACCTACTTTGTTTATTCTTGAGAATCTTCTCTTCTGATATAAGATTCACTCAAACTAGTTCAGAGTTTCGACAGGGATCTTTAGATTGTTGTTAGTTCTAAAGACGATCTTGTGATAATCCATTGTTAACAGACTCCGTTCTGTGCGTGATTGATCACAAGAGATTCAAGTGATTGTGTCTAGGTTTTTATTAAAGATTTAAGAAAATTTGAAGACAAAGAAGATATTGAAGATCTGACTTGGGTTTTATAATCTTTGGTGTGCACAATACTTGTTTGGGTAAAAGAGGATCCTATTAATAATCGGTTTATCCTTGTGGTAAATTGGATTGATTAATTGAATAGATCGGCATCAATACGTTTCCTTGTGATTAAAGGTATTGATTGGCTTAATCTTAAACGATTACCTTTGGTTGATTGAACATAATATAGATCTAAGGACCCGACGAAGGAGTTTATGTTAAGATAAACAGAAGAGCCTTTGTCCGACTCATATCACTTGGTTAAATAGAGTTGATACCAAACAGATTTGTTGTTCCTTTACTGTTTGGAATACGAACCAAAGGAATTGTTCCAAGTACGTGACTTATTCACAAGTCGGAGGCGTGGGAATACAGACGGAACTAAGTGAACTATATGGTTAGTTACTTGGTCTCAACTATACGAAGTTAGGTGTAATTTTGTGTAGCGGCTTAATCCTGAGAGTATTCAATTCTAGACAAGGTCCCAGGGTTTTTCTGCATTTGCGGTTTCCTCGTTAAAAAAATCTTGTTGTGTCATTTACTTATATTTTCCGCATTATAATTGTTTTATTATAATTAAAGTAAATCACACAAACGTTAGTTCCTATTTACTTGATAAGCAATCCTATTGTGTTTGGTTAAGTCCAAACCTTTGTATCAAGTAAACATACTACGTTGTTGTATTGTCTCGATCTCGTATCCATAGACGATCACACGAAGTGTGAACCGATTAGTTGTATTGTCTCGACTCAGTCCATAGACAATCACTTTCGGAGAAAGGACTTATAGGTAGGAAAAGTTTTAGCTTGAGGTATATTTGGGTACCCTCGCCTTTTCATACTTATAGCTAAGTCTCGGATTAGCATAGAAAGTGTATTTGAGCTTTAGCCTTCACGGAGTTCATCGAATGAAGACGAAAAAATACTCAAGGGAACTTGTGGAACTTCATCAAGAAAAGGTATGTGGAGACTTGAACTAATCTATCACTCAAAAGTCTATCTCCTATTTGAGACAAAAGTCGTATTGCTATATAGACTTCATTTATACACATTTGATATTTCGAGCCGAGTTTATCTCGCTTATCTATTTCTCAAAATATGTGTTGGTAAGATTTCGCTTTAACCAAGTTCATCTTTTATTCTTGACGTAAGTCAAAAGATGATCATGTGAAAATCGCCTTGTAACATCTTACATGATTTGTGTGATGCAATCATTTGGTGTAGACATCTATTGTCGTCTTCTAAGAATGCTTCAATGATTGAAATGAGAGTTTAGAACATGTAACCATGATTGGATATAAAAATAATGTGTGTATTCACATTTGTGTAAAGTCCAAGTCCGGGAACCATGGTATGCTTACCCGTACGCGTACTGGTTGGTGAATGGAAGTCCGGGAACTAAGTATGCATACCCGTACGCTTACTGGCGTAAGTATAAGTTTCGGAATTCAACTGAGGTTGTAAGTATGCGTACTCGTTCGCGTACTGGCGAAACCAAACTCAGTCCGGCTACTTAAGTATGCGTACACGTTTGCGTACTTGAGTAGGGTATGTTCTAAAATCGGTTTGTTCATGAACTAATACATTTATATATTAAGGAATGCAATCTTTTGCAAACCGTGTCTATAATGTTCATGAAATGATTCGAGTGAATTAAAATCGATTTTGCTTCAATTGTGTCTTGTATACTTCTATGAGAATATAAACAATTGAACAACTCTCTAACTAGTTTCATTTGAGTCATTTGAAATAGTTGTGATAAAGAATAAAGTTGATATGAAAGTGTTCATACGGCTAACCTCGGTTAACTATTGTTGAACAAACTAAGTGTATACGTTTAGGTACGGTTACCTTTATCTAAATGTTGGTACATTTCATTTATGTATGACAAGCTAAGTTTGATCTAACGTTTGAAAGATATTAGCTTGAATCTAATCAGGTTTTCATCTGACGGTGAATATTGAATGCTTTGTTACCAAGGTAACATTGATTACAGACCCTGATTTGGAGACTATACAAAGGAAAACTCTAGCAACTGGGAAACCTAATCCCCACATCTCCTGTGTGATACTAGTTGCGACTAGTGTCGATTCTCCTTTAACCTTAGGTTTTTCTAAAACCCAGTAAGTTAACGACTTAAAGACTTCATTGGGATAGTGAAGCCTGACCCAACTATTTTCTCTGTAGTTGCGTGTTCTGATCTTGATGTTTTCTATTGTGATTGAGTACTATCTTCTTTAATATTTGCTCGAGATTTATTCTCCGATAGGCAAGATTGAAAAGTAGTCACAAACACCTTCGTCTCATCGTTTGTGATTCCACAATATCTTGTTTCGTTAATCGATTAAGATTATTGTGAGGTGATTGATATTACTAGGTTGTTCTTCGGGAATATAAGTCCAGTTTATCAATTAGTTCATGTTCACATTGATTTATCAAAAGACGGAACAAAACTCGTAGGTATATCTGTGGGAGACTGATTTATCTATTCAATAGACTTTTCTGTGTGATAAAGATTTGTTTATTAAGTCTTCGACTTTGGGTCGTAACAACTCTTAGTTTTGGGTGAGATCAGCTAAGGGAATCAAGTGCGCAGAATCCGGCGTGGTTCAAGAGGCGTAAGGAACGCAATTGTACCTTGATCAGTGTGAGATTGGTTAGGGCTCAACTGCATTCCAGTCCGAAGTTAACTTGGAGTAGGCTAGTGTCTGTAGTGTCTTAATACAGTGTGGTGTTCAATCTGGACTAGGTCCCTGGGTTTTTCTTCATTTGCGGTTTCCTCGTTAACAAAATTTCTGGTGTCTGTGTTATTTCTTTTCCGCATTATATTTGGTAATATAATTGAAATAACACAGGTTGTGCGTAAGTTCAATTAATTGTGAATCCAACCTTTGGTTATTGATTAAATTGATTGACACTTGGATATTGGTTTTTGATACCGTTCAAGTTGTTTCTTATCAGGCTCACGGATTTCTATCTATTTGATTTGCTGATTACATTAATAAACAGAGATATAACTCTTGGATATATTTCTTGATTGAGCTCGCTTTATTAGTTGGTGCTCTCAAAATTATATTGGAGTTAGTCCATACAGATTGCTAAGCGAAATATTGGGTGTGGTTGTTAGACCCCCGCTTTGTCAATATGAACGGCACATAAATTCCGAATATCAAAAAGATATTATGCAATATTTTGCTTTGGGATCTCACCTTGAGTATCAAGGAAAATACTTAAACATTAAGAGTTTATCACTTGCTCAAAATATTATGTCGACGTTATGAACTTTCCGTATTAATCAAACCGTATTTCCGATAGCTATCCTAACCCTAAGTTTATAGCCGAATCAAAAAAAAATTTACTAGTTAACATTAAGGATCGGCCCAGCTAGAGATTCTTGTGAAGGGATCGTACCTAGTAGAGATCCTTTGGATCGTCCGTAGTAGAGATCATTGTTTAAAGGTGTAGATGGGGAAAAATGGTTCGCTGGTTTTTTAGGAAAGTGAATAGTCGAGCGTGTCGTCGAGACTCCTCGACCGAGCAAACTACTTAGCCTCACACAGATGCACTGCAAAGGGAGTGCTTAGATTCGAGAGATCAATCTGTAGGACTCCGGCCTAAACCAAGTCATGGCCGTTCCAGAGTCAATTCGGTCGCAAAGAGGGAGATGGATTGATCTGTAGGAGGGAAGCTTAGAATTGTGTGGGATCAATGATGATCAAGGATTGTGGATGTGTTGAAGGTTTCTGCAACAATTGGTGAACTGTGGAGTTCGAATAAGTTCTGATGGATTGATGAATTCTTAAGAGTAGTTACTCGAGAAATTTTGGATGATTGCCGATATCTAGTGATCATTCATTGTCCTCAATCATGGATTCAGAGACTTATTTATCTTGTCAGAGTTGTGAACACCTTGATCCCTGTAAGTGTGACGGTTTCATGAGTGGAAGAGTGGGAAAGTGGAAGATCGTGGTAAAGTCAGTTCCATGTCGTGTGGAGACTTGACGGATCGTGCACCCACTTATTTGCTAACTCCTTCAACGGTTTACACAACTTACGCACATTTCTTGTCGTGGATGAAATCCACGTGCTGTAGGCTGCCAGACCAAAACCCTAGTTATTATCCCCCAATTGGACGTGATTGATGTCTCATGAATCGTGGAGTCATGCATGACAGGCGTGTATTTAGTTTGTCAGTTGTTGACTGATTAGATAATGAGTCTAGGTTTTGTTGAATCGAGCATGTTTGACAAATGCTCAGCGATTCATGAATGTTAATGTTGCTCGTCTGAGCAAATATTGTAAATTCAACGAGTTGTTTAATATTGATGAGTTACTGAATATATGTGGATTATTCGAGCAACTGAGCAAGTATTGCTCGAAATACTGATAAATTACTGAATATTGATAGTTGGATCAATATTCGAGCAACTGAGCAAGTATTTCTCAATCCGACGAATTACTGAATATCGAGAATTTGACGAGCAACTAAGCAAGTATTGCTCAATTCGAAAAAATACTTAATATTGATAATTTGACATGCAATTGAGCAAGTATTTCTCCATTCGACAAATTACTGATAAATTACAGAATATTGATAGCTGGATCAATATTTGAGCAATTGAGCAAGTGTTGCTCAATTCGACGAAATATTTATTGGTAACGTGACCTAATAAAATATTAAAATATTGGTAGATTACCATATATTATATGATTAATTCATATGCTGGTTGTTGAATCAATATAAATTCATTAGTGTTTGAATCTTGCTCAGAATGATGATTCGTAGAACATTTATTCAAAACCCTAATTTCAGATCATAGTTGATGAATCGCTGAAAATAGGTCATGAGTGATAGAGGGACCGACCACATGGGATGATGGGCGTCCACGTGGTGCCCAGTGCTCGAGTGAGCATGCACCAGGGTTCCGAGTTGAACAGTTGGTGATAGAATGATGATTAAATGTCGGTTTCATCATTTATTGAAATATTGATGGGTTCAGCATTAGGTGATAAAACCTAGGTATGAAAGATGGGGACCGAACAAGAGAGCATGGGACTGGCTCTTGGTAGTCACGGGAGTGGTTGTTGGTCGTTTGAGCAATCCCCAGGTTGGTTGAAGAGAGTTTAGGCCCAATATGAGCAATTGAGCAAATTAGGTCAGAATTATGAAAACGCGTGGGACCGGCTTTGTGCAAGCCCTAGGAATGACTCTGGTCGGTCATGAAGGCATGCACGTGTTTCCGTGGTATCCGTGTCTCCGTACTGAGAGTTTCAGTATTTTCTGATGTGCATTCGAGCAACATTATGAATTTTCAGAAGAGTTTCATCTTGACTGAAATTCTTGATTTTTGTTGGAATGAGCATGTATGCTCAATTGATCAATATTTTATAAATATTAAAATAAGAGTATTTTAGCATTTAAAATTGCCATGAGGGGCTATCCGGTCGTGTGACCTGTTGGCTTTTGGTTTTTCATGATTTGAGCAAAATTTGAGAAGTTATGACGAAATCATGATTTTTGCTCAAACCAAGGAGTTTCATGAATTTAGGAAAATAATAATTATAAAAGACTAAGGATTTCAAGGTGTGGGACCGGCCACGTCTAGGGCATGGCCATCCGGCTATGTTGCCCGGTCCCGCACACCTTTCCCTAATTTTATATTATTATTTTTCATGAATCTATGAAGTTATGGAGAATCCATGAGTTTTTGTTGAAACAAAGGAGTTTCATGAGTTTAGGGAATTATAAAAAGCTAGGGATTGTGAGGTGTGGGACCGGCCAAGGCTTAGGCATGGCCGGCCGGCTAGGTTGCTCGGTCCCGCACATCTTTCCCTATTTTATAATATTATTTCATGAATCCATGAAGTTATGGGGAATTCATGAGTTTTGCACAAACAAGGAAAGTTGCTAAATTGAAGGAGTTTTTCATAAGTTCGTGAAAATAACAAAATATGGAAAAATTATGGAAGAGGCATGGGACCGGCCACGGCTAGGGTATGGTCGGCCGGCCGGTGGGCCCGGCCCCTGGGCGCCTCTTATTATTTTATTATTATTTGTTGCTTTCTCCTATTTTGCGTAGGATTCCTCATCTGTCCATATTTTTGGATGCTCGTTTGTGCATCTGGGTGCTCAGTCGTGCATCATTGTCGAGTACACTTACACCTTTTTGTGGGGCTTACTCAGTGATGATCCAGATGCCTGTTGGTTGGGTATTTATTGCTAATTCATGAAATTCAGTGTAGAATAGTTCATGAAACAGAATAATAAAATGAGTAGTCATTTATTATCAATTCATAGGATCAGCTGTGGATTCGACCATGAACTTGGAATAATAAAGCAGGCATTACCATTCCATGGGATCGTGGATTCGACCATAGAATCAGAGTAATAAAATTATCTATTACCATTCCATGAGATTAGCAGTGAATTCGATCATGAAATTGGAATAATGAGATAATATAATAGTTTATTGCCATTCCGTGAGATCAATTTGTAGATTCGATCATGGAATCGGAACAATTGTTATTGCCATTCCATGGGATCAGGCCGTGGATTCGACCATGGAATAGGAGCAATTGTTATTGCCATTCTATGGGATCAGGCCGTGGATTCGACCATGGAATAGGAGCAATAATAGATCATTATGGGAATTCAGTGGTGAATATCATGGCAGAATTAATTAATTACAGAAAAGATATTAGCCAGTTAAAGCGTCACATCCATTCTGAATGGTGCATAGTCAGGGAATCACGGGTGTTGTTTACGGACTAAAGGCGTTACTGCTCTCAATCTGCGGAGAACCGCATGAATCTATGCACGGTCTCTCCACATAGTCAGGGAACGGTGAGTGTCACCGACGTCCTGAAGGCGTCCTCCGCCCAACTATTCTTCTATGTGGAGGGGGGGTCTCTCCTGTAGTCAGGGAACAGTGAGTGTCACCGACGTCCTGGAGGCGTTAAGCTCTCAATCTACGGAGAACCGCCCAATTATGTTATTCTGCATAGAGGGAATGATGAAATTCTAGGGATCGAATCGCTCAGCTAGTGGGGCTTTTCGAAAACATATTCATCATGGCTTCGTAAAATATGAATCGTTGCATGCCTGAAAGCCGTGTCGAAACATGCCTCATGATTTTGCGGTTTTGCCCTTTGTTGAAAATCCACCATCAACATTAAGTCCCCTTCTTAGTGGGGAACAGTCATGTTCCGCAGTAATGCATTAAATGGTGATTTTCAGTCGACGAGATCGGTGGTTGAACTCAGTCTACAAAGGTATGCTCAGAATCCTCGGTTTGCTGTAATGGTGTCACGTACGGGCAAATTTTTGATTAAGGATCCTAATAGTGTGATAGAGCGTTATTTTGTGTACACGGAGAGGTGAGGTGCTGCTGATTTGGTCAGTTAAAAAACCCAGTTTCGGTCAGTTTAGCGCTCGTGGGCCCAAACCCAAAGAGGAAACCCATGTATTTTAAGTTTTGGAAATAAAAATAATATAAAAGGGGAGAACCCCAAAAAATTTTGTGACCGATCAAGCATCTTCATCCCTTCACCATCTTCACGTGTGCAGCAGGAGAAGAGGAAAAATCACGCCGGGCTTTTCCAGCCGCCGACGATCAACGACGACCGTCCGGCCGATTTCCGATCGGCACCGACCAGGTGCGTGAATTTTTTTTTTTACTGTTCGTTCTATGATTCATGAGTTGTTCACAAAACAAAAAGTCCCATAGTTTCAAGCATGCGTAGGATTTATGAAGAATTTGTTTTTAGAAAACGTATGAATGCCCGTTTTTCGTTAGTTTAGGAAACGAACAAAAATCCCTAATATGGAAGAGATACATAAAATTTTGCATAGACATGGTATATTTGCAGTAGTAAAAGTTTTGTTTATTAGGTTTCATGAAAACCCAAGTTTATTTTCAAAGCATGGATTTTGCAAATACTCTTAAGAACGTAGGTTTGTTCGTAAAGAGTGGTAAATAATGATCCTTAGGGTTAAAGGAAATTTTGAAAAGACCTGGAATTCATGATAAAATTTATTTGAGAACTTTCAAAATTTTATTTGGAATATGTGGACTTTTGCAAAAATAGAAAAGACCCTGGCTTCGTAGACAAATGCTCGTTTGAGTAAAAAAGATTTATTTATTTTAATTATTTACGTGAGTTATTAGCTCACCTATTTTTTTTTTTAATAAATTACGTGACTTATTCACGTTTTTAACAAAGAAAAATCATGCTTTGATTTATGAAAAATCGTTGATAGCAAGCAATATTTCTATGAGTTGATGAATTCGTAGTATATGTGTAAGTTTGGCGATTTTATAGTGTAGGTACATGTAAAAATCAGCGAATATTCACATGGAAGGTTATGTGAATTATTTATAGTTTCATGGAAAGCCAATGTCGACTTTAAATAATAAGTTTTTGCTCGACATTGCAGGTTTGAAAGAACGAACAAGTTTTGAGGTTTTACGCTGTTATCACTAAGTTCGTGAAATCGTAAATAGGTAAGAGTTTAGGATTACCGTTTTTTTTTTTTTTTTGAATTCGGTGTTAGCATATCTGTAATCCCACGCTTGTGGTTCCAGACAATGGTGACTTCCAGCAGCAGCAGCGATTATGATTATAGATATTCTTCCAGCTCTTCTGAAGAGGATTCTAAAGTTTCCGCGGCCAAATCACGAGCTAAGATGAATCGTAATGAGAAAACAGAGCCTGGCGCGCCTCTCAATAACCGTAGAGTTACTTATGCTGAGCTCATGAAGAGAAAAGCCGAGGATGACGAGATGGATGATCGTCGGCGAAGAAGGGACCGAATTCGGCGCAGAATACTAGTAGTTGAGGAGAAACTTCGATCTCGAGCTGACGGCGTGCCCTCTGATTCTGATGCTTCGGAAGATGAACCCGTGTGGGTGCCACGAGATCGCAGGATTAAGCCGGATCGGCGTACCAGGGAGATTGAGAAAGCTGTCAAAGCTGACCTTGAATCTGAGCGCGAAAAGGAGGAGTACTGGGATTCCAGCAACCTTGATATTCATCCAGACTTCGTCAATGGACCTGATAGTAATTCTGATGAAGAATTTGAATAGGGCTCTGTAAAAGACGACGATGACGAATCTGATAACTCTGAAAAATCTGATGATTCCGACGAATCTGATGATTAATCTTGTTCATGAATCTCCCTGAGATTATATATTTTCCGCTAAAGTAGATACTTTCTGGTTATTTGAATAGCTTGGCTGTAAAGATGTTTCTTTAGAGATTATTATTTTCTTGAACTGTAATTCCTTGCAGTATCTCTTTTCTGAATCTTCCTCATATCTCCAGTCGATGGGCCAATGTCCACGTAGACAATAACTACCCGCGGAATGCAATCACATGAACTGTCTAGGAAACACGTGGCCTGCCAGACGATCAATTCGTAGTCATAATGTTGACTTCTCCCGAACTGTCAGTCCCCAGTATTGTTACGCTTCTCCCATTGTCACGCATCCGATTCGAGATTTAGGGTTTCAGTAAAAATCGCAACAGATTTGTTTATCCGTTATGGAAGTGCTTTTAGGGTTTTATTTAAAAAGTCGACCATCTGCTGCCTTTGTGTATCAGAATAAATTTTGATCATAATCCCACCTCTTGTCGCCATGTCCAGAAGCAGTGTCTCTTCCATAAGTGAATCTCGCGTAGAACATGCTGTGGCAGTATCCGTCTCGGTGAGTTACATATCTTTCTTATCCTTGTTCGATCAGGGTGATTGATCGGAAGAAAATTTTGTTGCGGGATAATCGGAAGAATCGGCATTCATCCTGTAGCTTGAGACCCAAACGAATCATCAAAGCTCCCGCCCGTGCAGTCGGATCATGCGATGCTTTGGAACATCCGTAAGCAATTCCATAACTTCTCGACTGAAGTCCTACCATGCTCAAAGGTCATTAAAATTAAATACTCATTCGTTCTACCGCAGGTTGATGTTCGTGTTGTTGTCGATGCCATAAAGAGGAAGAACGGGAAGTCCGTGATTGTAGTTGATGATAGCAGCAACCGTGTTGACGAGAACTCTACTGATTCCGTGAAGACTAGGGTTAGAGTTCATACCCCTGAGTATCCAACAGTTGGACTCCCATTTGAAGCTCACATGATCAACAATTGCCCGAATAATGAAGTGGTTGGTGGATTCGTCATTCCCAAGTGTCACGCGCCTCTGTACACCAAAATTTGGAGAAGGTACGGGCATATTGCTACGACCGAAGTAAGGAAAGGTTTTCTACCAACCCTCCTGACTACAGTTGCAGGGTTGTTACCGATCATTTAAGAGATGGACCAGATGCATCTGCGAGATGTCAAGAATCATGAACTGCACAAGTGGGATGAGATGATTTCCAATTACGAAACTCTGCAGTTCAACATAGGCTGGCTTCGTCATCGGCTCGAGATAATCAAAGTTCACAAGGCAGCGGCTGCTGCTGACGTGATTTCTGCGACCACTGCCATATTGGAGGAGGAGAAGATACTTGCCTTGGAGTCGGCAAGAGTTGAGAAGGCGGTCCAGGGGTGAAAATGAAAACCAAGAATTTCCCAGAAGAAGCTTGACAGGGTTTTCTATAGAGATTATCCTCTGTTGGATGGTTTGTTCTGAATGAGTGTTTGAGAGAAAGATTTTTTATGTAGGTTTGAGATTTTGTTTTGAATAAAGTAGATGATTGAAAGATTCTTGTGAGATTCGTAGAATATTTTGAATTTTGAATGAATGAGCATACTGCATATTCTTTTGGAGAAAACAAAAATTACATTTAGAAATTTGATATTTTGATGATCGTTCAAGCATAATACGCCTTGATCCATTTGCCATTGATGATGTTTCCTTCGACTCCTCCATCAACAACTAAGATTTTGTAATATCCGCTAGATACTACTTTTATAACTACATAAGGCCCTTCCCATTTAGGAGAGAACTTGGGGGCGGACATGTCTTGCCAGACATGTTTTGCTGTTTTCAAAACCAAATCTCCTGCTTGAAATGTTCGAGGTCTTACCATTTTGTTGTATGCCTTGGAAACTCTCTGTTTGTAGGTTTCCACATATTTTTCCACCTTGGCCCTTCTTGAATCAAGTATGTCCAATTCAGCAATTCTTGAATTAGACACTTCAGCTTCATCCCATTGCACCCCACCGGCCGCTGCAATTCTTGCAGAAGGAATCTTGATCTCAGCTGGGAGAATAACATCGGCGCCATAGACGAGAGAGTATGGTGAAGTCCCAATAGAGCTTCTTGGTGCGGTTCGGTAAGCCCACAAAGCCATGGGCAATTCTTCATGCCACGTTCTTGGATTGTCATGAACTGTTCGACTGAGAATCCGGATCAAGGTTTTGTTGGTGCTCTCCGCTTGTCTGTTTCCTTGGGGATAGTAGGGTGTGGAAAAAATTTGTTTGACTCCATATTCCTCGAGCAACTCTGCAACATGTTTGTTGGCAAAAGGAGTTCCATTATCCGTGATGATATGTTTAGGAACACCGAATTTGCATATGATGAAAGCTGCAATTGTGATTCCAGTGGTGCTTCTAAGAGGAATGGCCTCGACCCATTTGGTGAAGTATTCCGTTGCTGTGATGATGTATTCATGTTGCTTCGAAGATGCTGGATTGATCTTTCCGATGATATCCAGTCCCCAGCTGTAGAAAGGCCATGGACTGCTCACAGAATGTAATGGGAGACAAGGAGTGTGAATGAGGTTACCATGAACTTGGTATTGATGACATCTCCGAACATAGGCAGCCGCGTCATCTTCCATGGTTGGCCAATAATATTTCTCATGGATTTGGAGAAACAATTTCTTCTTCCCTTGATGTTCACCTTCATGCATTTCTTTCAAGATTGTAGGAATTTCATGTTCATCCAAGCACCTCAGTAGACTCCCACCGAAGCTTTTGCGATACAAAATCCCTTCCAAGTAGACGAAACGTTTGGCTCTCTGGATGAGTTTGACCACATCTTTCTTCTCTAACGAAAGATCGTTGTCACGAAGATATTTTACGTAAGGTTCTCTCCAGTCCCCAGTGTGGTGAGTTGTTAGAACTTCCAAGTGATGAGGTGGCATCTGACAATTGGGACAGGACCCTTGCAACTTTCTCGACTGAGTCTCCATGGATGGCCAATAGTACCCGAGTCTTTGAAGTCTTCTGTAAAGTGTGATCACCAGGGTTTGCCCACATACTTCCTCATGTATGCGTTTGAGTTGCTCGTTTGCTTCTTCATCTCCAAGGCATCGTGATAAGGATCCGTATGGATTGCGATAATACAATGCTCCATGCAGTAGAAAAAAGTTCTTCAATTCCTTGAGACTGATTTTCCCGTCTGTAAGAGCTCAACTCGTGAATGATGGGTGCCCGCCAGTCGTTCGTTTGGGCATCTTCAACTTGAGTAAGCCAAGTAGATAATACAAAACGTCTCTGTATCGTGATGGATTTCTCTGACCCTTCAAACTATAGTTTGGATGCTAGAGTCGCTAGACAATCAACATGTCTATTATTGGTGCGTCCAGTTTGAATGATAGTTGCATCAGAAAAATGAGCTAATAACCGTTGTGCCTCAGCTCTGAATGGGGCGAGTGTTACTTCTTTGAGAGAGTACACACCATTCATTTGATTTACCAGCAACTTTGAGTCTCCTCTGATTTCCAGGTGCTTCACTCCTGCTTTCTTGGCCAAAGACATCCCTAGGAGAAAAGCTTCATATTCCGCCAATTGTTGGTACAAAGGAAATCCAAATTTAAATGAATGTGAGAAGACTTCACCGGATGGAGAAACTAGCACAATGACCACTCCACCAGTATCATTGCTCGGAGTAGCGGATCCATCAAAATATAATAGCCATGTTTCTTCTTGAATGATTGAGATTTTTGGAAACTCACCGGGTACTTCTTCATGCAACATCGTGATATCTTCTCCAGGGAAAGCAGCAAGTAAGTCTGTAACTTCTTGTCCTTTGATTGCTTTTGGAGGGACACACGTTATGTCGAACTCTGACATTTGAAGTAGCTATTTTTCTGGTCTTCCAATCAAAGCAGGCTTTGACAGTAAGAACTTTATGGGATCATCTTTGGCCACCAGCACAACTCTGTTTGATAGAAGATAATTCCTGAATCTCTGAATTGCATGGACTAATGCTAGGCATGCTCTCTCAGCCTTTGGGTACCGGAGTTGGGCATCCCTCATTGTACGACTAAAGTAATAGATCGGGCGTTCGATGCCTTATTCATCTTCCTGAGCGAGGAGGGATCCAATAGCAACATCACTGGAGGCTGTGTAAAGTATTAATGGTCTTCCTTGCACATGGGACTTCATGACAGCAGGTGATAGTAATATCTGTTGTATTTTCTAGAATGCCACTTGTTGAACGGCCGTCCACATAAAACTTGCTCCCTTCTTCAGCAGAGGAGTGAATGAAGCAATGAGTTGAGCCAGTCCAGGGATGAAACGTCGAATGTAGTTTACCTTGCCCATGAAACTCTGGAGTTCCTTCACAGTTCGTGGAGGAGGCATGGTAGTGATAGCTTTTGTTTTGTCTGGATCGACCTTGATTCCTTCTGCGGTGACTAAGAATCCAAGAAACTTTCCAAAAGAAACGCCGAAAGCACATTTCAGAGGATTCATCTTTAGTTTGTATTTTCTGCACGTCTCGAAGACTTGTCTCAGAATGTCCAGGTGGGATGCTCGAGTCTTTGATTTCACCACCACGTCATCGACGAAGTCTTCCACTTGCTTGTGCATCATGTCATGGAATATTGCAGTCATGGCTCGCTGATACGCGTCTCCTGCGTTCTTCAAGCCGAAAGGCATTACCGTGTAGTGGAAGTTTCCAATGGGAGTTCGGAACGTAGTCTTGTTAGCGTCATGTTCATACATCTTGATTTGGTTGTATCCGATATAACCATCCATGAACGAAAACATGTCATGACCACTGGTGGCATCAACGAGCATATCAATGTTGGGTAAAGGAAAATCATCCTTCGGGCAACATTTATTCAGGTTCCTGAAATCTACACATCATCGGATTTGACCATTCTTCTTCTTTACTGGGACAACGTTCACCAGCCATGTTGGATGTTGAATGGGTTTGATAAATGCTGTTGTTAGTAGTTTCTGGATCTCCACCTTGATTTGCTCCTCAACTTTGTGTCTGAATTTCCTGGGCGGTTGCTTGACAGGTTTGGAACCGGGAGTGATGTTGAGATGATGAGTGACAAATTTATCATCTAGGCCGGGCATCTCTTCATACGTCCAGGCAAAGATATCTTGATACTCTTTCAACAGGCTGATCAATCCTTCTCGTTCTTCGGATGAGAGAGTAGAACTGATTAAAATCGGCCTTGGGTTTTCCTCTGTTTCAATGTTGATAGTCTCAAGGTCGTCAGTTGTGAAATCTGTGCCATCTTGCAGCTGTCATGGTGCATCTCGAACTTCTTCATCGGGTGATTGCTCATTCTGGCACAATTCTTCGGGGTGGGGAGACTTTTCATCGACCTCCCCTGTTAATTGCTAATCTTTTCGACGGAGATAAATGACTCTCCCCTCAGCATCATAATCAGTAATAAAATTGGACTTTTTGTGAGCCGTACCTTGACCTTGACGACGTTTGAGTGGCATGGTGGACGATTTGACGGATTTAACACCCGCTGATGACAGTGTGTCAATGTTCTCAATTGATTTCCAATTCGGGAGTGGAACACTGCAGATCTTGCTTGGAAGTTCGGGGATGCTTTTTGGAGGTTCTAGGAACTCAGCATCATAAACCGGAGCATAAGGAGACACCGAAGCCGGGATGCGGAAAATCTTGTTGTTGAACAAAGTTTTCATGCATTGATGGTACGTTGAAGGAACAAACTTATTGTCATGAAGCCATGGTCTCCCGAGTATCATGTGATAATCTGGGTCTTTCTCAATCACATGAAACTTGACAGTGGATTGAATCGGTCCTACCTTCAGATCCACATAGACATATCCATACGTGTGACTCTGGCTCCCTTCGAAACCCGTCATCAATATGGGATGATGAATGATCTTGCTTTGCAGAACTTTGGCCTCTTTGAGAGTCTTCATAGTGATCAAATTGGTAGAAACGCCTGTATCGATAAGAACTCTCCTGAATTCAGAATCCTTAATAAAAGCAGTTACGAACAGGGCTCGATTATGTCCTTCATCCGCCATTCGGTTTTCTTCAGTAAAGGTGATGTTGTTGATTGAAAGTTCAGATACTATGGATACTTGTTCAACCACCTGGGATGACGGAATGTCAGATGATATTTTGTTGAGTGCGGCAAACGTGTTTGTACGCTGATCCCTGGAGAAGTGTAGGAGTTCACATAGATTCTCAATCAAACGTGTGACTTCCTAATCCACCGGCTTTTCATAAGTGGTGAAGCTGTTGATTCGGGGATGATCACCGGTTGAGGGTCAGCTACCAGTGTTGGAACTTCCTGAGCATGAGCACCTCCCAAGTCAGATAAGGAAGTTCAATATGTTATTCATCGTCTCTTTTATCAGGTCCATGTTCCTTGTATGAACCTCCTGTACTCGTGCCAACTCGATCAAAGTCGGGATTTTTGCATTGACCGTTCCATTGAGTGGAGCGCTGGAAGGAGGAACATTTCCATTCGAAAGATTCTGACCGGAATTCGAAGTTGTTGAGTTAGACCTAAGACCAACCATTTTGTGAAAATGAGAGATTACAACCGACAAATTAATCTCCCACTGTGGTCGCCAATCTGTAGATGGGGAAAAACGGTTCGCTGGTTTTTTAGGAAAGTGAAGAGTCGAGCGTGTCGACGAGACTCCTCGACCGAGCAAACTTCTTAACCTCACACATATGCACTGCAAAGGGAGTGCTTAGATTCGAGAGATCAATCTGTAGGACTCCGGCCTAAACCAAGTCAATGGCCATTACAGAGTCAATTCGGTCGCAAAGAGGGAGATGGGTTGATCTGTAGGATGGAAGCTGAGAATTATGTGGGATCAATGATGATCAAGGATTGTGGATGTGTTGAAGGTTTCTACGCAATAATTGGTGAACTGTGGAGTTCGAATAAGTTACGATGGATTGATGAATTCTTAAGAGTAGTTACTAGAGAAATTACGGATGATTGCCGATAGCTAGTGATCATTCGTTGTCCTCAATCATGGATTCGAGAGACTTATTTATCTTGTCGAGTTGTGAACACCTTGATCCTGTAAGTGTGACGGTTTCATGAGTGGAAGAGTGGGCAAGTGGAAGATCGTGGTAAAGTCAGTTCCATGTCGTGTGGAGACTTGACGGACCGTGCACCCACTTCTTTGCTAACTCCTTCAACCGTTTACACAACTTACGCACATTTCTCGTCGTGGATGAAATCCACGTGTTGTAGGCTGCCAGACCAAAACCCTAGTTGTTATCCCCCAATTGGACGTGATTGATGTCTCATAAATCGTGGAGTCTGCATGACAGACGTGTATTTAGTTTGTCAGTTGTTGACTGATTAGATAATGAGTCTAGGTTTTGTTGAATCGAGCATGTTTGACAAATGCTCAGCGATTCATGAATGTTAATGTTGCTCGTCTGAGCAAATATTGTAAATTCAATGAGTTGTTGAATATTGATGAGTTACTGAATATATGTGGATTATTCGAGCAACTGAGCAAGTATTGCTCGAAATACTGATAAATTACTGAATATTGATAGTTGGATCAATATTCGAGCAACTCGAGCAAGTATTTCTCAATCCGACGAATTACTGAATATCGAGAATTTGACGAGCAACTAAGCAAGTATTGCTCAATTCGACAAAATACTTAATATTGATAATTTGACGTGCAATTGAGCAAGTATTGCTCAATTCGACAAATTACTGATAAATTACTGAATATTGATAGCTAGATCAATATTTGAGCAACTGAGCAAGTGTTGCTCAATTCGACGAAATATTTATTGGTAACGTGACCTAATAAAATATTAAAATATTGGTAGATTTCCAAATATTATATGATTAATTCATATGCTGGTTGTTGAATCAATATACATTCATTAGTGTTTGAATCTTGCTCAGAATGATGATTCGTAGAACATTTATTCAAAACCCTAATTTCATATCATAGGTGATGAATCGCTTAAAATAGGTTATGAGTGATAGAGGGACCGACCACATGGGATGATGGGCGTCCACGTGGTGCCCAGTGCTTGAGTGAGCATGCACCAGGGTTGCGAGTTGAACAGTTGGTGATAGAATGATGATTAAATGCCGGTTTCATCATTTATTGAAATATTGTTGGGTTCAGCATTAGGTGATAAAACCTAGGTTTGAAAGATGGGGACCGACCAAGAGAGTATGGTACCGGCTCTTGGTAGTCACGGGACCGGTTGTTGGTCGTTTGAGCAATCCCCAGGTTGGTTTAAGAGAGTTTGGGCCCAATATGAGCAATTGAGCAAATTAGGTCAGAATTATGAAAACGCGTGGGACCGGCTTTGTACATGCCCTAGGAATGACTCTGGTCGGTCATGAAGGCATGCACGTGTTGCCGTGGTATCCGTGTCTCCGTACTGAGAGTTTCAGTATTTTCTGATATGCGTTCGAGCAACATTATGAATTTTCAGAAGAGTTTCATCTTGACTAAAATTCTTGATATTTGTTGGAATGAGCATGTATGCTCAATTGATCAATATTTTGTAAATATTAAAATAAGAGTATTTTAACATATAAAATTGTCGTGAGGGGCTAGCCGGTCATGTGACCTGTTGGCTTTTGGTTTTTCATGATTTGAGCAAAATTTGAGAAGTTATGACGAAATCATGATTTTTGCTCAAACCAAGGAGTTTCATGAATTTAGGAAAATAATAATTATAAAATACTAGGGATTGCAAGGTGTGGGACCGGCCACGGCTAGGGCATGGCCGGCCGGCTATGTTGCCCGGTCCCGCACACCTTTCCCTAATTTTATATTATTATTTTTCATGAATCTATGAAGTTATGGAGAATCCATGAGTTTTTGTTGAAACAGAGGAGTTTCATGAGTTTAGGGAATTATAAAAAGCTAGGGATTGTGAGGTGTGGGACCGGCCACGTCTTAGGCATTGCCGGCCGACTAGGTTGCTCGGTCCCGCACATCTTTCCCTATTTTATAATATTATTTCATGAATCCATGAAGTTATGGGGAATTCATGAGTTTTGGACAAACAATGAAAGTTGCTAAATTGAAGGAGTTTTTCATGACTTCATGAAAATAACAAAATAGGGCAAAATAATGGAAGAGGCATGGGACCGGCCACTGCTAGGGCATGGCCGGCCGGCCGGTGGGCCCGGCCCCTGGGCGCCTCTTATTATTTTATTGTTATTTGTTGTTTTCTCCTATTTTGCGTAGGATTCCTCATCTGTCCATATTTTTGGATGCTCGTTTGTGCATCCGGGTGCTCAGTCGTGCATCATTGTCGAGTACACTTACACCATTTTTGTGGGGCTTACTCAGTGATGATCCAGATGCCCGTTGGTTGGGTATTTATTGCTAATTCATGAAATTCAGTGTAGAATAGTTCATGAAACGGAACAATAAAATGAGTAGTCATTTATTATCAATTCATAGGATCAGCTGTGGATTCGACCATAAACTTGGAATAATAAAGCAGGCATTACCATTCCATGGGATCGTGGATTCGACCATAGAATCGGAGTAATAAAATTATCTATAACCATTCCATGAGATTAGCAGTGAATTCGATCATGAAATTGGAATAATGAGATAATATAGTAGTTTATTGCCATTCCGTGAGATCAAGTCGTAGATTCGATCATGAAATCGGAACAATTGTTATTGCCATTCCATGGGATCAGGCCGTGGATTCGACTATGGAATAGGATCAATTGTTATTGCCATTCCATGGGATCAGGCCGTGGATTCGACCATGGAATAGGAGCAATTGTTATTGCCATTCCATGGGATCAGGCCGTGGATTCGACCATGGAATATGAGCAATAATAGATCATTCTGGGAATTCAGTGGTGAATGTCACGGCGGAATTAATATATTACGAAAAGATATTAGCCGCTTAAAGCGTCGATCCATTACGAATGGTGCATAGTCGGGGAATAACGGGTGTTGTTCACGACTGAAGGCGTTCTCGCTCTCAATCAAGCGGAGAACCGCCTGAAACTATGCACGGTCTCTCCACATAGTCAGGGAACGGTGAGTGTCACCGACGTCCTGAAGGCGTCCGCCGCCTAACTATTCTTCTATGTGGAGGGGTCTCTCTCTCCTGCAGTCAGGGAACATTGAGTGTCACCGACGTCCTGAAGGCGTTAAGCTCTCAATCTACGGAGAACCGCCCAATTATGTTATTCTGCATAGAGGGCATGATGAAATGCTAGGGATCAAATCACTCAGCCAGTGGGGCTTTTCGAAAACATATTCATCATGGATTCGTAAAATATGAATCGTTGCATGCCTGAAAGCCGTGTCGAAACATGCCTCATGATTTTACGGTTTTGCCCTTTGTTGAAAATCCACCATCAACAAAAGGTTAGCTCCTAGAGTAGATCCTTTGATTCCTTTCAACAACTAAACAAGTTTCACAAGTCTACGTCCTTAATCTCATGTATTTAAACATAGTTTTCTAGGTATAGAATCAACCCAAAGTATAATACACTAACTAGTAACTAATTACAAAGATAGTGTTATGTCACATATACGAAGTTCAAAAGATAAACATTATACTTCATAATCCAATATACCGAAGTCGTATAAAACAACTAGTACTATATTCTTCCTTGAAACTTTGATCATAAAAGAATGATCAAGTCACTATTCACTAATACTAGAGATACGCAAATATATTTTGTATGTTATTTTTTTTTAAATCTAAACGACTTGAAAGAAACGTATATAGAAATGGAAACAAGTCAAATATGTATTACTAACATCGAACAGAAGAATGATGTGTTAGTTGATGCCCATACGTCTTTAGGTTCTTCTGAGTAGCACGAGCTTGTCTCAATATTTCTAATATTTCTAGTCTAACCTACGAAGTTGACTTTAGTAATCTAATTAAGCAACTTTGAGTTTTGGAGCTAAAATATGATTTTTTGTGGTCTAGGCGACGTGTTATGGAGTTGATGTGAGAACGTTGAAAAGAGAGACTTTAGATGGACCAGAACCCCTAACTCCTGTGTATCATACATTTCTTAAAAGTTAGCTAGTCATATTCTCACGTCTTTGAAGTGCATTCTCCAAGGTTAACATCAACCCTAAACTTTATCTTTTCTGTACTATAATATGTACATCTGAATTAGTTTAGTACATTTTTTGTTATATATTTGTAGATAATATGCTTGTTGTGTACCTATAAGATATGTTATATCAGTTAAAATAGTTTAATACATATTTTCTTGTATTGTAAATAATGTGTTGGTTTTGTATATTACTCGATTGACAATTTCATATATGCTTGTTGTGTTGTGGCTATTTTTATTTTATGATAATGTGTTCTTCTGGTTCATACTTTTAATAACAAAACAACTATAAAAGTGTGACATGCATCACCGATGTGTACTGATTTGTTTTCTTTTTTCGGAATTGCATGTTTGTGTATGCAAGTCTCATATGGATGATCTACAAAAGAAGAGTTTCACTTGATAAAGATAGCGTGTGTACGGTTTCCCATGCTTGCATGCTACTGCAGCAATTGCTACAAATGGTGAAAATTTCTTGATTCATCTGGGAATACTTCAAAGTTAGTTGTTTTCGCCAGCTATATTCCATGACATGTATGTATTTTTGTTGTATTATCCAACAGTACAATCATATGCGTACTGTTGATTCCTTAAATTTTAGAATCTTATTATTCATATTTTATTTACCACATGTCTGCTAAGTATACCGAGGAAGATACTATTTTGTCACCCATTCAAGACCTCCACCAGGAAGACGAAAGAAGAATCACATCAAAATTTGATGGGAGAAGAGCAAAAACTCTGCTACATGTCCAAATTGTGGTTTGCAAGCTCATCACAACAAGGCTACATGCATTCGCCAGTACCAATCCGAATTAATTTATTTACATTTGATTTGATATTAAGTTTGAAGTTCCTTAATTTGTATTAGTTGGTGTTCGTACTTTTTTAGCACATTTGATATTCAGTTTGGAGTTCTTTTTAGGAAAAAAATTGTCAGATATTTTTCTAGTGTCAATTTTTGTTTCCTTACAATACAATCTTTCATATAAAGTTGTCCGAGATTAAGTTTCAATTCTTTTGTGCGCCAATAAATACTACTACTTTTATTTTTCTCGACTTATTTTTCATACTTAGGTTATAATGGTAGAATATATAAGAAGAAGTGATATAAGATTGTCCCTATGTAAAGAGGTATGATACCCCAACATGTAAACTATGGGGGCGCTTATATCTGAATCTGTGACTATGAGATTAATATTATACTGTGATTAAATGTCATTGACCATTTACAGGGGCTGAGGGGGCAGCACCCCCTCGTTATTAGTAATTTCTCAATATTTTTAAGCCTACTCATTCTGTAGGCTTCATACTTAGCAAATACGACTAGTATGTAGCATTACTATAAGAAGGTATCAGACATGATATTTTTTTTTCTAGTAAATTGCTGATAGAAAAACGAAAACTTGAGTAAAGGATAACAACGAAAATAAGTGTTAACAATTAATAAGATATCCTAGACATAATTCGATCTCGATACAAGGACATAATACTTCATCTACATTTAATATTTTAAAGTTCAATAATTAATATGTACTACCAGATTTTCCTAATCTAGGAAAACAAATTTGATTTACTTCAATACATATCGCGAGATTGGGGTATACCCAAATTTGAATGGACCTGGTGCCCTTGCTAAGGGGTGGTTAAAATGGGTGAGTTTACTTTAATACCCTTGAACTAATTAAACTTAAAAACTAAACCCTAAAATTAAAAACTTAAAAACTTAAAAACTGTTAATCTTCTCTAATCCTCTCTAATCTTCCTTCTCTGCTCTTCCCTTCATCTTCTTCCATTTCTTCCATTAACCGAAAATCTTCAACTTTGATTTTCCACAAAAAGGGTTGATTCTAAACGATCAAGCAGCAATACAGATTCAACAGGTAATATCAAAAGATCCAAATCAGAGGAAAAAGGTAAGGGAAAAGTTGGAACCGGTGAAATCCCTAAACCCAAATATCCAATCCCCGAGCATGTTGAAAAGAACCCTCTACCAGCCAAAAGAAGACTGTAAGTGATGTCTAAACTGAAACCCATTATTGTGTTGTGTGTTTTGATTGTTATATTAGGTTAGAAATCGAAAATTATGATTTTCAGGGTCTTTAGTCGGCAGTTTTTTTTTAACAAATTAGATGCCGACCTTAGGATGTAAGTGGTTGAAAAGACGAGGGTACCCAATTATACCCCAATCTAAAACTTTTCCACCTATAAGTCCTTTCTCCGAAAGTGATTGTCTATGGACTGAATCGAGACAATACAACTAATAGGTTCACACTTCGTGTGATCGTCTACGGATACGAGATCAAGACAATACGACAACAAGATAACTTGTGTGATTGACTATGTATTCAAGATCGAGACAATACAACAACGAAGTATGTTTACTTGATAAAAGGTTCAGACTTAACCAAACACAACAGGATTGCAAATGCAGAAAAACCCCGGGACCTTGTCCAGAATTGAATACTCTCAGGATTAAGCCGCTATACAAAATCTAAACCAACTTCATATAGTTGAGACTAAGCAACTAAACCTATAGTTCACCTAGTTCCGTATGTATCCCTGCGCCTCCAACTTGCAGTAAGTCACACACTTGGAACAATTCCTTTGGTTCGTATTCCAAACAGTAAAGGAACAACAAATATGTTCGGTAACAACTCTTTTCAAACAAAGTGATATGAGTTCGACAAAAGGCTCTTCCGTTTATCCCAATAAACTCCTTTGTCAGGTCCTTAGATCTATCTTATCAACAACTACCAAAGTAATTGTTAAGATTTTGCAATCAATACTTTTAATCACAAAGAAACGTATTGATGCCGATCTACTCAACTAATCAATCAAATCTATCACAAAGATAAACCGATTATAGTTGGATCCTCCAGCCGAAACAAGTATTGTGCACACCAAAGATTATGAACCCAAATCATAAATCTTCTTTGTCTTCAAATATTCTTAGATCTTCAATAAACACCTGCACACAATCAACTTGAATCTCTTGTGATCAATCACACACGAACGAATGCAGTAACAATGGATTATCACAAGACGTCTTTAGATCTACAAATAGTCTAAAGATCCCCGTCAAAACTTCAATCTAGTTTGAGTGAATCTTGTATCAGAAGAGAAGATTCTCAAGCATAAACAAACTTGGTGCAATCAAAGTTCAACAACCGTTAGTCAATCAAATCAATCGAAAACTAATAATAAACTGCAATTATCTAGTTTCCCACCAACGGTACTAATAGAGCTTCTCAATCCCAAAGAAGTCTTTAAACCGAGCGGCCGTAAGAGATTTCTCCTAATTAGGTTACTTTCCTCTCCGAATAGGTGGCTCCACCAGTAACAACACAACTAGGTAGTTTTGCTGGCTCTGAGGATTAGTTTGCTTGAAATGCAAACTTCAATATTTATAGACCAAGGAAGTTTGGAAACCAAGGAATTTCCAAAACCGAAAATATTCTCAAGATATGAAATATATTTCCAAATTTTGACAACTTTTAATCTTACCTATCGGAGATAAATCTCAAGCAAATTCTAGCAAAGATAATACTCAATCACGATAGTAATAGTAAGATCAGAACACGCAACTACAGAGAAAATAGTTGTGTCTGGCTTCACAATCCCAATGATGTCTTCAAGTCGTTAACCTACAAGGTTTTGTGAAAAACAAAAGGTTAAAGGAGAATCGACTCTAGTCGCAACTAGTATCACACAGAAGATGCGGGGATTAGGTTTCCCAGTTGCTAGAGTTCTCCCTTATATAGTTTTAAAATTAGGGTTTGCAATCTAAGTTACCTTGGTAACAAAGCATTCAATATTCACCGTTAGATGAAAACCTGATTAGACTCAAGCTAATATCTTTCAACCGTTAGATCAAACTTAGCTTGTTATACACAAATGAAATGTGCCTTCGTTTAGGTTTGAGTAACCGTACCTAAACGTGTACACTAGGTTGGCTCAACAATAGTTAACCGATGTTAGCTATATGAACACTCTCATATCAACCTTATTCATCTTAACCACAACTAGTTCAAATGACTCAAATGAAACTAGTTATAGAGTTGTTCAATTGCTATGTTCTCATAGAAGTATACAAGAACACAATTAAAGCAAAATCGGTTTGATTCACTCGAATCAATTCATGAACATTATAGCCACGGTTTGCAAAGAATGCATTCCTTAGTATATAAATGTATTAGTTCATGAACAAACCGATTTTAGAACTTTAACCACTCAAGTATGCAAACGTGTACGCATACTTAAGTAGTCGGTTTGAGTTTGGGTTCGCTAGTATGCAAACGTGTACGCATACTTCCAAACACAGCAGAAATTCCCGGACCCAAACCCTTCGCCAGTTTCACAACTAACAGGTACGCATACGGGTATGCATACTATAGTTCCGGTCATGGATCACATATATGCAGAATGTATACTATTCTCATAATCTAGTGATGGTTAAGTGTTCTAGACTCTATTTCAATCATTGAAACTTTCTTAGAGGATGACAATAGCTGTTTTCACGAACTATTAGCATCAAAGCAATTTTCAAGTTATTGAAATAATCATAACGAAACATTCCAAGTCTACACCAAATGATTGTATCACACAAACCATGTAAGATGTTACTCGGCGATTTTCACATGATCATTTTGACTTTCGTCAAGAATATAAGATGAACTTGGTTGAAGCGAAAGCTTACCAACACATATTTCGAGAAATATGTAAGCGAGTTAAACTCAGCTAGAAATCTCAAATGTGCATAATCGAATACTATATAGTAATAAGACTTTTGTCTCAATATAGGAGATAGAGTAGAAATAGACTTTCCAAGTGATAGATGAGTTTTAGTCTCCACATACCTTTTGTTGATGAAGTACCACAAGCTCTCCTTAGTAGTTTTTCGTCTTCAATTGATGAACGCCGTGAAGTCTAATGCTCAACTACACAATCTATCCTAGTCCGAGACATTACTATAAGTAGACTAGAAATCAAGACTTATAGTTTTGATCACTAACATTGACAAACAAGCTTGAGATAGCAACGCTTGCGAGTTCGACCGAGTAGTGCTCTAACATCTTCAACTTATGTTAATTTTCAGTTTCACTTGCTTTAGAAACTTAGTCTTTTTCTGCATGTTTAAACAATATTAGAGTTGTAGTAAGTCGGCATGGTTTGAAATGCTCGACCTTGCCGACCATCCCATGCTCTCTTTTACATTGTCAGGGATAGGCAGTCGGCATGGTTTGAAATGCTCGACCTTGCCGACTTACTACAACATGTAAGTAGTATAAAGATATTACTTTAAGTACAAAGTACAACCCATTGAATGCTCAACGGCTAGAATTTTTCAAAATCAAAACATTAAGTGTGTTGTTATTATAAAAGCACTTTCAACTTCATCTTCAACCATGCATAAAGAATGGAAGTTTCAAGTGCAACACAACCAATTATTTGTAGTCTTTGTACACTAAGTGGTCATTTTGCATATGATTGTCCCTTTGAAGGAAGCAAATGCACCATTGATAGTTGTAAGGGGTTCTTATTTCTTATGAAAGTTGCATTAGGAGATGTATATCAACCGTATGCTTCAAAATGCACCTGCTGTGAGTTTTTCTATTGGATAGATGAGCGCCTAGCTCCGTATGAGATGAAGTTGCTAAAATCAACCTTCTACCATGCACAGATCCATGTTGCGATGATAAGATAAAGCTAATTACCTCTCCTAAAAAATTGTGTACTGAAAAAAGAATATCTATGTCTCAAATGTGTTAGGGTTAAGTTAAGTTTTTAATGTGTTGAGTACATCTCAATGTACTAAGAATGTTACAGTCGGCATGTTTTAGTTTATATAAAATGAAGACTTCTTCATAGTCGTCAAGGTTGATCCATATGTCGGCATTATACAAAATTCTAAGAATGCCGACAGCGGACCACTCGGTATTGAACAAAATATCGTGTCGACGAAAGTACAGTCGGCATAGTATTTACAGAATTCCAAAAGATAAAAGACTATCTTTCTCCTTATATTATTCGACATATATTAGTATAAAAATTCCAAAAGAATCCAAGAAAGGGTGGTGATTGTCAGTCCGTCATAAACAAGGGATTATGAAGACACTTTTATTATGAGATGCTTACACTTTTTGTGTTAAGGATTGAGATAAGGATCATGCAGTAAGTATGAAAAACAAAGACCAACCCTAAAGCAATATCCAATCGTGTTTTATAAGATACGGCTGGAACTATCAAATTAAAAAAAAAAAAAAAAAAAGATCTAACCTAAAGAAAAAGAGAACAAGAACAAGAACAAATTAGAGCGTCGCTATGCATAGAAGTGTCATTCAATCAAACCTCTTCTAATACTTGAGGCATTTTGTACTGTGCACATATAAGAACAGAATAGTAGCATGACAACATCCAAGACTGAGAGCAACAGTTAACAAGAAGAAAGCAGAGTCGCACAGCTTGAGTTCACAGAAATTTACAGTGATGTTTGTACTGTTAAACCTATAAGTAACCGGAGAAAATATCTCCGGCTTTTATTTTGTAACAACGCAAGAACATGGCAAACTGAAACACCGCCAACATATATCCAGTAACTTTACCAACCTCTCTGAGACCCACCCGAGGAATGTGAATTCAATCTGTCAAGCACCGAATTGAAATCCACAGGCTGCCCGCTCTCATCCATCCCGCGGATCACACTTGTGACGAAATCTCTACCATACCCCATGCTGACAACCTTCTCTATCAGCTCACTGTATGGGTGACTACGCATCACGGGCGATGGGCTGGAATGACGGCTTGGTTGTTGATTCTGAAGAGAGGCCACATGGGTTGGAGGATAACCGCTTTGTGGGAAGTGCTGCGGCATTGAATGAGGAACCCTCCCTCCTTCTCCTTCATACATCATGTACCCTTGTCTGGAAGGCTGTGAGGGATGGGGTCCCCCAACTGGGTATGGACTGTCACTCACAGGTGCACCATAAGTGCTCTGATGAGTCTGTGCAGATGATTGTCGTGGCACATTTTGTGCTGGAGGCTGCTGCTGAAGAGAGGTTCTCGAGGCTGGGACACCAGCATAACCATAAGCAACAGGCTCTAGGTTACTCATCCCAGGCTGGGGAGCTCCAGAGTAAGGAACCTGCATAGGCATGCTCCCTTGGAATGCTGAGGAAGATGGATTAACAGATTGAGGTGATGGGTTAACGTTTTGGGTCGACGTGTAGGGAGGGTAACTAGGTGCTGTCTGGGGAGCGGGAGGGTAAGCTGGTGCTGTCTGGGGAGCCATTTGAGATTGAGCAGCAGGTTGCTGTGGTTGCTGCTGTACCTGTTGAGGAACCTGCTGGCTCCACTGTGGAGGGAACTGATGAGCTTGCTGAGGTTGACTTACACGAGACTGTAAAGGTAGTGCTTGTTGTTGAGGAACCTGCAAGTAATGGTCTTGAGATTGTGGTGGCAGACTTGGCACTGGGTTCTGTTGATAATAAGGGTGTTGTTGGCTCTGAGCATGGACATTTTGAGGTGGGGTTGACGCCATCATAGGTTGCTGTGGTACTTGATGGGGCAGAGCAAGCGCTAACTGCTGGTTTTGCAATTCTTGTTTACTGTCAGGTTGTTTGGCATCAGAAGCGGATGGAGCAACAGTGTCCTCCTTAGAGGGTGATTGGTTTGCAGTCGAAGATTCTTTCTGCACATTAAGCTTGGCAAGTTCTTTCTGAGTTTCTGCCAATTCTTGCTTGTCCCTAAGGATTTGCACAGACCTATGAACCTGCGATGAAAACGGAAGGTTCCAAGAAACTGCTTAGCAAAATTTAACCCAATGAGGGGCGAAAAGCTGAAAGCTACGTCAACGTAAAGATGGAGCATGACTATCACCATATGCAAAATGACTTATAATGCATAAAAGCCTAAAAGGGAACAAAATGCTACAAAGCCACCACATTGAAAGCTCATAAAGTTAACTTGTGAAAGAATTTTTGACCCACTAATTTTATCACAATATCTACCAATCTTATAATTCATGTGTAAATGTTAAGTGGTCAAGCTGTTGCGGAAAATGGCAAGACAATGAATGTGTCTCATACGATCCACTTTCCATGTTAACAGGGAAAATTTAGAAGGGTATGTTTTAGTCAACATTGCATCTTAACTTAAACTTAAAGTAAAAACATGGGAATGGAACATAGTAAGAGACATAGCTCAAAGCAAGCTTACTTCCTGGAGATGCTTCTCAAGTGATCTAAGCTTTGAATCCGCTTCACTATTCTCCCGAGTTAAATCTGACCGCATTTCTCCTATTGACTTCTCAAGATTGTAACAATACAATTCCAACTGCTGTAGACGTGAACTAATGCCCTCGAGAAAGCGGAGGAGATTGTCAGCATATTTCTTCATGGTTCTTTCAACTGTTGCAATCAGATCCTGGTTTACTGATTCTTCCCGCTGATTATAGACCTGTGAATATGATCTTCCCATTTTGTTTTCACGAAAATCCTGGGAAACCATAAAGAAAGAATCCTCAAGTTAATTTCTTGGGAAGGAGAACAAAAAAGGTTCAGTTGTCAAAACTATGAAATCCCTAGCAAAATACGAGTTAACAATTTGCTATTAAAGCCAAAGATCGTTTCATTTTATGGTGTAGCTAACTATAAGATATGATACTAATAACAATATCAAAGAACACTCATGTAAACTTGATATCAGACATTTGATACACACACACTCTTTCTTTCATATTCTTACAAATACTAATAAAACAACAATCTACATTATGTGGCATATTTAGAAACAAATATGAACTTTTATTGCTAATACGCGGCTGATTGACTGATTGACTTGCACTGATTGGTCCTACTCAACACATTTTCTGGATGTGAAGAACTAGTAAACCAAGTATGGAGTTGCATGCAGCATTGCCCTAGATCTTTGAAGCATGAGAAGATTAAAGATGCTCATTTTCCTCATATATAACATACAACCACTTTTATAATAGCTAAGCATACGTAGTTACAGTCAGCCAATACCTGCTTCTACTTGGATTAAGGAACAGGGAAAAAAAGAGAAGGAAAAAAAACCTAAAAAGGCCACTATACAGTAAACCAGAAAAAACCTCACTCAAAATTATAACCCAGGTCTCTAATCTGGTGCATACCTCAGCTTTAATTTTCTCTATCACCTATGTTAATTAGGGTTTGACAACAGTATTTCAAGATGTTAAGATTAATACAACATATATTAAACAAAAATAAAATAACAATTTTATGTAAAAAAAACAAATTCAGATACTATACCTTCGCAGAATTGGTTCCAGTAATAGGATCAGAGTGTTTTCCATTAGTACCATCTGGATTTACCATATCATCATAAGAACAAAGAATATCATCAGAACCAAAATCAAAACCAGGTCTACCAGATGATCCAGATGCCATAATCAAATTCACTCAAATTGAAAAAAATTAGGTCTAAGTTTTAGGAAAAAAGCTATTGAATGAGAAATTGGGAAAAGGTTTTTGTTTAGCTGTGGATTAGGTTATGAGAAAATCTGATGTTCACTGCTGATTAGGATTAGGAATTTCACTTTCAATAATTTATACGAATGAATCAGACTTCACAACTAAGGAAGAAAACGTTTCAGAAAAGTCAGACATAGTTATAAGGATGAGCATATGGATGTGAGTGTTGTTAGACATACTGTATTAAACTACTCCGCCATATATTACCACCATTGGATATATCGGTGGGATGTAACGGGTTCAACTTAGAACCGGTTGATGGAATCGTTTGGTTCCGAACTTCCAATTTTCCAATTATTTGACTGGTTGACTAGTGGTTGCAGTTAGCTCAGCTGTCGGGAAGGTTTCATCTTACACCCTTTTTACATCGTCCATTGATTTACAAGCGGGGTGCAAGTGTGCAACTTATACGAAGATCTGTTTGTAGGATTAAATTCCAATGGATTGTGAACAATTATGCAGGTAAATACAGGTACTATGCTCATAGAGTTGAAGCATTCAAGTACAATGCCCAGGGGAAATGGTGCAATATTATATCACAAAACACACATCACTACTATCCGGAAACCTCCAGTTGGAGTTGCACTTAAATTTAACTTTGATGCTGGATTTTTGAGCAAACTGGTAAAGCTGGACTAAGACTGATAATTAGGGATAATGCAGGTACACAACATGGAGCTAGAGAAATGAGTGGATAGGAATGATCTAATTACAACAAACAAAGCAAAGTGCAAGCCTTATAAATGAAGGCTGAGTTAGTTACTGAGACATGCCGGCTAATCCAGCTGTTGTAGTTAACAGAAAGTCGAGAAATGTACGGACACAAACAAAATTGTTAATTCAAGACGGAAGAACTAACTGCACACACATAAATGACTAAAGGCAGACACAGAGAGAATAACACTCTTGTACTATCCCCCTCAAGCTGAAGTGGTTGAACTTTCAGCTTGTTGCACAAAAATTCAAATCTGGCTACTGAAATCCCCTTAGTAAAGACATCGGCCACAAGAGAATCTGTAGACACATAGTAAATGCAGAGCACCTTTGATTGAATCAATTCTCTGATGAAGTGAAAATCAATGGCTGCATGTTTCATTCTGCCATAAAGAGTAGGATTAGAGGCAACATAGATGGGTCTCTTGTTATCACAACCCAAAGTAGGATAAGTAGACAGAAACACATTGAGATCTTTGAGAATCTGACACACCCATAAGACCTCAGCCGCAGTGTGAGCCAAAGAACTGTACTCAGCCTCTGTGGAGCCTCTAGCAACAGTGGGTTACTTTTTAGAAGATTAAAAAATAGGATTAGGGCCAAAAAAGACACATTAACCACTAGTATAGCGTCTATCATCAGGATTTCCTGCCCAATCTGAGTCTGAGTAAGATGAGATAGTTGTTAAGCCTTGCTGCAGGATAATACCATAATTCAAAGTACTTTTCAAATACCTCAAAATTCTTTTAGCAACAACTAAGTGAGTAGTTGTAGGACTGCTCATATGTTGACAAACTTGGTTAACATCTGTGACGCCCCAAATACTAAACCTGCTTATCTGATAGGATTACAAACTAATTGAAACATTAAAACTAGATTACCGATTCAAAGAATCATAATTATAGAAAGTGCTAAATACCAAAACCCAAATCTCTCTGATATTATATAAATGAAAGTCTTTCAAATTCTATGAATATATAATTGTTTTGTTTACAGAATAGGAAATATCACATTTAGAAAGAGATGTACATCAACACTAGATCCAATAAAACTCCAAGCTACGAAAACGATATCTTCGAGCGCTGCATTCCTTCAGATTACTGAAAAACTGATGTGGGAACAAGTGAGCACATCATCCCAAGGGGTGCCCAATGGAAACATATAACTCTCAAGTAATCACTAACATGCTTCACAGCTCTAAAGATAAAACAATAATTTAAAAGAGACAATGGTGAAAGGAAATATTCAACAATTCACACATCAAGAAGTAAAGGTTAGTCAAACAAACATAATATGCACATGAGTGATTTCCCTTAAATAAAATGGTATATATAATATTCTGACGGATGGCGTACCGCCCTACTTATACTATTGCCGACGGATGGCATACCGCCCTACTATCATAATAAGCAGAAATGTAATACTATTGTCGACGGATGGCGTACCGCCCTACTAATACTATTGCCGACGGATGGCATACCGCCCTACTTAACTTAGCAAGGAGCTGTGGGGAGACACGGACACTCCTCGCGAGGGAAAACACATAACGCATATCACACACATACAATTACATTCAAAACACACATCGTTCAATGCAATCACAATATACATTCATATGGATAGTAAAAGCACATCATACTCGCAAAGGAAACTCAATGATTACAAGAAGGTTATAAGGTTCCCACCTGAATTGATGACAAGCCTCGCCTACCTCGAAATCCATAATACACTGGTTCGTCCTTTAGATCGTTCGTTGTTAATAAAGATTAACTGTTAACCACACAAGCACTCTAAAGATTAGCCAAAAAGCTCACACAAGGCTCAAACACAATCTCATACAATTCTCTAATTATAGGCTAAGTGAATTATCTAATGGTTGTAAGCCCATTTATGGTTCTATACCTTTTCATTATCTCTCTTTATCATATTTAAGGTTTACTAATTCAATTAGATTGGTTCTATAGTCTATTAGATAAGTCTTACGAAGGTCTACCACTTTGTAGAAGGAACCAAGAGTCAATTCGGACCATAGTGGTCCAAAAATACAAAATAAGGTTTTTGACTCTAAGCCCAAGCCCATGGGTTTAATCCGGCACGGCCCACTAGTCCGGCCCATTACACAAGGTCCAGTCCAACAGAGTCAACTAACGGTCAACGTCCGGTCACCGATCAGACTAACGGTCAACGTCAGTCAAAGTCAAGGTCAAGGTCCTGGTCAAAGTCAAGTCAGGTAACACGGTGAGTCAACACCGATTCAACTCGGTCGTGAATCGAGTCTTGCTAAACACAGAATCAGTCAGATAATCTGACTAAACAGAAAGGCTCAAGGCCAATGCCTTTGCACAGGCCAAACTTCAAAAGCATAACTAAGATGCAACACAAACACATGCCAAAAGTCAAAAGATGCATTTCTAACTCTCATTTACAACTCTACAGCTTAACCAAATTACAACCCCCATTTCTAAATCTCGATTCTCAAACAATCCTAGTTCTGTCACTATCTAAATTCATCACAATAATCTTCATAAACCAGTTGTTACTTCAACTCTAAACATACATATGTAACAACAACTCCACCTTCATATTCTTTAAACTCCAATTCAGGTAACACTATACCTTTAACCCGAGTTTCTACCAGTCCAACTATACTCGGCTTCTCCCATTTCTGTCATTACTATAAACATCAACAGACTTTAGTTGAGGATCCTTCAACACTAATTCATTCCAAGAACAACTTGGCTCTCTGCTTTGTAACTCTACATCATTATCAAGATCACTCTCCACATCGACAAGCTTTATTCTTTGTAGTTCAACACCATCTTAACTTCTTCACATTCTATCAAACCTTCCTTCATAATATCTTAGCACCACAATTTGACTGACATCCATATAAACCAGCCATGAATAAACACAACACAGTCATCAGCTTGAATAACTAACAACATCAGTCCATTCTTTCATGTCCATCACTAAAATCTCAACATATCTATACTTCAATTCCATTATAATAGCTTCACCAGAGTAACCAATTACACCACCACCAACCCAGTTGAGTTCCTTGTAGTTCGATAACTTCCACCGCAACTCAAATAAACCATCAATCCTAAGCATACATCCATATGTCACTATCACCAGACCATACTTGTATCAACCCAACACAATCCACCTGCATCATCCTCTTTATCACTTCGGCAAATTCCAGTTCAATGAAGCTCAACTTCTCCCACTGTAATCCTACTCAAACGTCAAATACCACCAGTTGGAGTTCAAATCCAAGCTATGTCATCTTCCTGCAACACTACCTCTCAACTACACTTCAGTTATGTTCAGCACCATCATCTTCAATTCATTGAAACTAAACATTAGCAATTCCTCCATGAACTACCAATCATTCTGCATAGTAAAATTCCTACAACTTCTTCATGTTCTTAACCAAACATAATCCTAATTCCTGGCTTGCAATAATAATCCAGACTTCCATAATTCCAATAATTCAACCACACCCAAAACATCAGCGCCTTAAATAACTCAAACCCCCTCGAATTGACACAAACTCTTCTGCCAATAACAATCCAAACTTAACAGAAACCCTAACTTCCAAATTGCTCTACCAAGAACTAAAATTAAAGCCTATAGAACCATCTCTACCTTAATTAAAGACAAACCCATGAAATATAATACCAAACCAAACTCAATTTCACATAAAGAAATAACAACTGATTAAGAACCCTAATTCTGTTTTCTCTTAATTACCTTTTTCTTTCGATTCAACTTCAGAAAAGCTTCACCTCCTCAATCTAATGGTAACCCCTCTTTTCTTCATCCATTAATAACACTATATCCTCTCCGGTTCTACACAAACCCTACATCAGAAACCCCAACTTCTAATTCTCTTTAGCGGCATCAAAATCTTCCTCATACAAAGCTAAACTAGCTTCATCACTGACAGTCTACCGTTTTACTAAGCTTACTCCCACAAGATTCAAACCAATTCCTCTGAATTGAGATCGACAGAGAAAGAGAGGAAGAAGAACAGAAAGAAGAAGAGGGAAGAAGATAAGATAAAAGTGATTTCTCTTCGACACGAATTGTGAAGATAAGGCCAACCAAATTATTAAGGCACCCGCGTTTTGGATAAGGGCAGCCATGCGGTTTAGATTTAAAATGATTATTTGCCCTTCATAATAATCCAGTGATATCTTCTTTGTCCGGTGTCTGAATGACACGTTCGAGTAATCTATTCCGTAACTTTTCGAGATCTATCTAGTGATACTAGTTTCGTATCTAAATCGTTGTTAGATTAATCTCTATTACTTAAGGTTCATCTCTAATTAATCGAGTCATTAGCGACTAAAACGTCTCTTGACCTGTCTAATAGCGTTGACGAGCTTGAGGCTCGTTACATTCTCCCCACCTTATATCATTTTCGTCCTCGAAAATCGATCGTTCTTCTAACCTTCAAAACTCCCCACCTTATAGAGAAAAACCATCTCTCGACTAAATGCAAGTACTGCTCATACTTACAAACGCGCGAAGGTAACTCATTTAAAATGAGTTCACGGTAACAAGAAATGAAACACAAACCTATATGGCTTTCTACAACTATAATTTATAATTTGTAGCTCTAAGTTCAAAAGACTAATTTTCTATTTCATAATAATATTGTCTCTATGCTCACTATGGTGAATCTGATTCTAACATATAAGTATGTCTAAGTTCTCCACGCTAATGTGTATAGTCTATTATTTACTAATTTATTAGTTAATTGGTTTAACCTACAAGTTTTTAACTTCATAAAAGGTACATACAACAAGAAAACAAAACAATCAACCAATAATCTTTTAGTTCTTGATAGCTTTTAGGGTTTAAGATTTATCTCACAACCCATCCATGTTCTAAGCTAATCTAGTTCACTAACTAGTACTAGCTATTATCTATTGTTGCCCATGTAAGATCTAATAGTGGGCTCTGATACCAACTTTGTGACGCCCCAAATACTAAACCTGCTTATCTGATAGGATTACAACCTAATTGAAACATCAAAACTAGATTACCGATTCAAAGAATCATAATTATAGAAAATGCTAAATACCAAAACCCAAATCTCTCTGATATTATATAAATGAAAGTCTTTCAAATTCTATGAATATATAATTGTGTTGTTTACAGAATAGGAAAGATCACATTTAGAAAGAGATGTACATCAACACTAGATCCAATAAAACTCCAAGCTACGAAAACGATATCTTCGAGCGCTGCATTCCTTCAGATTACTGAAAAACTGATGTGGGAACAAGTGAGCACATCATCCCAAGGGGTGCCCAATGGAAACATATAACTCTCAAGTAATCACTAACATGCTTCACAGCTCTAAAGATAAAACAATAATTTAAAAGAGACAATGGTGAAAGGAAATATTCAGCAATTCACACATCAAGAAGTAAAGGTTAGTACATCTAACCCAGTTGAGTTCCTTGTAGTTCAATAACTTCCACCGCAACTCAAATAAACCATCAATCCTAAGCATACATCCATCTGTCACTATCACCAGACCATACTTGTATCAACCCAACACAATCCACCTGCATCATCCTCTTTATCACTTCGGCAAATTCCAGTTCAATGAAGCTCAACTTCTCCCACTGTAATCCTACTCAAACGTCAAATACCACCAGTTGGAGTTCAAATCCAAGCTATATCATCTTCCTGCAACACTACCTCTCAACTACACTTCAGTTATGTTCAGCACCATCATCTTCCATTCATTGAAACTAAACATTAGCAATTCCTCCATGAACTACCAATCATTATGCATAGTAAAATTCCTACAACTTCTTCATGTTCTTAACCAAACATAATCCTAATTCCTGGCTTGCAATAATAATCCAGACTTCCATAATTCCAACAATTCAACCACACCCAAAACATCAGCGCCTTAAATAACTCAAACCCCCTCGAATTGACACAAACTCTTCTGCCAATAACAATCCAAATTTAACAGAAACCCTAACTTCCAAATTGCTCTACCAAGAACTAAAATTAAAGCCTATAGAACCATCTCTACCTTAATTAAAGAAAAACCCATGAAATATAATACCAAACCAAACTCAATTTCACATAAAGAAATAACAACAGATTAAGAACCCTAATTCTGTTTTCTCTTAATTACCTTTTTCTTTCGATTCAACTTCAGAAAAGCTTCACCTCCTCAATCTAACGGTAACCCCTCTTTTCTTCATCCATTAATAACACTATATCCTCTCCGGTTCTACACAAACCCTACATCAGAAACCCCAACTTCTAATTCTCTTTAGCGGCATCAAAATCTTCCTCATACTTAAAAGCTAAACTAGCTTCATCACTCGATGATCTCTAGTGTTACTAATCTTACTCCCACAAGATTCAAACCAATTCCTCTGAATTGAGATCGACAGAGAAAGAGAGGAAGAAGAACAGAAAGAAGAAGAGAGAAGAAGATAAGATAAAAGTGATTTCTCTTCGACACGAATTGTGAAGATAAGGCCAACCAAATTATTAAGGCACCCGCGTTTTGGATAAGGGCATCCATGCGGTTTAGATTTAAAATGATTATTTGCCCTTCATAATAATCCAGTGATATCTTCTTTGTCCGGTGTCTGAATGACACGTTCGAGTAATCTATTCCGTAACTTTTCGAGATCTATCTAGTGATACTAGTTTCGTATCTAAATCGTTGTTAGATTAATCTCTATTACTTAAAGTTCATCTCTAATTAATCGAGTCATTAGCGACTAAAACGTCTCTTGACCGGTCTAATAGCGTTGACGAGCTTGAGGCTCGTTACATTCTCCCCACCTTATATCATTTTCGTCCTCGAAAATCGATCGTTCTTCTAACCTTCAAAACTCCCCACCTTATAGAGAAAAACTATCTCTCGACTAAATGCAAGTACTGCTCATACTTACAAACGCGCGAAGGTAACTCATTTAAGATGAGTTCACGGTAACAAGAAATGAAACACAAACCTATATGGCTTTCTACAACTATAATTTATAATTTGTAGCTCTAAGTTCAAAAGACTAATTTTCTATTTCATAATAAGATTGTCTCTTTGCTCACTATGATGAATCTGATTCTAACAGATAAGTATGTCTAAGTTCTCCACGCTAATGTGTATAGTATATTATTTACTAATTTATTAGTTAATTGGTTTAACCTACAAGTTTTTAACTTCATAAAAGGTACATACAACAAGAAAACAAAACAATCAACCAATAATCTTTTAGTTCTTGATAGCTTTTAGGGTTTAAGATTTATCTCACAACCCATCCATGTTCTAAGCTAATCTAGTTCACTAACTAGTACTAGCTATTATCTATTGTTGCCCATGTAAGATCTAATAGTGGGGCTCTGATACCAACTTTGTGACGCCCCAAATACTAAACCTGCTTATCTGATAGGATTACAACCTAATTGAAACATCAAAACTAGATTACCGATTCAAAGAATCATAATTATAGAAAATGCTAAATACCAAAACCCAAATCTCTCTGATATTATATAAATGAAAGTCTTTCAAATTCTATGAACATATAATTGTGTTGTTTACAGAATAGGAAAGATCACATTTAGAAAGAGATGTACATCAACACTAGATCCAATAAAACTCCAAGCTACGTAAACGATATCTTCGAGCGCTGCATTCCTTCAGATTACTGAAAAACTGATGTGGGAACAAGTGAGCACATCAACCCAAGGGGTGCCCAATGGAAACATATAACTCTCAAGTAATCACTAACATGCTTCACATCTCTATAGATAAAACAGTAATTAAAAAGAGACAATGGTGAAAGGAAATATTCAGCAATTCACACATCAAGAAGTAAAGGTTAGTACCACCAACTCAGTTGAGTTCCTTGTAGTTCGATAACTTCCACCGCAACTCAAATAAACCATCAATCCTAAGCATACATCCATCTGTCACTATCACCAAACCATACTTGTATCAACCCAACACAATCCACCTGCATCATCCTCTTTATCACTTCGGCAAATTCCAGTTCAATGAAGCTCAACTTCTCCCACTGTAATCCTACTCAAACGTCAAATACCACCAGTTGGAGTTCAAATCCAAGCTATGTCATCTTCATGCAACACTACCTCTCAACTACACTTCAGTTATGTTCAACACCATCATCTTCCATTCATTGAAACTAAACATTAACAATTCCTCCATGAACTACCAATCATTCTGCATAGTAAAATTCCTACAACTTCTTCATGTTCTTAACCAAACATAATCCTAATTCCTGGCTTGCAATAATAATCCAGACTTCCATAATTCCAACAATTCAACCACACCCAAAACATCGTTGCCTTAAATAACTCAAACCCCCTCGAATTGACACAAACTCTTCTGCCAATAACAATCCAAATTTAACAGAAACCCTAACTTCCAAATTGCTCTACCAAGAACTAAAATTAAAGCCTATAGAACCATCTCTACCTTAATTAAAGACAAACCCATGAAATATAATACCAAACCAAACTCAATTTCATATAAAGAAATAACAACAGATTAAGAACCCTAATTCTGTTTTCTCTTAATTACCTTTTTCTTTCGATTCAACTTCAGAAAAGCTTCACCTCCTCAATCTAACGGTAACCCCTCTTTTCTTCATCCATTAATAACACTATATCCTCTCCGGTTCTACACAAACCCTACATCAGAAACCCCAACTTCTAATTCTCTTTAGCGGCATCAAAATCTTCCTCATACAAAGCTAAACTAGCTTCATCACTGACAGTCTACCGTGTTACTAAGCTTACTCCCACAAGATTCAAACCAATTCCTCTGAATTGAGATCGACAGAGAAAAGAGGAAGAAGAACGAGAAAGAAGAAGAGAGAAGAAGATAAGATAAAAGTGATTTCTCTTCGACACGAATTGTGAAGATAAGGCCAACCAAATTATTAAGGCACCCGCGTTTTGGATAAGGGCATCCATGCGGTTTAGATTTAAAATGATTATTTGCCCTTCATAATAATCCAAATATCTTCTTTGTCCGGTGTCTGAATGACACGTTCGAGTAATCTATTCCGTAACTTTTCGAGATCTATCTAGTGATACTAGTTTCGTATCTAAATCGTTGTTAGATTAATCTCTATTACTTAAGGTTCATCTCTAATTAATCGAGTCATTAGCGACTAAAACGTCTCTTGACCGGTCTAATAGCGTTGACGAGCTTGAGGCTCGTTACAACATCATAGCAGATATCAGGTCTGGTCCATGTAACATATTGAAGAACATCAACTAGTGATCTATAGTCAGATGGATCAGCTAGTAACTCACCATTAAATTTGCTCATCTTAGAATATGCAGTAGATGGAGAATTACATGGTTTGGCATCCATCATATTGGTCTTCTTCAGGAGGTCTAAGATGTACTTAGTTTGAGAAAGATGCGTAGTTGTTTCATTCCTCATAATTTCCAAGAAATAATGAATTGGGCCTAAATCTTTGACACGAAAGGAGATAGAGAGTTGAGAAATGACCTGATCACAAGCTGATAAAGAAGATCTAGTGATTATATCATCCACATATGTGAGAATAATGATGATTAGAGATCCATTTTTGAATGTGAATAATGAAGTATCAGCTTGAGAAGCTTCAAAACCCAGAGCAAGTAGAGACTCCATAAGTTTTTCATGCCATTTAGCGCTTGGTTTAAAGTCGTCAGCCCGACTTTCTTGTTATCGTCCATATACCAACAATCTGAAAATCTGGTAGTTTGCCCAGAAAAAAATCTGCAATTCTAGTAACAACTTCACACAATGATTAGCATAACATATGAATAATGAAATTGTTATAGCTTGAAAGCTTCCCCCACACTTAGTCCTTTTTACACTCGAAAGTGGATAAAGAACATAATATAAGGGAACTTCTTCGGGTTCCTCTCGGTGAACCCACACAATGCTAGAATCAAACACATCAAGTGGTAGATACTTAGAAGCAAAATAATCCGTTAAAACTTTGGAAGCACACAACTCCAATCCTAAGTGATGTAGATCAAAAGATTTAGAAATATGCAAAGGATTAGACAAACCTTCCACAATCTCTTGTATTACAGATCCTCATCATTCTTAAAGAATTGCAATGAATTATTTACCTCGTTTGTATCGTGGTCCTCTATCAAACTATTTAGGCATTCTTCGTCTACTTCAACCGTAATCTCAGCATCAATATAATCCTTGGCAAGTTCAATTGGGTCTTCCACAACTTCAACCAATTTGGTTTCATTCTCAATCTCTATTTCTTCAACAAACTCGTCATCGGAATCAGGATCATCTCCTAGATATTCTAGTTCATTGGTGCAAATCCTAAAATCATTGTTTGAGTACGTTACACCATTTATAACAACGGTTATGTCATATTCATTCTCTTCCTTTTGAATAGGTGAGTGATCGTTATTATGATCCGGAGTTGAAATAACATTACCATCATTGCAAGGATTTTCCAAAGGTTGTTCGTCTTCATCCGAGTCTTCATCAACCTCATAATCTTCAATATCCCAACGACGTTGAAGTTCTCGTCAGTATTACCTTGTTAATTTCTTCGAGAGTCTTTTAGATGCTCCGACTTCTTCTAACCGATCATATTGCTTAGAAAGTTTTCTGATATTAATACGTATTCCGCCATTATTCACGACGAAAATTTCAGACTGTATCTCTTCTTTTGACATAAATGACGAAAGAACATGATAAAGAGGAGTAGGTCTTTCCACACTCTCTGTCATCTGCACATTACTAGAAAACAATTGATCAGAAGCATAACTATCCTCCCATCCCTTTGATTGCTCACTTACATACCCGTCATAAGGTTGTTGATATGTATGAGAGTATCCATAAGGCTCCGTAGGGTATGGTTGGTAGTTGTTATATGAATGAGGTTGAAATCCAAATTGATTACCACAATAATATGATGATTGGTCTTGTGCTCCGTACATGTTATGTCCATAAGGAAACATGACGACTCACAAGAACACAAGAAAAAAATCTAAAAACAGAAAACAAGCTAAACAAATAACAAATCAATTAACAACCGCTCCCCGGCAGCGGCGCCAAAATTTGATGCGTGTCGTAAGTGCAACAAATTAATCAAGATATTTCCCACTAATTAAATAAATAATATAGCGGTAGTAAGGATCGTTCCCACATAGAGCTCTGTAATTGATATGTTATTTGATTCAGCAAAATAATAAAAAACACAAAGGGGGATTGTTTTAAACTGAAATAAAAAGAATAACGAATAAAAGAAAGATATGATCAAGGAATCCTTCGCCGTTACCAAGCGATAACTGGATTAGTATACTTATCTATCTTCGTTAGAACCATTCATCACCAACCGTAGGAAAGAAGCTAGCTCGGTGCTATCCTCAAAACTCCTTTTACCACGGATACGGAAGCTCTCCAATATCAGATTCTATCCAACCGAACCACCAAGTAGTAGCTCACTCAAGGTGTAATCCGATCGAACGCTTAGGCTTTGTGAATTAGGTTGATCCCAGTAGTTAAACTCTTAGTTCAAGGTCCACTTGCTGGTGTTGTATTCACCCGCAATTGATCCACAAAATCCCTCTGCAAGGTCTTGCGATTTATACTTGTGTATGAATTATTCGACGATTACTTATCTCCTAACCCAATACTAGCAATAGAACAATTAATAGACTAATCTAGTATGCATCCCAAATCAATCTAAGAATCACTCATAAAATTAGATGTAGTGAAAACAAACGATAAGATGATTAAAACTCATAACAAACTTGTATAATAATAAAGCTTCACGCTAGAACATTGAATTCATCCTTAATCAATAAAGTTTAGCCTCTCATGTTTACACCGTTTCTCGGTTTCCCCCTAAAGGGGTAAACCCTAAAATATTTTTTGAAGAACAAAAGTGTATTATGAGATGTTTAGAGATTATATTTAGGTTAAGAAGTGTCTCTTAAATAGTCTCCAAGTTGTGGAAGTGCCCGTTTTCGATCCCGTGCTAAATTGCTTGCCAAAACTTGGCCAAATTCCCGTAAGAAGGTCACGGCCGAAGTCTGTCTCATGTAATTATGAGTAAACAGCCGCATGGGCCCATTCAAAGATGGATAGTCCAGCCCATTGAACTCATTTGCCTGTCAGTCCCTTGGAACTGACAAGGTATTTTTCTTATGCTTCCCAAATTTCTCTTGGACATAATAGTTTCCGTGAAAATATTTTCTCCCTGGATTTTTAGTTTACTCCGTCGCTTAATCACGGATACTCAAGTCACCGTGAGTATTTTATTTTCCACGAGTTTTGTGTTTTAGGCCATACGTCGCACGGACACTCGACTATCTCATGAGTTTATAAAATATCCGAGTTCGTTTAACTCACCCAATCCCAACCCGGCTCCATCTTTTCTCGTTCTTCAACTACCAACAAACTCCGATCAATAATGCAGAAACCCATTCATTTGATATAACTACCACGTACTATCGAGCACCATCATCCATCCTTCTCATAACTCACTTGTTTTTCGCTATTCACCGCTAGCTTTTCATATCTTTCTAACTTCTCCATTTCCTTCTCAGACTGCTCCCTTCTCTGCTCGACAATATCAGTCAACCAACAGCTCGAGCTCAAAGCATCATCGCTGCCATATTCTGGAATATCAGTTTAAGCTCCTCTCTCGAGAATCAATCGCCAACACCATCTCCGTTCTTAATTAACTCTTCTGAGATTCTCAGCCAATGTTTTCTCGGATAAACCAAAACAGGTCCATTGCTTCACTGCCAAACTCGGTTTCAGATTCTTTACCACTCCCTGTCTTGATCGGTCCCTGTTCTTCTTCTTTATCATCTCCTCCTACCATTAATGGCAACTCGAATCCCCACTACCGATAATCATCACCAACGCCAAGTTCCGTTCTGAGACTTCTCCTTCGATCATCATCTTTCTCTCCTGTCTTGAATCCATCATCATTACTGCCAATGGCAGCAACAATGGCAGCGAGCCAATACTCCCTGTCCTCACGTCCATGGCAGCAACCTTCCTATCGAATATCACAGCAGCAACCAACACCAATACCGATCTTCGTCGTCTCTATCCAGAGTTCCATCTCAGCTTAGAAATATATACAAACCTGATCTTATGCTCGAACTCATCATAGCAGCACCACTGCTAACACCGTCGTCGCAGGCATCATCTTCTCATTGCAGTTCTAACCCACTTGAGCTCTATTAAACTCTGCCACAGACTGTCGAGCTTCACCAACTTACATTAATCCCGATCATCATTGCCATCAATGGCATTAACACATTCCTTCTTTCCATGTTCAACTCGTTTGAGACCAAACTCTGTAGCTTTCCATCAGCCAACAAGCACCATCGAATAGTCATCTCTGCCAGACCCGAGCAGCAACAACCTCTTCCTATTCTTCTCCATCTCTCGAGCTCCATTTTCGACTACAACTCCATTTTCGACGGTCGACAACAACCCAACGTCACTGCCATACAGCTCCATTCAAACTCTGTTGATTGCTACTGCCTACCATCATCATCACTGCCACGAGACTTTGCCTGATGTCTCTGTCCGATGAAGAAGATGATGTGTTCGTTCAGCTTCTTTCATGAGTGTTGGCTTCCCCAAATAATCCAGTGGGTTCCTTTAGGATTCGCCTCTTTAACTGTCAGTCTTGGACGACTGACAGTTCAATTTTTATACGGTGGCTGCCCCTAAGTAAATTAGGAAGGTGTCTTTAACAATTCTGTAGCTTCTCTACTTTGCGAAATCTTCGGCTTGCTTTAAATGCTTCTAGATTCTTCATACAACGTCGGATTGACTCCATTCTTTCGCCGTTGGCTTCGTCTTTTCACCCTCTTCGAGATGATATCAAGAACTTTTGGATTCGAACGAGTTCCACTTGATGTTTGGCCCTTCTCCGCTTGCGACTAACTTCTTTTATTGCACTATAAAGTGCAAATTCACTTCTTTTGGATGATTCACCTCGCAAAACATAAATAAAACAAAACAAACATAATATACAATAATTTGCAAGAAACTAAGCAATTACTAGCATGTATTCAACACTAAATATATGCAAAATATGCACTTAACAAATTCCCCCACACTTGGCTTTTGCTAGTCCTCGAGCAAACTATCTAAAATACAACAACTCCATGTCGCCGAGGATACGGTTACTCTTAGCATGAATAACAGGCCTTTAAACCCCTAGGTGTCCCTAGTGGACGAGTTATAGTCTCGTGAAGGTTTACCAGAGATATACCCACAAAACCTGCTCCAACTTCAAAGCGTTCCAAATATCACAAGCATCCAAAGAGCCACGAGGACATAGAGTTTTTCGCATGCTAGTAATAAGAAGTTAGAAATACCAAAGAACATATTCTCATTCTTAAATGTTGAGTGAGAAATAACCACACCATAATGAGAGAACGCGTGTTTGAGAGCGATCAATAAGCATTTCGCCTCGACTTCTGCCTCACTTAAAAGGATTTTATGATAATTGTACTCAAAAAGACGGCCTTTTTATGGGTCTCACATGTGTGCAGGTAGGAATGAAGAGAGAAATCCTACACACGTTGAATGGTGGGAAGGAAACCTTCCGAAATAATTTCTGGAGACTCCACAAAATCGTGGAAAATAAAAGACTTTTTCTGATGATCTCTAAGAAAGGAAATCAACCACTATAGCAAGGATGAGAGTACTTACCACCTTCACATCTGATTGCAATGATGATAGCACCACTCTCACAGCATCCAATAGAAACGTCTTCCTTCGGCTCGTCTTCTTCATCTTCTTGGTCTTCGTCTTCGGTCTTCAACTGCTGATGATAAACTCTTGAACTTCGTAGAACTCGACAATTTATAACTCATTCTCTTCAATTTCCTTATTGCTTGATACTTCCTTATAGATTTTTCTTCCCCATGGCCTTATTGAACAAATAACAACCTAAATGCAAATCTTTTTGTATTTTCTCTTCTTTTTTTTTCTTCTTTTTTTTTTTTGTCTTTTTTTTTTTTTTGTATTTTTTTTTTTTTATTTTTTTTTTAAAAAAAAGATTGCAACTACAAAAATAATAACGAAATTAAAATTAACATGACTATGAAAGAAGTACTTTACCACTTTGATCTTCACAACTTGTATTGTCTTTGTATCATAAACTTCAATAACTCTCATCTTTTGATTTTCTTCGCTCTTGTAAATAAGTCTTCATACTTAGATATAGAATTCCACTCCTTATATGTAAGTCTCCAACATGTATATAAAAATCTGCTCATTGTATGTTGCTTTACTTGGATATGAAATTTGCTCTTACTCGTATTGTTGCTTGTAAACCTCAAACGTCTTCAACTTTCCTTGTAGATTTTGATGTTTCTCCACTTGTTGATGATGATGTGTTTCTATGGACCTGTTGTTGGCGAGAGAGAGAGAATGGTGCTAACTGAAAATCAAACTACAAGAAGGTGGTTTTCATCTATAGACGTCACCCTCATGATTGACAAAATTAGCACTCAAGAGATCAAAAATAGTGCTTCTATTGGTGGGAGGTTGGGTAGCTCACCATTCTACCCGGAATTAACGTACGGTGACACACACTCAAAAGAAAGCTCTTTAGTCAGCTACAAAGAAATTTGGTCTGGTGCCTCTGTTGATTTGAAAATAGGTAGTCTCCACTAATGATTGATCAGCAACTCTAATAATGCATTTCTCCCTGCTCCTAATTTGCATCACCGGCATGATTAAATCCATTATTTAACACTCTAACAAGTAAGAAATCCGAATGTAGTTCTCTAACACTTCCAAGTTCAGTTATGTCGGTCAGAATCTCTATGTAAACATACCTAGAAGTATGCTAGTGATTCTAAAATCTCTACAAGTTGGAGGTCTTATTCAAATATATACAAAAATTTTGACTCAAAAAGGCTAAAAACTCTATATGCAAAAGACTCCCCCACACTTAAACTTCACATTGTCCTCAATGTGTAAAATCGAAAATTCTGAATTCTGACGTAACAGCAGATAAAAGGCAAAAACTGTAAAAATTGGTAAGGAATTTGGAAAAACTCCATTTCACAAAAGTTGTTCATCTACGTGTTTTATACACAGTGTCAAAAGGGAACAGTATTTCGATAAACGGTCTGACAGTTATGGTCTATGGACTGAACTACGCGCAGTCTGAATTTTTCTGACGAAAAGGTATTCGTCATAATTCTTTTCTAAGATAGATTCCGGACTCAATGAAATTAAACATGGGGATGCAAATATGATATGAAAACAATAAAAACAAAAAATAAAAGGGTTTAAGATACAAAACCTATGGGTTGCCTCCCATTTAGCGCTTGGTTTAAAGTCGTCAGCCCGACTTTCTTGTTATCGTCCATATACCAACAATCTGAAAATCTGGTAGTCTGCCCAGAAAAAAATCTGCAATTCTAGTAACAACTTCACACAATGATTAGCATAACATATGAATAATGAAATTGTTATAGCTTGAAAGCTTCCCCCACACTTAGTCCTTTTTACACTCGAAAGTGGATAAAGAACATAATATAAGGGAACTTCTTCGGGTTCCTCTCGGTGAACCTGCACAATGCTAGAATCAAACACATCAAGTGGTAGATACTTAGAAGCAAAATAATCCGTTAAAACTTTGGAAGCACACAACTCCAATCCTAAGTGATGTAGATCAAAAGATTTAGAAATATGCAAAGGATTAGACAAACCTTCCACAATCTCTTGTATTACAAGATCCTCATCATTCTTAAAGAATTGCAATGAATTATTTACCTCGTTTGTATCGTGGTCCTCTATCAAACTATTTAGCCATTCTTCGTCTGCTTCAACCGTAATCTCAGCATCAATATAATCCTTGGCAAGTTTAATTGGGTCTTCCACAACTTCAACCAATTTGGTTTCATTCTCAATCTCTATTTCTTCAACAAACTCGTCATCGGAATCAGGACCATCTCCTAGAAATTCTAGTTCATTGGTGCAAATCCTAAAATCATTGTTTGAGTACGTTACACCATTTATAACAACGGTTATGTCATATTCATTATCCTCCTTTTGAATAGGTGAGTGATCGTTATTATGATCCGGAGTTGAAATAACATTACCATCATTGCAAGGATTTTCCAAAGGTTGTTCGTCTTCATCCGAGTCTTCATCAACCTCATAATCTTCAATATCCCAACGACGTTGAAGTTCTGTTCGTATTACCTTGTTAATTTCTTCGAGAGTCTTTTCTGATGCTCCAGCTTCTTCTAACTGATCATATTGCTTAGAAAGTTTTCTGATATTAATACGTTTTCCGCCATTATTCACGACGAAATTTTCAGACTGTATCTCTTCTTTTGACATAAATGACGAAAGAACATGATAAAGAGGAGTAGGTCTTTCCACACTCTCTGTCATATGCACATTACTAGAAAACAATTGATCAGAAGCATAACTATCCTCCCATCCCTTTGATTGCTCACTTACATACCCGTCATAAAGTTGTTGATATGTATGAGAGTATCCATAAGGCTCCGTAGGGTATGGTTGGTAGTTGTTATATGAATGAGGTTGAAATCCAAATTGATTACCACAATAATATGATGATTGGTCTTGTGCTCCGTACATGTTATGTCCATAAGGAAACATGACGACTCACAAGAACACAAGAAAAAATCTAAAAACAGAAAACAAGCTAAACAAATAACAAATCAATTAACAACCGCTCCCCGGCAGTGGCGCCAAAATTTGATGCGTGTCGTAAGTGCAACAAATTAATCAAGATATTTCCCACTAATTAAATAAATAATATAGCGGTAGTAAGGATCGTTCCCACAGAGAGCTGTGTAATTGATATGTTATTTGATTCAGCAAAATAATAAAAAACACAAAGGGGGATTGTTTTAAACTGAAATAAAAAGAATAACGAATAAAAGAAAGATATGATCAAGGAATCCTTCGCCGTTACCAAGCGATAATCGGATTAGTATACTTATCTATCTTCGTTAGAACCATTCATCACCAACCGTAGGAAAGCGACTAGCTCGGTGCTATCCTCAAAACTCCTTTTACCACGGATACAGAAGCTCTCCAATATCGATTCTATCCAACCGAACCACCAAGTAGTAGCTCACTCAAGGTGTAATCCGATCGAACGCTTAGGCTTTGTGAATTAGGTTGATCCCAGTAGTTAAACTCTTAGCTCAAGGTCCACTTGCTGGTGTTGTATTCACCCGCAATTGCTCCACAAAATCCCTCTGCAAGGTCTTGCGATTTATACTTGTGTATGAATTATTCGACGATTACTTATCTCCTAACCCAATACTAGCAATAGAACAATTAATAGACTAATCTAGTATGCATCCCAAATCAATCTAAGAATCACTCATAAAATTAGATGTAGTGAAAACAAACGATAAGATGATTAAAACTCATAACAAACTTGTATAATAATAAAGCTTCACGCTAGAACATTGAATTCATCCTTAATCAATAAAGTTTATCCTCTCATGTTTACACCGTTTCTCGGTTTCCCCCTAAAGGGGTAAACCCTAAAATATTTTTTGAAGAACAAAAGTGTATTATGAGATGTTTAGAGATTATATTTAGGTTAAGAAGTGTCTCTTAAATAGTCTCCAAGTTGTGGAAGTGCCCGTACTCGATCCCGTGCTAAATTGCTTGCCAAAACTTGGCCAAATTCCCGTAAGAAGGTCACGGCCGAAGTCTGTCTCATGTAATTATGAGTAAACAGCCGCATGGGCCCATTCAAAGATGGATAGTCCAGCCCATTGAACTCATTTGCCTGTCAGTCCCTTGGAACTGACAAGGTATTTTTCTTATGCTTCCCAAATTTCTCTTGGACAAAATAGTTTCCGTGAAAATATTTTCTCCCTGGATTTTTAGTTTACTCCCGTCAGAATCACGGATACTCAAGTCACCGTGAGTATTTTATTTCCCTGAGTTTTGTGTTTCCGGCCATACGTCGCACGGACACTCGACTATCTGTGAGTTTATAAAATATCTGAGTTCGTTCAACTCAGTCCAATCCCAACTGGCTCCATCTTTTCTCGTTCTTCAACTACCAACAGAAACTCCGATCAATAATGCAGAAACCCATTCATTTGATATAACTACCACAGACTATCGAGCACCATCATCCATCCTTCTCATAACTCACTGTTTCCGCTATTCACTGGCTAGCTTTTCATATCTTTCTAACTTCTCCATTTCCTTCTCAGACTGCTCCCTTCTCTGCTCGACAATCTCAGTCAACCAACAGCTGGAGCTCAAAGCATCATCGCTGCCATATTCTGGAATATCAGTTTAAGCTCCTCTCTCGAGAATCAATCGCCAACACCATCTCCGTTCTTAATTAACTCTTCTGAGATTCTCAGCCAATGTTTTCTCGGATAAACCAAAACAGGTCCATTGCTTCACTGCCAAACTCGGTTTCAGATTCTTTACCACTTCCCTGTCTTGATCGGTCCCTGTTCTCCTTCTTTATCATCTCCTCCGGACATTAATGGCAACTCGAATCCCCACTACCGATAATCATCACCACTGCCAAGTTTCGTTACAGACTTCTCCTTCTGATCATCATCTTTCTCTCCTGTCTTGAATCCATCATCATTACTGCCAATGGCATCAACAATGGCAACAGCCAATACTCCCCTGTCCTCACGTCCATGGCAAGAACCTTCCTATCGAATATCACAAAGAAGAACCAACGCCAATACCGATCTTCGTCGTCTCTATCCAGAGTTCCATCTCAGCTTCGAAATATATATATACAAACCTGATCTTATGCTCGAACTCATCATAGCAGCACCACTGCTAACACCGTCGTCGCAGGCATCATCTTCTCATTGCAGTTCTAACCCACTTGAGCTCTATTAAACTCTGCCACAGACTGTCGAGCTTCACCAACTTACATTAATCCCTATCATCATTGCCATAAATGGCATCAACACATTCCTTCTTTCCATGTTCAACTCGTTTGAGACCAAACTCTGTAGCTTTCCATCAGCCAACAAGCACCATCGAATAGTCATCTCTGCCAGACCCGAGCAGCAACAACCTCTTCCTATTCTCTCCATCTCTCGAGCTCCATTTTCGACTACAACTCCATTTTCGACGGTCGACAACAACCCAACGTCACTGCCATACAGCTCCATTCAAACTCTGTTGATTGCTACTGCCTACCATCATCATCACTGCCACGAGACTTTGCACGATGTCTCGTCCGATGAAGAAGATGATGTGTTCGTTCGACTTCTTTCATGAGTGTTGGCTTCCCCAAATAATCCAAAGGGTTCCTTTAGGATTCGCCTCTTTAACCGGGTCGGTCTTGGATGACTGACAGTTCAATTTTTATACGGTGGCTGCCCCTGAGTAAATTAGGAAGGTGTCTTTAACAATTCTGTAGCTTCTCTACTTTGCGAAATCTTCGGCTTGCTTTAAATGCTTCTAGATTCTTCATACAACGTCGGATTGACTCCATTCTTTCGCCGTTGGCTTCGTATTTTCACCCTCTTCGAGATGATATCAAGAACTTTTGGATTCGAACGAGTTCCACTTGATGTTTGGCCCTTCTCCGCTTGCGACTAACTTCTTTTATTGCACTATAAAGTGCAAATTCACTTCTTTTGGATGATTCACCTCGCAAAACATAAATAAAACAAAACAAACGTAATATACAATAATTTGCAAGAAACTAAGCAATTACTAGCATGGAGTCAACACTAAATATATGCAAAATATGCACTTAACATCATTCTGCATAGTAAAATTCCTACAACTTCTTCATGTTCTTAACCAAACATAATCCTAATTCCTGGCTTGCAATAATAATCCAGACTTCCATAATTCCAACAATTCAACCACACCCAAAACATCATCGCCTTAAATAACTCAAACCCCCTCGAATTGACACAAACTCTTACGCGATAACAATCCAAATTTAACAGAAACCCTAACTTCCAAATTGCTCTACCAAGAACTAAAATTAAAGCCTATAGAACCATCTCTACCTTAATTAAAGACAAACCCATGAAATATAATACCAAACCAAACTCAATTTCACATAAAGAAATAACAACAGATTAAGAACCCTAATTCTGTTTTCTCTTAATTACCTTTTTCTTTCGATTCAACTTCAGAAAAGCTTCACCTCCTCAATCTAACGGTAACCCCTCTTTTCTTCATCCATTAATAACACTATATCCTCGCCGGTTCTACACAAACCCTACATCAGAAACCCCAACTTCTAATTCTCTTTAGCGGCATCAAAATCTTCCTCATACAAAGCTTAACTAGCTTCATCATCGACTTGATCTCTACCGTGTTACTAAGCTTACTCCCACAAGATTCAAACCAATTCCTCTGAATTGAGATCGACAGAGAAAGAGAGGAAGAAGAACAGAAAGAAGAAGAGAGAAGAAGATAAGAGAAAATTGATTTCTCTTCGACACGCTTTGTGAAGATAAGGCCAACCAAATTATTAAGGCACCCGCGTTTTGGATAAGGGCAGCCATGCGGTTTAGATTTAAAATGATTATTTGCCCTTCATAATAATCCAGTGATATCTTCTTTGTCCGGTGTCTGAATGACACGTTCGAGTAATCTATTCCGTAACTTTTCGAGATCTATCTAGTGATACTAGTTTCGTATCTAAATCGTTGTTAGATTAATCTTTATTACTTAAGGTTCATCTCTAATTAATCGAGTCATTAGCGACTAAAACGTCTCTTGACCGGTCTAATAGCGTTGACGAGCTTGAGGCTCGTTACAACATCATAGCAGATATCAGGTCTGGTCCATGTAACATATTGAAGAACATCAACTAGTGATCTATAGTCAGATGGATCAGCTAGTAACTCACCATTAAATTTGCTCATCTTAGAATCTGCAGTAGATGGAGAATTACATGGTTTGGCATCCATCATATTGGTCTTCTTCAGGAGGTCTAAGATGTACTTAGTTTGAGAAAGATGCGTAGTTGTTTCATTCCTCTTAATTTCCAAGAAATAATGAATTGGGCCTAAATCTTTGACACGAAAGGAGATAGAGAGTTGAGAAATGACCTGATCACAAGCTGATAAAGAAGATCTAGTGATTATATCATCCACATATGTGAGAATAATGATGATTAGAGATCCATTTTTGAATGTGAATAATGAAGTATCAGCTTGAGAAGCTTCAAAACCCAGAGCAAGTAGAGACTCCATAAGTTTTTCATGCCATGCTCTAGGAGCTTGATTAAGACCATAAATTGATTTGTGTAATCTGCAGACATAATGAGGCTTCTAGATCCTCAAATCCTGGAGGTTGGGTCATGAAAATTGTTTCTTTAAGATCACCATGAAGAAAGGCATTGATAATGTCAAGCTTTTTAACTGGACAATTGTGATGAACAACAAGAGATAAAACTATTCTTATAGTGGCAGGCTTAGCAACTGAACTGAAAGTTTCTTGATAATCTATCATTTCTTGCTGGTGATACCCTTCGGCAACCAGTTTGGATTTAAATCTTTCAATGGTACCATATGGGTCATGCTTGATTTTGAAGACCCATTTACAACCTACCAAATTATGAGATGGATGAGGTAGTTCAAGAGTCCATGTGCCCGCTGACTTGAGAGCAGAGCATTCTTTTACTAAAGAGTGAAGCCATTTTGGATTCTTCTTAGCTTGAGTAACAGACTTAGGAATAATGTCTTCAACTAAGGCCAGATGAGCAGTGGAAATAGGATATTTGGTGGTTTAGGCTTAAAAATCCCCATCTTACCTCTTGTTGTCATTGAGTGAGCATTGGTGACTGAATCAGAAGTAGCAGGTGAGACTGATAAAGGAGCTGATGTATCCGTTGGAGTTGGAGGCAGTATTGGAGTAAAAGTAACTGAGCCAGAGTTGGAAGTAGTATAGGCAAAATAGACTCAGATATTGTTGTAGAAGCTGATGTAGAGTCCAACTGAGAAGAATGTAGCTGAGATAACTGAGATGTAGTGTTTGAAATCTGATTAAGCTTGAATTATAATGCAGGTAATTGATCTTCATGAAAGGTGACATGTCCGGAGATGAATACTTTTCCTGAACAAGTCTCAAGACAACTATAATCTTTTTGAGAAGATGAATAACCAAGAAAAATGTAAACTTTGCTCCTTGGATTTAGTTTAGAGTGAGTGTAGGGTTTGAGCCATGGATAACATGCACAACCAAAAACCCTTAAAGCAACATAGTTAGGACAACTTCTATACAACTTCTCATAAGGTAACATGAAAGAGATAGATGGTGTAGGTAATCTGTTGACCAAATAATTTGCAGTTTGTAAAGCATCTAACCAATAACAATCTGCTAGATTAGCTTGAATGAGCAATAACCTGCACAACCCAATAAGATGTTTGTGTTTACTCTCATCTATACCATCCTGCTCAGAAGTATATGCACAACTATATTGGTGGATAACTTCATTTGTAGATAGAAATTTACCTAGTTCATTATTGATAAACTATCCTCCTCCATCAGTTCTTATAACTTTTATCCTGAGATCAACATAATTCTCAACTTGTAACTTAAAGGAGCTAAAGATTGAAATGAAATCTGATTTCTTATTAAAGGAAATATCCAACAATATTACTGTCGTCATCAATGATATTACAGTAGTATGTGAAACCATTACAAGAGGTAACATGACAAGGTCCCCACAAATCCATATGCAAAAGTTGCAGTGGTTTATTTGACACAGAACTAGAAATGAAAAAAGGAAGTTTATGAGCTCTTCCCAACTGACAATCCCTACAAGTAAAAGAATGATGTGAAGACATATTTTGGAATGACTCTAAATGACTTAATCGTTGCATAGATTGAAAATATGGATGTCCAAGCCTCTTATGAAGAAGAAGTGGAGTGATATTCATAACAGACAAAGCAGTAAAACTGGAAGAAGTGACCTCTGAAGTAGTTGTTGGTGAAGATGCTAGATTTAGTGGATCTAAGCCATTGTTACTTTGCCCTTGGAAAATGTTCTTCCCAGACTTGAGATCCTTCACAAAGTAAATATCACCCTCAAATGTTATACTGAGATCATTATCCCTAGTAAACTTATGAACTGACAATAGTTTATGAGAAGCAGTTGGGACATGTAAAAAATTTAGGCAAACTAATAGTATTACTTAGCAAAAATGTAGAAGATGTACCTATGTCAGAGATTGGCATACCTTCACCATTTGTTGTTGATATTTGTTCAGTACCAGTGTATGAATGAAAATCCTGAAGATCAGAAGGATCTGAAGTAATATGAGTTGTTGCTCCTGAATCACAGTACCATGGATTCTCACCAAAAACATTAGCTGAAGCCAACATAGCATGAATATTGTGAGGTATTGGTCGACCTTGATATGCAAAGTTCATGCGTTGATTAGTTTTAATGGTTGAGTGACCAAATTTGAAACAGATTTGACAAGTAGGTCGATTTGGTCTCATGTTTGAAGTGGCACCAGTAAAAGTAGATGAAGGTGAATTGGTTGGTTGGGTGAAAGGATTTGTGGCGTAGGATTCAGTGGGAAAAATAAATGCAGAGGATGTTGAGGGAAAATTAGGTTGATAATATGAACGAGTTGGTGGTCTTGGAGAATGGTAAAAGTTAGATCTTGAATTGTTATTGTGAGAGAATAATCTATTAGCACGAAAGCAGCAAAGGCTTTTGCTTCTTCAGTATTTACAACATTTTTAGACCTTTCTGACAGAACAATATCTTCACTTAATAAGAGATTATGCAATTCCCCTAGAGAGACTGGAGGATTTCTAATTCAATGGATGTAGAAAACGAATCAAAAGCAGAACCAAGACCATTAAGAACACTTACAATCATTCAGACTCACAGATTGGAGATCCAGCAGCAGATAAAGAATCTGAAATTTTCTTGATCTCATTAAGATAGTTGATCATTGTAGAGTTACCTTGTTTAATAGATGAGAGTTTTGTTCTGAGGTGAATAACATGAGTTGAAGAAATTGCTGCAAATCTTTCTTCAATTGACCTCCACAGATCATAAGAAGTGGTTGGACCAGCTACATATGAGATAATATTTTCTGAAATAGTTGATTGAATCCACAAGATAATAGTTTGATCTTCTTCATTTCATCGAATCCACTCAGGGTTGATAGTTTCCTCAGGATCAAAACCTCTTTGTGCATATACATACTTATGTGGACATCTTTTTGATCCATCTAAGTAACCAAGAACATTGTATCGTTTGAAAAGAGGAAGAAGTAATGATTTCCAGGTGAGAAAGTTGTGATCCTGTAGTTTAGATGGAACCATACTAGCAATAATGTGTAAAGGAACTTTAGTAATACTTGATTCCATATTGAATCAAAAGAAAAATTCAAGAAACAACAGCTTTGAGTTGCAGGTTTAATGGCGGAAGCTAGAGAAGGTGATTAGGCCCTGATCGGCTCTGATACGATAGAGAAATGAGTGGATAGGAATGATCTAATTTCTCATTACAACAAACAAAGCAAAGTACAAGCCTTATAAATGAAAGCTGAGTTAGCTACAGAGACAGGCTGGCTAATCCAGCTGTTGTACTTAACAGAAAGTCAAGAAATGCACGGACACATACATAACTGTTAACTAGAGACCGAAGTACTAACTGCACACACAAAAATGACTAAAGGCAGACAGAGAGAATAACACTCTTGTACTAGGAAGCTGCAGCTGCACTAAATGGGGATAGGAACGCAGTGAAATGGACAATTATTGAAAACTCTATTGCAATATTACTTGGTGGTTTCGGTAGTTGGATTTGCACTTTTGAACCTAGGAGTGCTAATAATGTGGCTCTTAAGTTAGCCAAACATGCTGTCAGTTTAATTAGTAGTGAGGAACGGTACAATCCAATTCCTGTTTGGGTTGAGGAGGTCTTGCAACAAGATCTGAACAATGTACCCCCTTCAGATTCAGTTATAAATCTCTTTTCGTATTCCAAAAAATAAATAAATCAAAATCAAAATTTTCAAAAGCAATTCTTATTACAATTATGCTTTAGATTGAAGATTTTTGAACTTTGAATGAGCAACTCTTACCAGTAATCTCGGCAAGAACAAACACCCTGTTTAAAATGATGAAACCGGTGTTTATCTCGAACAATGATTTCCCGGTCAGTAACAACGGATATGAACTTGATCGCTGAATGACAATCAATGCACATTCGAAGGTTCTTAAAAATCCTAACTGTTGTTTTATCTCTTGAATTCATTAAACCAAATGCAATAGCTAGTTTCTCGCTGTGATATCTAAGCGCAAATTCCCCCTCTTCTTCTTCTAAAGCAAACATCACTGGTTCCTGTTCAGGCACATAACCAGCTTGCTTCAACTTCCGCATTAACTCATCTAAGTACTGATAGATTGCAGTTGTTTCAGGATGTGATTTATCACCCATAAAGAATGTATAAGTTGCATGATCAATCTCGACTGAACTATACCCAATTTGTTTCTTCAAACCTTTGTTAATCATAATTTCTCTAACCATTTCGACTCGATCCATCCTACCTGCTGATGCATATATGTTAGAAAGAAGAACGTAATGAGCGGGATTGTCAGGCTCCACTCCTAAGAGTTGTTCAGCTACTTTGACTCCTAGGTCAAAATTCTTATGCATTTTGCAAGAACCAAGCAATGCTGTCCATATTGCGGGTGCTGGTTTCCCAGGTACCGATTGAATGTGCTGAAGTGCCTCATCAAATAATCCTGCTTTCCCAAGCAGGTCCACCATGCAAACATGATGCTCCATTCTCGGCACAAATCCATAATTCTTTTTCATGGAATCAAAAGCTTTTCTCCCTTCATCGACCAATCCAGCATGGGCACAAGCAGATAACACTGCAACAAATGTGACATCATTGGGTTTAGGTCCTTGTGCTTTCATTTGATAGAAAAGTTCCATTGCTTGATTACCATAACCATGCATTCCATAGCCAGAAATCATGGCAGTCCAAGTAATGACATTTAACTCTCGCATTCTGTTGAAAATTTCTCGCGCTTTACCCACATTTCCGCATCTCGAATACATGTTAATCAAAGAAGTACCTAGAATTACATTAACATCAAAACCATTTCCAATAATATACTCTTGAACCCATGTACCTAAATTAAGCGCACCTAAATGAGAACAGGCAGATAATACACTAACAAAAGTTGTTGAATCAGGCTGGACCCCTAGTTCTCTCATCCCAAGAAAAACATCAATTGCTTCTTTAGAAAAACCATTTTGTTCATACCCTGATATCATCGAATTCCAAGCAACAACACATCTTTCAGGCATTGTATCAAACACTTCTCTTGAAACAACTAAATCTCCAGATTTCGCATAAAATGAAACTAAAGAGGATTGAACATACGAATCATAAGAAAACCCAGATACAATTGCATGCGAATGAACAACTCTACCGAATTTTAAAGCCGATAAATCAGCACAAGCTTTAATAACAGCCGTAAAAGTGAAATTCGACTGTGCAAGTCCAAACGTTCTCATTTTTTGATACAAAACAATGGCATCAAACGGGTAACCACACCTAGAAAAAGATTTGATGAGGTTATTGAAGAGAAATGAATCAGGGTTCTGAACAGCGAGAAAAATTTGACGAGCGTAAATGATAGAACCTGCGGAACAAGCTAACGTAATGAGTTTGGTAAGAAGAGACCGACTGTAACTTAAACCATTGGTAATTATTTGACCATGTACTTGTTGTAGTGGTTTGAGTCGTATACCTGCTTGTAACAGGGATTTGTACATCGGGGAATGTTGTTTTGATTCTTCCATTCTTGAAGGATTTTGGAGGGAAAATTTCTTCACTTCTCTTTGTAAGTTTCACATTATAGACGTATTTTTCCACCCAACCTAATCTCATCACACACATCTCTAGGTAGTCCGACGAATTCTAATATCTGTGATAAAAAGCCCAGTTTTCTTTTCTTTCTTTTTGTTACTCACAAAGTCTCTACCGAACACTCAAAAGGAATCACCGTTACTCTCTGTCTCTATAGAGTTGAAGGACTGAGGAAGAAGAAAGATGGATCAGGGTTCATCATGTGGATCAAATGGTAATTGTAAGTCATGGATTGTGTACGGACTAGTTACAGGTGCTGCAATTGCAGCAGCAGCAATAGGAGCTGCTTTTTCAATTCGAGGAGGATCTGGGAAATTCAGGAGTCGTGTAATTGGTATTATACCTGCTCGTTATGCTTCCTCTAGATTCGAAGGGAAACCTTTAGTTCATATTCTTGGGAAACCCATGATCCAGGTATTGTTACCCACACTACATTTCTATCACAGTTACTGTCTTAAACTTTAAATTCCTATGATTGTGGCATTGTAGATTTGATATTGTTTTCATAAATGACTGAACATGTGTTTTTCAATTGGGTTTCTACACTTATTAATTAGAATTGAAAATTGGGTTGTCTATATATGTTTTGATTCAAATGAAGTGATCTGGTTAAGATTAAATTAGGGAGAAAGAATTCAATCTTTAACTTAAATATATGCTGTTTTATAAGTGTTGAATCATAGGTCGGTTATTCATACCATCATTAGAAATGAACATAATATATTTCGCTGTTCAGATATAAGTAACATCATAACTTGATATTGCGGAAGAAATTTTAAGATCCATTTGATATTTGGATCCTATGGTGCGCATATTTGAAGGTATCTAATAATGATATTTGCTCGAGTATTTGAAAGCTGTGTCACAGCAGCTTCACTTTGTTTCTCAAAATTTCCTAGAATCGACACTGGAACTCTACTCAGACATGCAGGGACACTGCCACGGTTGTGCTAGCCATAAAACTTTGATATTTGCAACTTGGTTGCCTTAAAAATTAAAAGATGAAGAAGAAGGAACATGGCTTCTATTTTCTTTGATGCAAGGCTGAATGTAGCTATTGTTTCTCCTATGAAGAATGTTCATAACATTAACCTGAACTCTAACTCCCTTGTCCCTGTATGTAATGTTTTCTGGTCCGGAAGAGCTTGTATCCATACCCAACACCTAGACGCGTACCAGTATCATTTTTACACTGTTGAAATGGAGTGCAATTTACGTAACCCATAAGAATAGTAGCATCTCATAAGGTACAAAAGGATGTACAAATATATCTCGTTTATGAGATCCTGCTCATACTATGATTTAGAATATGATGATCTATATCATATATAGAAGAGGATACCACATTTTTAAGTTGGTTGCTGATTATTTTCTTCTCTGTTCAACAGAGAACATGGGAGAGAGCAAAACTAGCCTCGACACTAGACCATGTTGGTACGTATTTCAGTGGTCTTTCTATTTTTTATGAATTTTCAATTTTTTTGTGTAGTATACTGATATGATTTCATGCCGATGTCTGTATGAGTTTCTTTAAAAGAGGTGAAAAGTTTTTGTTAATGAATTTCTTAGTCTTGTGGTCATAAAGAGTAATAGATGTGTGCTCGTCACTTGGTTAGCTTGAAATTAACATCTTTTGTGACTTGTAACTAACCGCATAATGTTTCTTATGCACCAGTTGTGGCAACGGATGATGAAAAGATTGCAGAATGCTGTCGAGGGTTTGGTGCTGATGTGATAATGACATCAGAATCTTGCAGAAATGGTAGAGAAGTCTTTCACTACAAGTGTTGTTCACTTGTTCTAGTATCTTAAATTGTCCTACCAACTTCTGCTTTTTCCTGATTCGTAGGTACCGAGAGATGTAATGAAACATTGGAGAAGCTTGAGAAGAAATATGATATTGTTGTCAATATTCAGGGGGATGAACCTCTTATTGAACCAGAGATCATAGATGGGATTGTTAAAGCTTTGCAGGTAGTGATTTGGTACATTTTTAAACTTATGCACGGTTTTCCTTGTTCCTTTATTTAATTATTACTCCCTCCGTCCCACTATTAGATGACCTAGTTCAAGTTTGCACAATTCTTAAGGCAAGGAAGGGAAAAGAGTATTTTTAAGTATTTTTTATAATTATACCCTTATGGATCATAACTAGTGAAATTTTGAAATGATTTATCTCTCAAACTACACCAAGGATGTTCGCAAACTTCATACCATTGAAAAGCATTTTAAAACACCTACGTAACGAATATAAACATGCCTATCAAATTATGCATATTTCTTATACCAACAATAATCAATTAAAAGGATAATTTTAGAAGCATCTCCTTGTTTAGTGATATAGGTCATCTATTATGGGACAAAATCTAAAAGTAAATAGGTCAACTAATAGTGGGACGGAGGGAGTAATTGATTAATATCTGTTCTTTTGTCCATAGGGAGCTCCTGATGCTGTTTTCAGCACTGCCGTGACATCTTTGACTCCTGAAGATTCAACCGATCCAAACCGGGTTAAATGTATTGTTGACAACCATGGCTATGCAATCTATTTCTCGAGGGGACTAATCCCATTTAATAAGTAAGCTGTACTGAAGATTTCAGTTTCCTCCTAAAGAGTCCCCAAATTTCCTAAGAAAAGTGAATGTACTTATCCACATCTATCAAATTTTACAGGTCAGGAAAAGTCAATCCGAACTTCCCGTATCTACTTCATCTTGGAATCCAGGTATGAACGAGTTTTGAAGTACATATTTTTCTGCACTGGATTCGCCTGTTGAAACCGACAGGGCAATATATATTATATTCTGTGTCACTGTGTCGTCTATCCAAATCCCTGATTTCCTGATGATTTGGCATATCTTGTTTTTGACCAATAATGATTCTACATTTTCTGGCCAGAGCTATGACTCGAAGTTTTTGAAGATATATTCAGAGCTTGCACCTACTCCGCTGCAACTTGAAGAAGATCTAGAGCAACTCAAGGTCCTTGAGAATGGTTATAAAATGAAGGTATTATTAGACATTGATCCTGTTTTTTTTCTTTCCCCTCTATTTATGTCTTATAAATTAGTAGTGTGTTTTTCTCACTTGGATTGTGCTTCTGCTTAGTTTGGTCTGTCAACAAAACGGAAAATAGTGGTTGCATATAGAAGTTAAAATAGGAAACTGACTGTCACCGATATCTCAATTCTATAGACTAACTTTGAGTTCTTTATTCCGTTGCAGGTGATCAAGGTTGACCACGATGCTCATGGTGTCGACACTCCCGAAGATGTTGGGAAACTAGAAGCGCTCATGCGTGAAAGAAACTTATTGTAATCAACTGCTGAACACTTGATTCCCTTATTATTGTTTATCTTCATCTTCTACTGTAGTGTAAATCCTACTTGGTTCCCTTGTTATTATTTTTATTTTCATCTTCGTGTAAATCCTTACAGTATATGAAACTACAAACCCTTCCAGGTTTGAGAAGTGTTTATTACATGCATAACTTCAATGTGATTACAAATGCACTCCTTGTGTCTGCAATATCTCAATAACCTTTTATTGAAATGAATCAAATGTCTGTGTTGCCGAAGTTATATGTTATCTTAGAAAAGCCTTATAGACTTTTCTTGTACAACTATGCGAGTAAATTTCTCTTTATAATGAATGAGGTGAAAAAGGGTGAGGAGTCTGAGCACAGATGAAGGTGCAAAGGAGGTAGATAAACTAATGAATGATAAAGCAGAAGATGGTAAATATAGAAAGACATGGATGGGCTCATGTCAGCTGCTTTCTTAACGAATCCTATCATTGGGTCTGCAAACCAAATGGATTTGGGGATGCACTGAATTAAAATGTCCAAAATGGATATGGAGAACCTAACCTGTGTAAAAGTTCAAAAATGTCCCGAATAAAAAAAAATTATTACGTTATTACCGTTCCCATAACTAATCTAATTTAATCAAAAACAAAAAAGAAAAACTAAAATCTAAGATCGTTTCGTCTCTCTTTTTCTCCTCTAAAAAATTTCATGGTCATTTTTAAAAAAGTTTCATCATCAATTAATCACTTCATATAAATGTTGGGGAAGACGAAGTAAAAAAAAAAATCGAAAACAACCCATTGAACCATGAGTGAATTCATCTTCATCATCTTAATCGGTGAATGAAAGAGTTGAGTAGACGTTAATATTCCAGTAATGACTGCTATAATTATGAATTGAAAAACCCATTGTTTATTTATGCTTTTTTATGGTTATTTTGGTCGATTCGACATATTTGGGTTTCAGAGACGGTTTCTGAAATTGGTTACAACTGGGTCTTATATTTTCATTCGTAAATCACATTGTACGACTAGTAATATAAGAACTCCCAGTTGTAATATACTTCTTACGGTTCAAAATTTTGGATTTCCTGGGCGTAATTGCTTTCATTCGACTAGGTTTTTCCTAGCCGTATATATTTATGTTTTCCACAACAACAACAATAACAAACATAGATTGGGCTTACGGCTAGGTATCTCCCAACCGTTATATATAGATAAAATCCCAGCTGTAACAAGGATGGCCATGGGGCGGGTATGGGACGGGCCTGGTACGGGGGACGGGTTTCCCATGGGTTACCCATAACATTGAGTTAATACATAAATTTGTCTATAATTAAAACTTAGAGGGTCGTGCTATCCCGTACGGCTGCACGGAACTGAATTATAAGCTAGTAGCTAATTGTTGTTAGATCAAAGATCCAACGATATATAGTCTGCCTATAATTTCATACAAGGATACAACTGTCAAAAGAATTTGAATTCATACACCCATCATCTAACTTATTAATTATTTTCTAATTAGTACAATTACTAGAAAATTGGGTCTGCTTTATCAAATCATGAGAAAAATTTTGATCAATAAAGATCAAATCAAGAGTTTTGATTACTGATTTTTCTATTATGCCATCAAAAGCTACAATGGACAACAAGTAAGAAAAAGATAGAAATTGTAAGAAATTCATGAGTGCTCAATTTAAGCTTGCCTGCTATGATTTCATTAAGAAAACTTGCTCAAACAATGAAATAGATTTCAATACTCAAAAATCGTCCATGAGGGGTATGCAAGCTCTTATTCACTGTAAATGGTTCAATCATAGTTTCAACTACAATTTAATAAAGAACAATATGTTGTATGATGTTAGAGCATTGCTCGGTCGAACTCACAAGTGTTTCTATCTCAAGCTTGTTGTCAAATTTAGTTGTCAAAACTATATCTTGATGATTTCTAGTCTACAATTATTTAAGTCTCGGATTGGGATAACAGATGTAGTCGAGAAACGGACATCACGACAGTCATCATTGCGTTCTACCGTTTGATGGCGAAGATCTCAACTGAAGCTTTTGGAGAACTTCTTCAACAAAGGGTAAGTGAAGACTGAACCACCTATATCTCAAGTTATATTCATCTTTCGATCTATGAGATGATGTAGCATAACTAATTAGAATATTGCAAGCATATCAAGAATTTCGAGTCAAGATTCATCTTGTAATTAGTCCTCGAAATATGACTAAGCTTAATGAACATTTGTTCATACTTGATGAATTTCGGTTAAGAACAATTTATTGTTTGCAATCAAAATCATGATTCAAGAATTATCTTTCGAAAATAGCCTGGAACAGTGATATGTGTCATTGATGTTATTCGAGAATGTTTCGAATCGATTTAGAGATAAATATAGAACTACTGTAAATTCAGATATAAGACAGTGTACACATCAGTCTTACAAACTGGGAAAATTGTTATAAGTCTGAAGTCGTAATACATGTACTCGTACATGTAACAGAGTAGCTATATGTCGACTAATATACTTTTGTGTTAGTACTCTTACTAATTAATCATTTTGTATATGGAAGGAGACTCAATACAATGGGATCCGCATACACGTGGAGCAAAGTGGGTATTGCACGATGATGAATGGGCAGAAGAAGGCATGCGCAGTAAGGGATTAAAGCTGAGTTGTGTAACATTGGGAGTTAATGGGCCGAAGTTCAAATGCTAAAAACTATTTGGGAAACAATATAAACCAGGTCCAAGTTTCACTCTCATATACCAACAACAAGATATTCATGGTTTACACCCAAACAGACCCCAAACCCCTCTTTCATTTTGTTATCAACAGAAACAATTCCCATTCTCTCCTACACCTCCGACAACTCCCTGTCAAAGACAACCCTAACTCTGTTAGTCTCACCTCTCTATATCCCTATTTCGTTCTCTCTTCCTCAAACCAGTACTATTTCATGTCAAATCAATCTCTCCATCGTTCTCGACAATTTCACCTCTCTCCACTGTGAATCACCCTTCCTATTATCATCCAATATTCAGTCATAACCCTAGGCTTTGAATGGTACAAGAGTAGGTCAGCTATTTGGTTCTCAAAAGCAACAGAATTGACAAGCTAGAGGTCTGATTTTGTTACTCCCTGCAAACATCAACAGCAACAACAAGAAATTGACGGCAATAGTCAGGGAAAGGAAAAGATGTTGACCGATTCTCTCTATAACACTCGCAGCATGATATGAAATCTGAAATAATTTTTGAAGACATGGAGACAAATTCAGGCGGCGTTGTGGGGTGGTTGTGTACTTTGAGTCTGCTGCAATGGTAAGTTTCGAGAAAAAACCCTAATTTTTTTATTGTGTATCTGTTAATTGTGTGGATTGGGACTCTTGGGGGAGAAATTGATGTATAAAAAGGGTTCATTGGTGTGTAATTGAGGGCAGGCAAGGAGAGGGGGTCTGAAAATACACTAATTAACTCTCTTTGTTTTGAGTGATCTTAAGAAATCGGGGATAAATCAATTGGGTTTAGTTACTTCAATATGTGTATCTTTATTTGAATTCCATTTGTCCCCTGTTTTCAGTATGTTCTAATTTCTTAAGCTAGGGTTGAGATGGAACCCTTAGACTATTACTGGATTTTCATGTTATGATTCTGTTCTTGATTGTGCTTTATTGAGTTAGGAGGTGTTCAATTTTTGAGCAATATACATATATCTTTCACCTAGTATATCATGTATCCTAGGTTGTTAGAACACATGTATATTGTCCATCAACTTGTATTTAATTGAAATCTTTAGTCTTTGATTAGATGTGTTGTGAGAAGACATCTAATACTAGGGATTAATGCTTTGGTTGATATTGAACTATCTATCTTTGAGACCCCTTTGGAAAGGCGAAAGACTCGTATCTTCATCGTTGATCCATTATAAGGGAAAAGAACAATTTCAGTAGCTGAATTCTAGTGTAGTCTAGGTGGCGGATTTGATGTGATTTTAAATGATGTTGTAATAATAGGTTCGTTGAGACTTGTGAAAGCAGATTTTTAGACTTAAATTTTTAAAGCAAAAATGTAACAAACTCAAAATACAAAATGTTGTGAAAATTATGGAGAGGCTGGAGCTAGGATTTCACCATTCATCAATACTTATGTGGTTTTAAATTAATTTATATCATGCAATTTAAGCAATTTATTTGATTCTAAAGTATTGCCAAAATCAGATTTCCAAAATATCAAATGTTAGTCGCAAGCATAACGCATCAAGAGTCTAAAACTAAGCATGCATCATCAAGAGAAAACACATTTGATTAATAAAAATCATTTAATTCATTTTTTTATCAATGCAATTAATCATATAAAAATATTGCAAAAATTAAATAAATTTAATATTACCACATAATTCTTGAAAGAATGGCTTCCTCCGTCGCCCCAGAGGATGGGTTTAGCTCATCATGTTGGAAACACACTCAAAAGTTGATTTCATTGCTCAAAGTGTTTACAAATGATGAAAATGGGAGAAAAGACTCGCTCCTGCTCAACCAACCAGTCTGTGACGAAGCGGCTCTTGCTCACCCGACACGATCGTACGAGGTCACAAAACCGGGTGTTTGCAACGTTTATAATTGTTGCAAAACACTGTTACAGAGAACGATAATGATGAACTGTTGTTGTTGCTGTAGCTCTGCGACCCACGCTTGGCATTCATTTCTACTGTAGCATGAACGACTGTCTCCTGTGCGTCTTATGTTCTTCGTGTTATTCTTCTTCAGCAGCAGAAATGGCAGTTCTCTGCACTCGATTTTTTTTCTGCTCTGTGGTGTTCCAAACTCGCCCAAACTCTCCTCCTCCCTTCCTGGCATCTCCCTTCACTATTTATACCTCTCTGCAGCAAGAAAATCACTGCAATAACTCCGGTGTAATCCTCATTACTCGGAATTGAAAAAAAAATATTTCGAGAATATTTTCTTCCCAGATTTAACTCCTCACACTGCTATCTGTTGTTTACACACTCTAAACTTACTGAAACATGTTCCAGAATTAGATGATAACGCTGTAGACTCGTGCTGTCCCATGAAATCTTCCCAAAATAGAATGTTCCGAGAATATTTTCACGGGAAAAAATATCAGTCCTGAGTTCCTCGATTGGTGATTATCTAGCCAAATTGGATCGGATTAAATACCCATACCATTCCTGTCTAGCCCATTAGAACAAAACCAAGTGATTTCAGCCATTGAATCTCCCTAAAACTGCTTCAAATTCTCAACCCTAATTTTGCCAGTCAAAGAACTCTTTTTTTCCCGCCAAAATTCATTTTCAAACGAAGGAGATGAGGTTGCCCCTTATCCAGCTGCTTGGGTGCGAATATCCTGTGGGTTCCCCTTAGTAATTGAGGTGCCCCTTATCCTACATTGAGAGTCCGAATAACACGTGTCCTCTGGGGTGCCTTTTAATACTTTTTCGAGCCGAATTTTCCAAGAATGTTTATTCCCCAAAAATACCTACACACACATAAAACACCATAATAAGTACAAAATCGAGTGCCAACAATATATAGTATTGAGATCAAATTAGACACAAAATGTGTCTATCAGGATTCAATTGCCCTAGTACTTTCCCATCAACTGTTTTAAATCGTTCTCTTTTGTTGTCGTGTTTTATATTTTAATCTTTCATAAAACAAACTATTTCTTCGTATCGACAACTCATTAATATGAATTAGTATTAGTTAGACTTAGAAATTCAACTTCACACCAACCTAGTCTCTATGGGTTCGACCTGTATTTGCCTTGTAATACATAGTAGACACTGTGCACTTGCAGTTTAATATAATTGTAGGTATCTTTTCTTAGCCTACCAAGTTTTTGGCGCCGCTGCCGGGGACTTACTCTTTCCAGGCAATTGTGACTTAGGCACTAAAATTGCCTCCACATACTTGGTCTCGTTGAACTGTCTGTCATTGTATGCTGTAGTTTTTAGTGTTGTAACTCTGTAGCTTCTGTGACATAGCCAGTATAATCTTGTTGTAGTAATCCTTTCATACCCTGCAACACACTGTTTTGGTTTCTGAGTAGCATTAGGTGTTGTGTAACTGTTGTTCTTTGTTCTGTGTTAGCATAAAGTTTGACTTAGGATAGTCCGCACTTTAGTATTAGTGTTAGCTGTAACTTTTGATTTTCAGTTACTTCATTCTCAGTCACATAGTTTTTTTTCGGTTAGGTTTAATCTGTGTAAATACCTGCATCATTGTCTTATATTATAGTCAAGTCACTCGAACTATTTCTGTAACATAATTTGTGTATATGTAGAAGTAACTGTAGTGTAAATTCCGTTAGTTAACTACTAGTGCAAAAGTTCTCATCTCCCTGTAACTATTCCCATCATATATTTTGTTTGTTAAATTTGCATCATTAGCCTGTAATATAGCAATTAAGCATTCCTGCATTACATCTGTTCTCATTTCCATCTTGTCTGTATTTACGTCATATGAGCAACTCCATTCTGTCCTGTTCAGCAACAACTTAATCTTCAGTATTTCGTTGCTTTGACTACACAATTCTGAGTACTGAAATTCTCTCTCCGAGTAATCAGGTACCCGCAATTCTGTTGCGAACTACAAGGAAGAGGAGAAAGAGAAATGAGCAAATCTGTTTGTCGTGCCTAAACCCGGTCTTATACCGGCGGTATCGTTCCTCAATTTAATATTTTTGTCTTGAATGATATACCATGCTTGCATGCACACTGAACTAGTTGCTTTCTATAACATTGTCAAACCCCTGCTATACATGGTATCTTGTCCTGTGATAGTTGAAGTAATATTGTTGCTCGCTAAAATTGTATTTTCACTGTGCATCTTTGAGTATGTGAACTAATGATGTATGTATGTATGCTTGCATAGTCTAGACACTCATTCACATAATCCATGTGTTTCTGAATTGAGTTGTGCTTGGTTGACTGGGTGTTATAATATGTTGAGTGATATGTCTGCTGGGATATGATTGTGTCTTTCCGAGACCAAACTAATCGTCTAGTTAGAATTCAGCGAGAGGACGTAGTTGAAATCCCTGTTTCTGTCGAAGAAAGACCTAACCAACCTGAGACAATGGGTGAAGAGTTAATCCAACCCCGTAGTCTCAAAGATTACATGTACCCAACGAGGACAAGCCAGCCCTCTTGTATTGTTCTACCAAAAACTGCTTGTCATTTTGAGTTAAAGGCGAGCACAATACACATGCTCCCTGTGTTTCGAGGGGTTGATGCTAAAAACCCTTACCACCATGTGAGAAATTTTGAGGAGATTTGTGGGACTCTGCGATTCAATCAGTTGACAGAAGAGTCCCTGAAATTGCGATTATTTCCTTTCTATTTGAAGGAAAAGGCCAAATCTTGGCTATATGCTTTGCAGCCTCAGTCATTTAGAACTTGGGATGAACTTACGAAAGAATTTTTCAAAAAGTTCTTCCCAAATCATAAAACAACCACCATTCGTCAGGATATCAATAGTTTTGTTCAACTAGATCGTGAGACATTGTCCAAGTATCTAGACCGGTTTAATGATTTGTTACTCCAATTTCCTCACCATGGTTTCGAACGGTGGAGACTCTCAAAAATTCTATATGAAGGGTTGGATTTTTCCACTCGAACCATGGTTGAATCTATGTGCAATGGTGAGTTCACAGATAAAAGTGCCGACGAGTCGTGGGCCTTTTTACATGAAGTTGCCGAGAAAACTCAGCAATGGGAGACTTTTAGAGAACCTAGGAAGTCGACCAATAGGGGTAGTGTTCATAATATAGAGTCTGACTGTGAGGGTAATGCTAAAATAACATCATTGGCTAGGAGAGTGATGAGTGCCAAATATTGCATATTTCTACACATTTTTATTGGCAATTAACTCATCTTTTGCGCTTTAAAATCATATATTATCCCAAATTCTGTATTTTCATTGTTTTCAAGAATAAATACTTGTACTAATTAATTTTGTGTTTTTAGGTACTAAATAAAGCTTGGATGAATTGGAGAATCCAAAAGAGCAGAGAATTGGTGACAATGAAAGAGAGACAACAAAGGCTCCCGCTAGAAGGCAATGAAGAATGTTGTTTGCATCTCATCCGCAAGTGAAGAATGTTGTTTGCAAGACCTTAAACTAAAACTGGGCTTGATACTTTTATCTTTGAAGAAGACATATGGGCCTAGAAGTGGTAAAACCCAAGATCCAAGACCCAAACCCGCTACCATGTCTGAACCATCAGATTTGATAGAGCTGCACAACATCCAACGACATATCCATGTGGTACATCAATAATTGCTACATCCGCCTAACACCCTAGCACCTACTATTGTTCTCCTACTCGAGTAGAACCAAACACTCCTCTCCATTTCGTTCTCATCTTCTCCACCCTCTGCAAGACCATCATCTCACCTTCACCTCCATCGCTCCATCAGTCACTTCCATCCCCGACCACTTATGAGCTTGATAAGCACGTATGTGCTACATTTTATACCCATATTTATATTAACTAGGACTCGATATTTTGACTAATAACACTATTTTAGTGCTTTTGTAGAAAGTACAAGCGAATTCGACCACCAAAAAGATAAAGAGCTAAACAAGGAGTTAAATGGCGTTTGCGGCAAAATTCAGTATCTCATGGGACCAAAATCCAAAATGAAACCGAGCTTATTTAAATTGGGCTTCGAGTTTGTCAAGCCAGTTGCTTGGCTACATCTCATGAAGGCCAGAAGTTGAAGTGAGTTGGAGCATAGAGTTTACCTTGTTAAGCTGGTGAATGTCAGTAGAGATAAAGATAGTGGGGGACGTGTCCAACTCCTCTCACCATCTCATTTTCTTAGTGAAATGTGAAAGAATACTCTCAAAACAAAGGAGGACTAAGGACTTTCATTTTCTCCAAGCAGAACCTTCCAGCCGAGTAATGGTGGAAATCAGTGAACAGTAGTGGGGAAGTTCGTTATCTTCTCTTCTTCAAGCTGCTGTCGTCAAAACGAGATGGAAAGAGTAACTGCATGAGATGGAGTTCAAGTTCTTCTTATCTCAACTGTCGAAATGGGGTATTATGTAAATGAAACGGTTGTTGGTGGTATTGGGTTCTCATATTTGAATGAGCATGGAATCAGGGTTCACTTGAATGAATCTGATGGCTTGGGTTGTGGGTGGTGTATACTCTAAGCTCTCGATACTCGACTGGAAGAATAATATGGGATGGATTCAATTGACAAACGGAAGTAATGGCTGTGGATTCATCTTAGCTTTGTATTACGTTGGCTTTTGTACATCGACTGTAATGGACGTTGGTTGCCGCGAGTGATTGAAGGTGTTAGAAGGCATGATGAGCTGGATTGGCTGAGCAATGGAGCAGTTGGCTCAAGGCCGATGGAGTCTGTGCAGTGGATGGCCGAGATGAGTGTTGATGCTCGATTGAGAAGGAACAGGCGATGCAAGGGCTTTGAGATGAATCTGCAATGGCTTTAACGGATGCAGTGATGTTGTTGTAAGGGTTTTTGTGTGATTGCATCAGCAGCAGGAGTATGGGACTGAAGTTGATGGGTACCATCTAGTGCAGGCTGTAGTGATTGGTTTCTAAAGCATGAGATTTGTGGAGAATCATTGGCTCGAGTTCGTTACAGCAACAACGATGATATCTGTGGGGTTTATTAGCAGTGGAGATGGTGAACTGTTGACACTCGAATGGAAGTAGATGGCAGCTAAAGCTTGGATCGAAACTGGTGGTGATCGACTGCAAGTAGAAGAAGAATGAGAAGAAACTGATGCAGTAGAGCCGTCGAATGACGGCAGATGAGTTGAGGTTAAGATGGCCGTTGCATGGAGAGGTGGACGTGACTGAGATGACAAGAAGATGGAGGAATTAGTGACTTGAATTGTTTGGTATGGGGTCATACTGGCCTGAACTGTATGCTCGGAGATAAATGGCCGCAACCAAGTTAAGAGTTCTGTTGCTGGAGTTGGACCGTACATTGAAAATGTGCTACTGGTGCATGAAAGAAAAGAAGTGGAAAGGCATGTGTTGACCTGGATTTTGGGATTTGCTGTTGCGACTGAAACTAGGTGTTTTGCTGGTGGTATTGGTCACAGCCGTGTACACAGGGAGTATAAAGATTGATGCGTGTTTGCTGGATGATTTTGCGCTCGAGTGGTGTTGATATTCGGTGATGAAGAAGCTGATGCTGTGGTCGATAAAGAAGATTGTGGTTGGCTCGAGTCGATTGCTAGGGTTATTGGTGAGCCGCAACCCGAGATGAGAAGTAATGGCACCCACTCTCATCTGAGATAAAGTCTGAGCAAAGAGGAAGGCATCAAGACGGTCATTGCTGCAGCAGTTTCTTCATTGTCACAAAATGAATTCAAATCAGTTCATGAAGTTGTTTATGGATCGCAGACAGGAATGAGGATGGAATCAAGTTTCTCTACTCGAACTAAAGCAGCGACCACGATGGATTTATGGGTTTTCTGTGGAGTTCGAAGAATCAGCAAGAGAACAACGTGTTGATGGAGTCAATTCGTGCATTGTGAATACAAACTTGGGGCTATAATGATCGTTTAATCTGGGTTTGTGCATGGTACCTCAGTGTGAATTTGGTCTTGAAAGGAAGTAAGAATGGGTGATGTTGCCGGACTTTTGGAGCTGGTGGTCATACGGATTTATGAGAGCCTGGATTCGGATTTAGAACTGGAACCACTGTTGGACCGGTGGACTGGGCCTTGGCAAACATATTTGCTAGGTTTTTTTGTTTTGTTCGCAGAAAGGTTGGATTGGCAGCAGACACCGAGAGGACTATAAATGAGAAACGAAGAGAAACTCAAAAAAAGGAAGAATGCCGACTGGAGCCGCAACTGGAAAAAAAAGAACAACAAAGAACAACTTTGAGTGGAACGGCAGGCTACAGAGCTGAGAGGAGGAAGAGAGGCGACGAAAAGAGGATTCCGGTTTGAAGTTCCATTGTTTTGACTTCCATTTGTATTGTTTGTGATTCTCTTCATATGTTTATGGCTTTTGAGAAAGCCATGTTTGGCTAGACTTTTGTAACTAGGGTTTTATGGGTTGAAACCACTTTGGGTATTAGGCTAATTTGAAATGATTATATAGCATTAGACCATTATGATTTGAATTGATTAATTATTGAATAATGTTTATTGATTGATCGAATAAATAAGTTGTTGCTTTACCGGTTTTAAAAACCTATGTGCGTAATTGATAGTCTTACAAATATATATGTCTTATTATTTGATGATCCATGCTTCGTTAAAAACTTTGATGGGTTATTCTTAGAAAAGCTATATAGAATTTGTGAACCTATATTTAGATTCTTATAACTTTCTCGCTGATGCAATTTGATGGTTCATGCTTGGATTTGGTCTTTTGATGTGCCATGCTTAGGGTATACCAGTGATATTTGCGATTCTAATATATAAAATAGGTGATGTCAATAGAACGAACAATAAACACATATTCATAATTATGTTTCATTTCAGTAGTTGCAAGGAAATAGTGGATGATACCAATAGAACCCTGGTTACCAATTTTTCCCTTGAATTCGTTTTATTAGTTTAATTTATTTTCTTCGTTTATATTCTTTTAAAAATCCAAAAACATCATTGTTAGTTAATTCATCAGAGATATCGATTACAGTATTTTCACCGTTCCCTGTGGGTTCGACCCGTACTTGCCTCTGTCTATTAGTTAGACACCGTGCGATTGCGGTTATTACATATAGGCATCTCCGGATCCTATCAATTTTTGGCGCCGTTGTCGGGGAGCGGTTGTGGAATATTGTGATCAGTATTGCTGATTTTGTAAATAGTTAGGTTTTTATTTCATTAATTTTTATTATTTTGTATAGTCTATTTGTTTTTATTGTTAAGATTTCTTTTTCCTTTTGACTCTTTCTGTGTTTTAGTATTTCTTTTCAAGTGTCTTTTCGAGGATCATGAATTGTTTGCACCAGACATCTGAGATGACGCTTGGTGAATACAAGTATGGGCCACGGTATAAGGAAGTTCTTGCTTATAATCGTCTCAGGTATGGAACTTGGAATCCACGTCATTTCTATATGGGTGGATATTCAGGTGTGTTTTCGATCCCGAGTACTTTGAGAATGATGAGGAACTTGACACTACTAATGATTTTAGGAATAATGATACCGTTATAACATCTCGAATCTAGTGTATCTTATCCAACTCATGATCATCTTATTGATTATTTGCTTATTCAAAAGGACGAGAGTTGTATTAGAGACACTTTGTTTATTCGTATAATGATGATTTAGAAGAATCAGATATACAAAAGATACTATTGTTGAGTCTAACGACTTAGAGAGACATGACGTTCATAATGAGATACCTTCTAGTCATTCAAATAGTGAGATTCCTACGAGTCATGTAGTTACTCGATAATAATGAGTCAATTGTTCGGGATACTTACTGCTCCATTGAGCCCATCTTTTGTTGAACCATCTTGTGATTCTATGAATGCTTATGTGGATGTTGAACATATTGATACCGGTCGAGATAACTTGTACGATGATTTCGAACCTTTATCTGTTTGTTTAGCCCACTTTGTTGATTCCAATGACCCGATACTTATTGATATTGTCAATGCATTGTGCCCTTCAATGGTTAATAATCAATGTAGCTCAACAACGGAAGTTATTTCCATGGACTTAGAACCAGATTTAGGAGTTACTGATTTTTATGAACTTGAACCACTGAATGTATATTTAGGTCATTGTGTTGAGTTTGATGATACTTTGGCTTTTGACAATGTCAATTCATTACTTCCTCTTATTCCTAGTGAAGTTATTTCAGCTGATCTTGAACCTGATTTAAAGTATGTTTTCCCAAATAGAAAGTAATATAGATTCTCTGTTTTGTTGTCCATTTGAGTGATTTATTTATCTCGATTAAGGACTATTTTCTTTTGGGGATAGACTTACACTTCTTTTTGGAGTTTTATAGTGTTTGCAGGTTCATATTTGCAGCTGACCAGATTTGTTGGATTGATACCCAACTTTTCAGACTTTATATATATGCTTTGCAGCTTACTTTGGTGCATCAACACCCTGTTTGAGATTCTTAGCTGGCACAAGTAGGGAAACAAATACCTTTTGCTTCATGGGAGTCAACCCATCAGATTTGTTCCTTTACTCTATCTTTTATTTATTTGCTTGAATTTCCCATCTTAATTTCTACGTTGGATGACTCAATTACATTGAGGACAATGTAATGTTTAAGTGTGGGGGAGTGTCATTTTCGTTAGGCTTTAAAAAAAATAATTGCATATTATGACCAGCTGTTTAGCGGGTCTTACAAAAAAAAAAAGAAAAAAAAAAGAGTATTTTCTATGATCAGCTGTTTAGCGGGTCTTTCTGTCTAGCTGTTTAGTAGACATCTCTCGACCTTGCTGTTTAGCGGATCCGTCTCGCTGTTTAGCAGACATCTCTCGATCTTGCTGTTTAGCGGATCCGTCTCGCTGTTTAGCAGACAACACTCTTCATATCCAGCTGTGTAGCGGATATATTCTTTGTTTTGCTCGAGGACTAGCAAAATATAAGTGTGGGGGTGTTGATAAGCACGTATGTGCTACATTTTATACCCATATTTATATTAACTAGGACTCGATATTTTGACTAATAACACTATTTTAGTGCTTTTGTAGAAAGTACAAGCGAATTCGACCACCAAAAAGATAAAGAGCTAAACAAGGAGTTAAATGGCGTTTGCGGCAAAATTCAGTATCTCATGGGACCAAAATCCAAAATGAAACCGAGCTTATTTAAATTGGGCTTCGAGTTTGTCAAGCCAGTTGCTTGGCTACATCTCATGAAGGCCAGAAGTTGAAGTGAGTTGGAGCATAGAGTTTTCCTTGTTAAGCTGGTGAATGTCAGTAGAGATAAAGATAGTGGGGGACGTGTCCAACTCCTCTCACCATCTCATTTTCTTAGTGAAATGTGAAAGAATACTCTCAAAAAAAAGGAGGACTAAGGACTTTCATTTTCTCCAAGCAGAACCTTCCAGCCGAGTAATGGTGGAAATCAGTGAACAGTAGTGGGGAAGTTCGTTATCTTCTCTTCTTCAAGCTGCTGCCGTCAAAACGAGATGGAAAGAGTAACTGCATGAGATGGAGTTCAAGTTCTTCTTATCTCAACTGTCGAAATGGGGTATTATGTAAATGAAACGGTTGTTGGTGGTATTGGGTTCTCATATTTGAATGAGCATGGAATCAGGGTTCACTTGAATGAATCTGATGGCTTGGGTTATGGGTGGTGTATACTCTAAGCTCTCGATACTCGACTGGAAGAATAATATGGGATGGATTCAATTGACAAACGGAAGTAATGGCTGTGGATTCATCTTAGCTTTGTATTACTTTGGCTTTTGTACATCGACTGCAATGGACGTTGGTTGCCGCGAGTGATTGAAGGTGTTAGAAGGCATGATGAGCTGGATTGGCTGAGCAATGGAGCAGTTGGCTCAAGGCCGATGGAGTCTGTGCAGTGGATGGCCAAGATGAGTGTTGATGCTCGATTGAGAAGGAACAGGCGATGCAAGGGCTTTGAGATGAATCTGCAATGGGTTTAACGGATGCAGTGATGTTGTTGTAAGGGTTTTTGTGTGATTGCATCAGCAGCAGGAGTATGGGACTCAAGTTGATGGGTACCATCTAGTGCAGGCTGTAGTGATTGGTTTCTAAAGCATGAGATTTGTGGAGAATCATTGGCTCGAGTTCGCTACAGCAACAACGATGATATCTGTGGGGTTTATTGGCAGTGGAGATGGTGAACTGTTGACACTCGAATGGAAGTAGATGGAAGCTAAAGCTTGGATCGAAACTGGTGGTGATCGACTGCAAGTGGAAGAAGAATGAAAAGAAACTGATGCAGTAGAGCTGTCGAATGACGGTTTAGAAGTTGAGGTTAAGATGACCGTTGCATGGAGAGGTGGACGTGACTGAGATGACAAGAAGATGGAGGAATTAGTGACTTGAATTGTTTGGTATGGGGTCATACTAGCCTGAACTGTATGCTCGGAGATAAATGGCCGCAACCAAGTTAAGAGTTCTGTTGCTGGAGTTGGACCGTACATTGAAAATGTGCTACTGGTGCATGAAAGAAAAGAAGTGGAAAGGCATGTGTTGACCTGGATTTTGGGATTTGCTGTTGCGACTGAAACTAGGTGTTTTGCTGGTGGTATTGGTCACAGCCGTGTACACAGGGAGTAGAAATATTGATGCGTGTTTGATGGATGATTTTGCGCTCGAGTGGTGTTGATATTCGGTGATGAAGAAGCTGATGTTGTGGTCGATAAAGAAGATTGTGGTTGGCTCGAAACGGTTTCTAGGGTTACTGGTGAGCCGCAACCCGAGCTGAGAAGTAATGGCAGCCACTCTCATCCGAGATAAAGTCTGAGCAAAGAGGAAGGCATCAAGACGGTCATTGCTGCAGCAGTTTCTTCATTGTCACAAAATGAATTCAAATCAGTTCATGAAGTTGTTTATGGATCGCAGACAGGAATGAGGATGGAATCAAGTTTCTCTACTCGAACTAAAGCAGCGACCATGATGGATTTATGGGTTTTCTGTGGAGTTCGAACAATCAACAAGAGAACAACGTGTTGATGGAGTCAATTCGTGCGTTGTGAATACAAACTTGGGGCTATAATGATCGGTTAATCTGGGTTTGTGCATGGTACCTCAGTGTGAATTTGGTCTTGAAAGGAAGTAAGAATGGGTGATGTTGCCGGACTTTGGGAGCTGGTGGTCAGACGGATTTATGAGAGCCTGGATTCAGATTTGGAACTGGAACCAGTGTTGGACCGGTGGACTGGGCCTTGGCAAACATATTTGCTAGGTTTTTTTGTTTTGTTCGCAGAAAGGTTGGATTGGCAGCAGACACCGAGAGGACTATAAATGAGAAACGAAGAGAAACTCAAAAATAGGAAGAAGGCCGACTGGAGCCGCAACTGGAAAAAAAAGAGGAACAAAGAACAACTTTGAGTGGAACGGCAGGCTACAGAGCCGAGAGGAGGAAGAGAGGCGACGAAAAGAGGATTCCGGTTTGAAGTTCCATTGTTTTGATTTCCATTTGTTTTGTTTGTGATTCTCTTCATATGTTTATGGCTTTTGAGAAAGCCATGTTTGGCTAGACTTTTGTAACTAGGGTTTTTATGGGTTGAAACCACTTTGGGTATTAGGCTAATTTGAAATGATTATATTGCATTAGACCATTATGATTTGAATTTATTAATTATTGAATAATGTTTATTGATTGATCGAATAAATAAGTTGTTGCTTTACCGGTTTTAAAAACCTATGTGCGTAATTGATAGTCTTACAAATATATATGTCTTATTATTTGATGGTCCATGCTTCGTTAAAAACTTTGATGGGTTATGCTTAGAAAATCTATATAGAATTTGTGAACCTATATTTATATATTCGTATAACTTTCTCGCTGATGCAATTTGATGGTTCATGCTTGGATTTGATCTTTTGATGTGCCATGCTTAGGGTATACCAGTGATATTTGCGATTCTAATATATAAAATAGGTGATGTCAATAGAACGAACAATAAACACATATTCATAATTATGTTTCATTTCAGTAGTTGCAAGGAAATAGTGGAGGATACCAATAGAACCCTGGTTACCAACTTTTCCCTTGAATTCGTTTTATTAGTTCAATTTATTTTCTTCGTTTATATTCTTTTAAAAATCTAAAAACATCATTGCTAGTTAATACATCAGAGATATCGATTACAGTATTTTCACCGTTTCCTGTGGGTTCGACCCGTACTTGCCTCTGTCTACTAGTTAGACACCGTGCGATTGCGGTTATTACATATAGGCATCTCCGGATCCTATCAGAGTTCAGCCAACCTATCAGCCACCCTATGCAATCAATCAAACTCCTAGCATCTATCTATCTCCATTATAGCTTCTTTTCCACAACAGTAACCCTAGAAGCTATGATTGAGATGGATAGAGTTAGGGTTGTTTTCAATAGCTAAAGCAAACATCAAATCAAGAGTTGCAGGTCTGAATTGCAGAAGAGGTTTGTCAGAAAACGTGTTTTGAGTAAGTGGGTATTATCTAATTATCAAATTCTAGTGGTTGAGAAGAAATTTGTGTATAAATAGGGAGGAGATTGTGATGTAAAACTCATGCCCGGATTAGCTGGTGCATCAAGCAGTAGTTTAGGTTTGATTTCAGTGTTTTCATCATGTTCTGATTTCATAGTTAGGGTTTAGATGAAACCATTACTCTTTGCTTTTGTTTTTGTTATTTCAGTCACTACCATCATCTAGCCGTATCGGCAAACAAAACCCCCTTTTTGGTTACTCTTTGTTCTAAGTTAGCTGTAGTGAGACCATAGCTTCAACTTTACACCCACCTTGTCCCTGTGGATCGACCTGTGCTTGCCCTGTGTTGCATATCGACACTGTGCACTTGCAGTTATCATTGCAGGTACTCTTTCTAGACCTACCAAGTTTTTGGCGCCGCTGCCGGGGACTCGGTAGCGGTGTATCTGAAGTTTTCTAATTTACTTTACTGATTTTCAGTTTAGCCTTGTATATATGTTCATGGAATTTTTGTTTTCAGTCATTTCTAGTGTAACTCATTTGTCTCATTGCTTTGTATATACACATTTGGGTATTAAAGTTTTCTCTTGAGCATTATCAGGTGCTCATAAAGAAACTACTACAGAAGCTACTTAGGTACTATACCAACAGAAATAAAGAAACTACTACAGAAGCTACAAAGAAAATAACAATATTCAGCTTGTGAGCTTGGTGTAGTCTTCTTCCGGATGCGCACCAGAGGTAAGTTTCTTAACACTACAACAACATGACGTCTATGACTGCTTGTAATTGCTTAGCCTGAATGGTTTGATATTGGGTTTAACAATTATGCTATATATATTGTTAAAACAAATACGAGTTGGCCTCTTGTTATTTGACTATATTTTTATTTCCATAGTCCTATAGAAACCCATTTCAGGATTGATAAACGTCACAGCTCTCTGCCATTGTCACAACAACTTCATTTTTAATTTTTCTTGTTAGTTTTTGTTAGTATTGTGTGTTGTGTTTAGCCCTAGTAGCTTATATATAGTTTTTGTATGCATCATTCTGTATAGGATTTGTTAGTAGCATTTAGGACCTAGTTGTTTCATTTTATTAAAAAAAAAATGTTTGGATTTTGGACTGGTGCTAGGGATGAGAAATCATCGCAGAAATCAATCAGAGAACTTGCTTACGGGCATGCTTTACATTATGAGCCTCCCACAAACCATGATGTTGATAATTATAGGGAATATTACAGACCTTTTCAGGGTCCTGAGCTTGAATATACAGACCCTAGTTATTATTCGCACATGTATCATTCGCCACAGGGTGAAAATGAACATTTTTATAATGCTCAGCTCACACACTCATCACTTTTGGATCAGTTAGAAGCTCTAATCACAGCTTTAGAAATGCAAATATATGATAAATCTATCACGTCTCATGCATCTAGGCAAGTTGAAATTTCTGTTTGTGCCTTTTGTGACAGCAAACAACATGTAATCGAGCACTGCCCTGAAATACATGTTTGTACCTTGTGTGGTAGCTTAGGCCATCTTATTGAGAACTGCCCTGTTTTGCATGATTTTAGGCAGTCTAGAGAATACCGTGAAAATCAGAGGTATGAAATGCCCACAAATTATGAAGCTGGTAGTCATTGGGACCATAATCAACCTTTCGAAGGTTGCAATCAGTATTTTATAGATCCTAATGACCATGCACACATGTATCATTCACTACAGTGGGAAGTTGAACAATTTTGTACTTCCCCGACCTCTTGCAGGAAATCTGTGGAGAAAAATCTCATACTCATCGAACAAAATAATGCTAGGTTGGAATTGAATTTATTGCATGATAAACCATATAACAATGTGTTGATGGTGGATTTTAGTTCAGGGCTAAAATTGTGAAACCAAATTTATGCGCTGACATCCTGCAAAGGATAGCCACTGATAAAGTGATGAATACTTCTTCACTTTACTAATTCACCTAGAATGGAGCATGTGGCAACAATCCCGATGATTCATGAATTAAATACACGAAATTCATCTAGGTTGGAGCATGTAGCAACAATCCCATATACCCCAATGAATTTACAACATTATTAATTAATGCATGACCAGCCTTGTATTTCCTGTACTCATTACCGGTGCGGCATGACGACTAAGTGTTGTTCTCAGCAGAGCAACACGAACCTCCAAGCATTAATAATGAAGCATGTACGAAATACCCGTACAGGCTAAAACTCTCGGTGTGTTATACTAGCCCGATTGAGCATACATCTCTCGTTGTGTTATACTAGCCCGATCGAGCATATTTGAATCTGGACTGTCCATATCAGTCTCAGAAACGATCACGACCATCCAATTTGACCAGCATGATTGGATGGCTTAGATTGAATCCATGACCCTAAGCAGGTATTGGAATATTCACTACCGACCCAACGCGGGCCCCGCATGGTCGGCCTCCCCAAAAGGGTGGCATAGCTTGCCAAACCGTCCAAGCCAAAGCAGTATGGACGAAAAACCCTAAATTAGGGTTTGCGGCACATTACATATGTCGCAAAACAGTCTCAACCATCCATCTTCGCAGGCATAGATGGAGGGTGTAGATGTAGATTCAAAGGGACCAGAGCATGTCAACACGCTCATGGTAAGCCCGCCTACACACATGACCGATCGGTCAGGACCAACCATGGCTGGTCGTTCCATATCGTGCGCCCAAAGTGGGCATGCCGCACGGCCGGCAAAACCCTAATTAGGGTTTGCATTGATCGCAAACGTCCGTTTTCTCCTGATCGAATGGAGGGTTTAGGAGTCGGCGAGCAGGTCCAAAGTGAGCATCAACATGATCAACGTGGACCCATCTATCTCCACACCCGATCGGCCAAGGCATACCATGCCTGGTCGTTCCACCCGCACGCCCAAACTAGTGTGGTTACACTTCCCAATCACAAACTGATCTCGACCACTCAACTTCGCCGGACGAATTGAGTGGCTTAGATCACATTCTTATGGGAAATTAAGGTATAGGCATGTACACCAGCCTGCCACCTACACGCCGAACCAATCGGCCGGGACCGACCAAGCTTGGTTGTCCCGAAACGCGAGCCTGAAGAAGGCATGACGCGCGGCATTTGCGGCACCAAACTTCTGTCGTAAATCAATCATGACCGCTCCTCTTTGCCGGAAAAAATTGAGCGGTCCAGATCACACTTTCACGGGACAATGAGGTATGGGCATGTATACCGGCATGCCGTCTACACGCATGCCCGATCGACCATGCCAAAATCGTGTCCCAAGCTTGAATTCGACCAAGCCAAAAGTGGTGCTTGCGCACATCTTCTAAAACCCTAATTCCACTAACGGTCGCGAGATGAGTGTCTCAAAGATAATCTCGTCCGTCCAACTTCACCGCTTGGTTATACATCCCCAGTCGGGAGTTAATTGGTCAGTGAGGCGTCATGGTGATCACCACCCGTCACTCTACCACACCATATGGTCGTCCAAGGGAGGACTTGCTTGCGCAACCTCCAAACCATCACATGAAGTAGGCTTGACATGAGGCTATTTTGAGACGCTCAAACAGCGATGCTTCATACATGTTGAATATACTCGATGCAGTACCTACATAGAATACACACGATACTTCACAAGTATCTACTTCCTAAATAACTTAGTTATTTAATCTAGCATTACATGCTACTTTCTGTGGGTCCCACGATCCACACACTCGAGACATCAATCATGTCACAAACTGGGGGATACATACTGGGGTATTGGTCCGCGGTTTACAACGTGCGGCGCGCCATCACAAGAACGTGTCGGGAAGTCATGGACGGTTAGTGATGATGGGAGAAGTGGGCAAGACTGGTCGTGTGACACTAACACACGACTCCACTACTCCATCACTCCACTTTCTCCACTTCCCACGAGATACGAGGGTTAGGCTTAAAGACTTGTATAAATAGGTTCTCCTCCCTATTTTCCAAACAGAACAAGGCAAGACAAGACAACGAGGGGAAAGTGTTGATACAATCGTATTCAAACACCGGAACTGATAGCTTACATCCTGCAAGCCAGTTCAGCTTTCTGATACAAGTCATACATAGCCAACACCTTCACAATCTCAACACCTTCTTCGCTTCCCTCCCTAACATCAACCCCATCTCATTCACTTTGTGACCGAAACAAGTCTGGAACGGCCATTTCTTGGTTTAGGCCGGATTTGCACAGATTGATTTCTCGAATCTACAAGCACTCCCGTGCAGTGAATTTGTTTAGGGTTTAGATTCATTTCTTATCCACACACCCCAAATTACCAAAACCGGCAGAAATAGTTTTCACCCATAAACAATTGGCGACCACAGCGGGAGGTTAATCTCTCGGTTGTAAAGTCAATTTCTTCAATACCATTCAATCAATTTCGAGATGGTTGGTCTTAGGACCGCCTCGACAGTTACCCCTCCTCCTAACGGCGTATCTAACGGCATGATCAGGAGATTTCCAACATTAAGCGAACTAGCACGGGTACAGGAGATTCACACGAAGAACATGAAGCTAATCAAAGAAGCGGTAAACGGCATACTTGATCTCCTCATCAAGATGACATCAGAGATGAGCGTTCCGGAGACCTCTACACCGGGGGCTAGTTCCCCTCAGATCAACAACTTTACTACGAACCAGAGACCAGTGGATCAGGAAACGACATCTCTAGTGGAAAGCTTGTGTGAACTCTTGCACCTCTCGAAGAATCAACGGCGCGAGACGTTTCTTTGCAATTAATAAAATAGCTATGGACGTACACCGACTCCTTCACATCCGTAAGTCCTAATCGCATCGGAAACATCCGTAAATAATGTTACATTTACGAAGACGACATGATGGCAGAGGAAGGTCACAACCGGGCCCTACATGTTACCGCACGCATCAAGGGTTCAGAGTTCAGGAGGGCCCTCATCGACACAGGAGCATCTTCGAATGTGATTACTCTCAAGACTCTCAGGACAACCAAGGTTAGCCCATGCAAGATTGTACGGCAGCCCACCACAATGACGGACTTCGAAGGGAACCAAACCAACACGTACGGGTATGTCAATCTGGATTTGTCTGTAGGGCCCGTCCAATCAAAGGTGAAATTCGGAGTTGATGATGGTGGATTTTCATTTAAAGCTAAAATTGTAAAAGCCTAAATTATGCGCTAACATCTTGCAAAAGATAAAGCCATTAATGAGTGATGAATACTTCTTCACTTTACTAATTCACCTAGAATGGAGCATGTGACAACAATCCCAGTATTCTGTGAATTAAATACACGAAATTCACCCAAGTTGGAGCATGTAGCAACAATCCCATATAACCTGTGAATTTACAGCATTATTAATTAATGCATGACCAGCCTCGTATTTCCTGTACTCATTACCGGTGCGGCATGACGACGACCGAGTGTTGTTCTCGCAGAGCAACACGAATCTCCAAGCATTAATAATAAAAAATGTACGAAATACCCATACAAAGCTACAACTCTCGGTGTGTTATACTAGCCCGATTGAGCATGTTTGAACTCCGAATCGACCATATCATTCTCACAAACGATCACGACCATCCAACCTCACCAAAGATGATTGGATGGCTTAGATTAAATCCATGACCCAAGCGGGTATTGGAATATTCACCACCTTAATGACCACCAGCGGGCCCGTTTATGCCCTGGTCGGTTGAATACATACCATGCCTCCCAATAACCACCGAACACCAGCCTAAAGTAGGATGGTTGGACTGGTGTGGAGCAGTTTGGAAAAGCTTGTGCGCACAAGACCGCCAACGGCAGTCTCAAAGCGGCCACGGCCGTCCAACTTCACCGGCATAATTGGACGGCGTAGATTACCCCATGACCGGTCGGACAAGCTTGTCCTGCATACCGGCGGGTCCCCTTTCTACCTGCATAGCCGACCATCTCATGACCTAACCAGGGAGGAGTGAACGTTCACCCATAACCTGGCTGGCGTGATGCTTTAAGGGTCACTAAGGGTCTTAAACTGATCGCAACCATCCAACTTCGCCGGCGTATCTGGATGGCCTAGATCAAGCCCATGACCGTCAGTCAGGTCTCAACATGATCACCACGGTCCCAATATGGGTCCCACCTGTTCGGGCTCCCAAAAGGGGGAGCTTAGCCTACCAAATCGTTAGGTTGAAGTTGTGTACGCACGACCAATCCAAAACCCTAATTGGGGTTTGCGGCATCTTCCATATGTTGCAAATTGATCACGAGCGTCCATCTTCTCCTGCTTGGATGAAGGGTCCAGGAATAGATTAAGTAGGTCCGGAGAGTATCAACATGATCAATTTGGACCCATCTATCTCCATGTCCGACCGACCAAGACAAACCATGGCTCGATGCCTCGGTTCGCGCGCCCTGAAGGAGGCATGCCACGCCCCTTTAGGAATCCTTTGCGGCGCACATTCACCTGTCGCAAATCAATCTCAACCACTCTTCTTTACTAGTAAACTTGAGTGGCCTAGATCGCACCTTCGTGGGATAATGAAGTATAAACATGGACACCAGCATGTCGTCTACACACATGCATGATCGGTCCTCTATAAAACACTTCCCATGATTGGATTCGACCAAGATGAAAGAAGGAACTTGCGTACCTCTTAAACCCCAATCCGACGGTCGCAGATGAGGGTTGCAAGTCATCTCGTCCGTCCAACTTTACCAGCTTGGGCGGACACCCTAAGACATGAGTTAGGCTATCAATGAGGCGTCACCACAATCACCGTCCACCACTCTTCCACATGGAGTGATCGGTCAAGACATGGCTTACCTGTATAGCCTCCAAACGATCACTCGAAGATGGCTGACATGATGCTATTTTAAGACGCTTAAATTTGTGACTTACTCCGGTAAGCCTTAAAAAACAGCGATGCTTCATACATGCTTTGAATATACTCGATGCGATGACTGCATAGAATACACACGATACTTCACAAGTATCGACTTCCTAAATAATTTAGTTATTTAGTCTAGCATTACATGTTACTTTTTGTGGGTCCCACGATCCACACACTCGAGACATCAATCATGTCACAAACTGGGGGATACATACTGGGGTATTGGTCTGGCGGTTTACATCGTGCAGCGCGCAACGCGCCATCACAAGAACGTGTCGGGAAGTCATGGACGGTTAGAGATACGGGAAAAGTGGGCAAGACTGGTCGTGTAACACCAACACACAACTCCACTACTCTATCACTCCACTTCCTCCACTTCCCACGAGAGACGTGAATAAGGCTCAAATGACTTGTATAAATATGTTCTCCTCCCTATTTCCAAACCGAACAAGTCAAGACAAGACAGAAACCAAGTGTTAATACAAAACGTATTCAAACACTCAAAGCCTGCTTGCATCAATCGTAAGCCTGCTCACCTTTCTGTTACAAGTCATAAACAAGCCTACACCTTCACAATCTCAACACCTTCTTCGCTTCCCTCCCTAAGATCAACCCAATCTCCTTCACTTTGTGACCGAAGCAAGTCCGGAACGGCCATTTCTTGGTTTAGGCCGAGTTGTGCATGTATTGATTTCTCGAATCACAAGCACTCACCGCGCAATGCATTTGTTTAGGGTTTAGATTCATTCCTCATCCACACACCACAAATTACCAAATCCGGCAGAATAGTTTTCACCCATAAACAATTGGCGACCACAAAGGAGGTTAATCTCTCGGTTGTAAAGTCAATTTCTTCAAAATCCGATTCACTTTTATCAATTTCGAAAAGGGTAGATCTTAGGACCAATTCAATCATCAATCCATTTCAAGATGGTAGAACTCGTGTCTGGATCAAGCAATCAATTCCGATGGAGCTAGTGTGGATAACACTCCCGGTGTCGATGTACACATCGGTGGAGCTACCGCGGTCATTACATCTTATGGAGCCGTCACTTCTACCACCCGGTGCCGGCATAGCAGGAGATGTTCCGGTAAGTGTAACACCTCCCATCACCGAGAGCTGAACATCAGCCGCAAACCCCGGCATCTCATCAAGTGTAACACCTCTGGTAGTCACCAGAGCAACAACTTCCACTCCTTAATCAGGACGAGGAGCCGGAGGGACAAGAGGGGGACCATCCCCCATTACCATTGCGCACTTGATGGAGAAGCGGGAAGTTCTTGCTAAGACTCAAATGGATATGGCCGCAACTCGTAAAGAGGTACTCACTTTTCTTAAGACATTAATTGATCGATTGCCCCAAGAGCCGCGACAGCCCCCTGGAGCAAAAAGGAACGCATTCAACGCACCGGAGAAGGTACTTCAGCGGCGCGGACCTCCATGGACCCGATCAAAGAAGCGACATCGAGATATGAGCGGTCCCGTCATGGAGACTCCTACACTGGGACCGATCCTCACAACGATCCTCCTCAAGTCAATAGTTTCACTATGAACCGTAGTCCGGTGGATCGGAAAGCGTTTTCTCTAGTGGAAAGTTTATGCGAACTTTCACACCTCTCGAAGAATCAGCGCGCGAAGACGTTTTGCTGCAATCAACTAGAGGAAGGTCACGACCGTGCCCTACATGTCACCGCACGCATCAAGGATTCAGAGTTCAAGACGGCCCTTATCTACACAGGAGCGTCTTCGAATATGATTACTCTCAAGACTCTCAGGACATCCAAGGTTCTCCCAGGAAAGGTCGTACGGAAGCCTACCACAATGACGGACTTCGAGGGAAACCAAACCAGCACATACGGGAGAAGCTCCGCGGAAAGAATCAGATAAGTTCGATACGTCCCACTCCCCACGTGGGCGTCAATTCAGGAAGAAGACCGGCTTGCATCATTGAGGGCTAAAACCCACGATGCATCTTTGCTGACGAAGCATTCCTCCTCATCCTGTGAAGCCACGACCCACGTTCACACGAAGAGGGAACGAAATTTTGTGGCGAGTAGTGACCAGAAAGGGAAAACGGTATACCGACACTGCCATTATCAATTAGCAGGGGATACTGTTACCCGCCTCTCCACCCAATGGAATGCTACAACAAAGAACGAACCACAAGAACAAGTGCTAGATGCTCCATAACAGCTGCAAGATGGCACCAACTCCACAACTGATGAGATTGAAATCATTGAGGAATCTCCTAGGTCTATCTCCATCAGCTCAACCTTGTGTACGGATAAACGCACAAAGCTCGTGGAACTTCTCAAAGAGTACCAGGACATATTCGCTTGGAGATATGAAGAAATGCCGGATTTAGATGAAAATTGGTCACCCATCATCTACATGTCATACCTGGATCCAAGTCGGTTAAACAAATTGTAGTTCATACATGAGGAAAATGGATAGATCGAGTCTTGCATAGACTTCGGAGACTTGAACAGTGTCTTGCTCCAAAAACGATCCTCCTCTACCTAACATCGACATGTTAGTAGATGCAACCAAATGGACATGGCATGTTCTCCTCCATGGATGGATGTAGCGGCTACAACCAGATAAGGATGTACGAGCATGATGCAAGTAAGATATCTTTTCGAACTCCTCTCGGAAATTTTTATTATACCATACTGCCATTTGGTTTAAAGAATGCCGGTGCAACGTATCAACGCTCTATGACGGCAATCTTCCACTCGAGCCGATACCTTAAGGGAGCAGCCTCAAGAAGATAACGATGTCCACGCGTCATATCGAGCAAGATCCGGCGAGTCACTCTATCGGGCAAAGGGTCGAACAAGATCCTAGGCGAGTCACTTTATCAGACAGTGGTACATGTCTATCATGCTATGTTGGAGAATCCGCGCTTTTGGTCATCCTTTGGAGCTGTTGAACGCTCACCTACAACAACATATGCCCTGATAGAAAGAACCAGGCCTGCCGGTAATGAAGAGCCTCATAATGTTTGTAGGGGCATATATCTCACCAACAAAGCGATACAACCTTCAGCCTACATGGCGGTTCCCCTAAGCAAAGAACAGAAAACCACCGAGATACAACATCTTGCGCGTCCTTCAACTCCAACTCCGATTACCACATGCACGACTCCCACAATGATGAAACAATGTCCAAGATATTCTATATCTGGCTCGACAACAACCACTACGAACAAACCATGTAAACCACGCTTGGGGACTGAGGCTCAGCATGAAATTCCTTCACCGTCATTCAAGGAATTCTTCAACATGAGAGAGATGGTCACCAAGAAGCATGGAATTCGCAAGGGTAAATCGAACTGAAGAGGGAAACACTTCAACGCTCCCTCTAGCAGAAGTTGCTTCAATGGTCTATTCAAGAGCCGCCTCAACGCTCTTTCCGGGACCCACGTTCGCTTCAGAATCCTTCTTCAACACTCTCTCCAGGATCCACCTCAACGTTCGCACAAGAAACCACTTTAACATCCTCTCGAGCCGTTTCAATACTCAAGATGCATCAATAATCTGCGCTCTGGTCAAGTTATCTTTGATGTACTCATTGCTCAACATACGTCTCATCCATCCTTCATGAGGGCCCAACGGAGCATGAAAAACCTTGAAGTCGACAAGAGAAGGGTTATCTTGTGGAACGGATATTTTCATATAGTTGAAAGGGCGCGGTGAACAACTCATCATCAATGTTCGGCATATCTTTGAAGCTGTCAATACCTCCTAACTTGGCACCAGCATTATCCCAGAAGACATCTTAACAGGAGTTCTTTTCTTCATTCTACAATAAAAGACATGAGTCAGTACTTGTATAAAAACGCGTGAGTTGTGTAGTCACACACGATAGAACGCACATTCACGTTGGAGTACACAAGGATGGTATTGGGTCCAAACACCGGTGTTGATCAAGTCACAAGTCCGGTATTGCTCAAGTCTCAAGTCCGGTGTTGATCAAGTCACAAGTCCTAGATTGCTCCGAGTCTCAAGTCCGGTGTTGATCAAGTCACAAGTCCGTATTGCTCAAGTTTCAAGTCCGGTATTGATCAAAGTCACAAGGCTGGTATTCGAATAAAACAGCGTACGCAGCAGGGCCGGTTTTCGGTCGAAACACAGTGGTCAACGTTCATCAGGCACGCTACAGTCCCACTTGATCCCAGCCCCATATTGGTCGAAGGCATACGGTCATCCCCAATCAAAGCTCTCTCTCCGAAGAAGGCGTTTCACTCCAACACTTCAACGCTTTCCGGGCTCGCTCCGTAAGTCGCCTCAACGCTTTCTACAGGACCCACATTTACGTTTGAGCACACAAGGTTCATTTTTTACAAAAAAAAAAGCTTGCTCACATCAGGTCCCACGTTCGAGCAAAGCAAACAGCAAGGCCGGTGTTTGGTCAAAGCATCAAGTCCGGTATTTAGTCAAGCTAGCTGGGTCGGTGTTTGGTCGAAGTAGCAAGATGACACTCGAGCAAGTACATCAACCGTACGGTCAAAGTAGGCACAGGACATGGACGACGTTTGAAACATGTACACGGTGGTCCCGCGTTTGATCGAAGCATGCACATCTGCCCATGTTCGAATCAAGCATGCTTACATCGGGTCCCACGTTCGATCAAGCAGACGCAGCGGACCCACGATTAACCAAAATAGGCACATCAAGCCCACGTTCGATCAAGCAGGTGTAGTAGCCCCACGAACGAAATAGGCGTAACAGTCCATCGAAGCAGGCAAGACCGACATCATGCTAGGGGAACACTCACCTGGACGCCTCTTGAACGTGACATGCTCCAAGGACAGGATGACCCGTCTCTCCTGGTAACATCTAACTTTGTCTCATAAGCTTTGTATTTAATCGTCACCATCTCATGCCTACCCCACAATGGTGTAACCATTGCGTGCTAGTGGGGACTTAATGTTGATGGTGGATTTTCATTTAAGGCTAAAATTGTAAAAGCCAAAATTATGCGCTAACATCTTGCAAAAGATAAAGCCATTAATGAGCGATGAATACTTCTTCACTTTACTAATTCACCTAGAATGGAGCATGTGACAACAATCCCAGTATTCTGTGAATTAAATACACGAAATTCACCCAGGTTGGAGCATGTAGCAACAATCCCATATTCCCTGTGAATTTACAGCATTATTAATTAATGCATGACCAGCCTCGTATTTCCGTACTCATTACCGGTGCGGCATGACGATCGAGTGTTGTTCTCGGCAGAGCAACACGAATCTCCAAGCATTAATAATAAAACATGTACGAAATACCCATACAAAGGCTATAACTCTCGGTGTGTTATACTAGCCCGATTGAGCATGTTTGAACCCGAACCGACCATATCGGTCTCACAAACGATCACGACCATCCAACCTCACCAAAGATGATTGGATGGCTTAGATTAAATCCATGACCCAAGCGGTATTGGAATATTCACCACCTTAATGACCACCAAATGGCCCGTTTATGCCCCGGGTCGGTTGAATACATACCATGCCTCCCAAATAACCACCGAACACCAGCCTAAAGTAGGATGGTTGGACCGGTGTGGAGCAGTTTGGAAAAGCTTGTGCGCACAAGACCGCCAACGGCGAGCTCAAAACGCCACGGCGGTCCAACTTCACCGGCATAATTGGACGGCGTAGATTACCCCATGACCGGTCGGACAAGCTTGTCCCGCACACCGGGGCCCCTTTCTACCTCGCATAGCCGACCATCTCATGACCTAACCGGGGAGGAGTGAACGTTCACCCATAACCCGGGCCGGCGTGATGCTTTAAGGGTCGCTAAGGGTCTTAAATCGATCGCAACCATCCAACTTCGCCGCGTATCCGGATGGCCTAGATCAAGCCCATGACCGTCAGTCAGGTCTCACCATGATCACCACGGTCCCTATATGGGTCCCACCTGATCGGGCTCCCAAAAGGGGGAGCTTAGCCTACCAAATCGTTAGGTTGAAGTTGTGTACGCACGACCAATCCAAAACCCTAATTGGGGTTGCGGCATCTTCCATATGTTGCAAATCGATCACGAGCGTCCATCTTCTCCTGCTTGGATGAAGGGTCAATGGAATAGATTAAGTAGGTCCGGAGAGTATCAACATGATCAATGTGGACCCATCTATCTCCATGTCCGACCGACCAAGACAAACCATGGCTCGATACCTCGGTTCGCGCACCCTGAAGGAGGCATGCCACGCCCCTTTAGGAATCCTTTGCGGCACAGGATTCCTGTCGCAAATCAATCTCAGCCACTCTTCTTTACCTAAGTAAACTTGAGTGGCCTAGATCGCACCTTTGTGGGATAGTGAAGTATAAACATGGACACCAAAGCATGTCGTCTACACACATGCATGATCGGTCCTCTATAAAACACTTCCCATGCTTGGATTCGACCAAGATGAAAGAAGGAACTTGCGTACCTCTTAAACCCCAATCCGACGGTCGCAGATGAGGGTTGCAAGTCATCTCGTCCGTCCAACTTTACCAGCTTGGGCGGACAGCCTAAGACATGAGTTAGGCTATCAATGAGGCGTCACCACAATCACCGTCCACCACTCTTCCACATGGAGTGATCGGTCAAGACAGGGCTTACCTGTATAGCCTCCAAACTATCACTCGAAGATAGATGACATGATGCTATTTTAAGACACTTAAATTTGTGACTTACTCCGGTAAGCCTTAAAAAACAGCGATGTTTCATACATGCTGAATATACTCGATGCGACTCACATAGAATACACACGATACTTCACAAGTATCGACTTCCTAAATAATTTAGTTATTTAGTCTAGCATTACATGCTACTTTCTGGGGTCCCACGATCCACACACTCGAGACATCAATCATGTCACAAACCGGGGATACATACTTTGGGTATTGGTCTGGCGGTTTACAACGTGCAGCGTACAACGCGCCATCACAAGAACGTGTCAAGAAGTCATGGACGGTTAGAGATACAGGAGAAGTGGGCAAGACTGGTCGTGTAACACCAACACACACAACTCCTCTACTCCATCACTCCACTTCTTCCACTTCCCACGAGAGACGTGAATAAGGCTCAAATGACTTGTATAAATAGGTTCTCCTCCTTATTTCCAAACCGAACAAGTCAAGACAAGACAGAAACCAAGTGTTAATACAAAACGTATTCAAACACTCAAAGCCTGCTTGCATCAATCGTAAGCCTGCTCACCTTTCTGTTACAAGTCATAAACAAGCCCACACCTTCACAATCTCAACACTTTCTTTGCTTCCCTCCCTAAGATAAGCCCCATCTCCTTCACTTTGTGACCGAAACAAGTCTGGAACATCCATTTCTTGGTTTAGGCCAGAGTTGTACAGATTGATTTCTCGAATCACAAGCACTCACCGCGCAGTGCATTTGTTTAGGGTTAAGATTCATTCCTCATCGACACACCCCAAATTACCAAATCTGGCAGGAATAGTTTTCACCCATAAACAAGAGTCATAGAGAAGGAGACCGACTACCACATTATACTGGGGAGACCATGGCTTCATGACAATAGGATCGTCCCCTCGACGTATCACCAATGCCTGAAGACTATGCTGAATAAAGAAGTTGTTCGTATTCCTGCATCGTTTTCTCCTTATGCACCAATATGTGGAGTGGAATTGTTTGAACCAAGAGAGGCTCCACACGAGGAATCAGACAAAGTTCGTTGCATCCCACTCCCCACATGGGCATAAATCCAGGAAGAGGACCGACTTGCATCATCGAAGGATAGGCCCCATAATGCATCCTTGCTGACAAGGCGTCTCAATTCTTCTCTCCGCCCAACGGAATGCTACAACAACGACGAGCCACAAGAAGAAGTGCTAGACGCTCCACAACAACTGCAAGATGGTACCAACTCCATAACTGATGAGCTCGACGATGAGGAACATCCTAGGCCTATCTCCATCAGCTTGACCTTGTGTAAGCATTCATACAATCTCCGATCCAAACCGGTCAAATAATCTCCGAGGCAATTCAGGCGCGAGATCAGGTGTTGCATGGATTCCAGAGACTTGAACGAATGCTGCCCCAAGGAAAACTTTCCTCTGCCTAACATCGACATGTTAGTAGACGCCACCAGCGGACAAGGCATGTTCTCCTTCATGGATGGTTACATCGGCTATAATCAGATAAGGATGTATGAGCATGACGCAAGTAAGACATCCTTTTGAACTCCTATTGGAAATTTTTACTATACTGTTATGCCTTTTGGTTTAAAGAATGCCGGTGCAACGTATCAACGCGCTATGACGGCAATCTTCCACGACATGATGCATAAGCAAGTCGAAGACTACGTGGATGATATAGTAGTCAAATCCAAGACTCAAGCTATCCTCACAATATCGCTGCCGTGAACTGTGAAAGAGCTCCAAAACTTCATGGGCAAGGTGAACTTTTGCTTCATTCACCCCCTTGCTGAAGAAAGGATCAAGTTTCGTCTGGATCACACTACAACATGAAGCGTTTCATAGGATTCAAAAAATATTTTCATCTCTGAATCATCACAAAGGGTTAGCCTATTATGTCAGCCCAGACAAGAGCGAGCATGGGACATCTTCAGATCCGCTGAAGCCGACACCTCAAGGGAGCAAACCTCAAGAAGATAACGATGTCCGCGTATCATGTCGAGAAAGAATCCGGCGAATCACTCTATCGAGGATGGTGCATGTCTACCGTGTTATGTTGGAGAATCTGCACTTTTGGTCATCCTCCTGGACTTCGTGAAGTCGTTGAACGCTCATCTACGACAAAGATCTACCTCGCTGGAAAGAACCGGTGCCTTCCAATAATGAAGAGCCTCATGATGTTCGTGGAAGCATACATCCCACCAACAGGCAATACAACCTTCAGCCTTTCATAAGTAGTTTATTTGAAAGCAGCAAGAGGAAAGCCACCGAGATACAACATCCTGCGCGTCCAAAATCGCCAACTCCAACTCCAGCACGACTGCCGTAATGGTGAAACAACGTCCAAGATATTCCATATATGGATCGATGGTAACTACATCAATGAGAGACGCTTTCAGAATTTTTCTCCCGTAGAAGATTTAGTTGCGTTGCCAAAGGAGTATGACTGGGACTGCTTAGCACTGCCCATCTCAAAGATAGCCTCATGAACCTAGCGTGACAATATCTATCAAGTCCAAAGCTATGGGTACTCGTGGGCAGGGGATTGTCTCCCTCTTCTCTATTTCATGAAGAAACGTCAAGAAAGCCATCGGTTCCAGTTTATCCCTCTGACAATGAGACGAGCTCTACCACTATATGAAGACTGCCAAGTTCGTGCCCGTAGCTATCATGCCTCTCCCTCGCGCCTCTTCGATCACAAACCCGCTGCCAGAACTGTTGTTGCTCGTCGATTAATACCATCCATAGCTTCACCATATCAACGACCATTACGTACAAAAGACTCATCGGGCATACAAGATAGATCCACGTAGACCACGCTTGGGGACTGAGGCTCAACATGAAATTCCTTTACCGTCAGTCAAGAACTTCTTCAACGCTCCACCCACTAGAAGCTTCTTCAAACGCTCTCCGGGACTCCTTGCTCCAATATGCTTCAACGCTCTCATCGGGACCCACACCACGTTCGAACATACAAGGTTCACGTTTGGGCAAAGAAAGCACGCCTAGATCCCATGTTCGAGCAAAGGGAAGACCGATGTTGGTTAGCAAGACCGATGTTCGTCAAGGCAAGGCCGGTGTTGATCAAGTCACAAGACCGGTGTTGATCAAGTCACAAGGCCGGTACTGCTCAGGTCACGAGGCTGGTATTGGGCCAGAAACGAGGCCGATGTTAGTCAAGTCCGCAAAGCCGGTGTTGGTCGAGATCGCAAGGCTAATATCCCATCACGCAAGCAAGACTGATATCACGTCACACAAGTAGGACGGTATTGGGTCACGTCAGGCTGGTATTGGTCAAGGCCAATCAACGTCATAAGGCTGGTTTTGGGCCACGTTAGCAAACAAGACCGGTGTGGGTTGAAGCAGCGATGTCCGTCGGGGTTCGTCAAATCAGCAAGGCCGGTGTTGGTCAAGGGGAAAGTCTGGTGTTGGGGTGAGGCAACGGGTTTGGTGTTTGGTCGAAGCAGGCACAACCGGCCCCAAGCAAAGCAGGCATGCGGTAGGTCCCACTTGATCAGGCACATCCAGCCCCAAATTGGTCGAAGCAGCACACCGGCCCCAAGCAAAACGATCCACGCGGCATGTCCCACTTGATCAGGCACATCCAGCCCCAAATTGGTAGAAGCAGGCACAGCCGGCCCCAAGCAAAGCAGGCACGCGGTGGGTCCCACGTTCGAGCAAGGCAGGCATAACAAGCCCACGTTCGAGCAAGGCATGCATAACAAGCCCACGTTCGATCAAGCAAGCGCATGATGAGTCCAACGATCGAGCGAAGCAGGCGCAACAGTCCGTTGATCAGGCACATCAGCCCCACACTCAAGCGGAACAATCACGAAGAAGGCTCTCGACCGAAGCAGGCATAACAAGGTCGATCGAAGCAGGAAAGACCGACATCATGCTAGGGGAACGCTCGCCTGAACGCCTCTTGAACGTGACATGCTCCAAGGACAGGACGACTCGTCTCTCCTGGTAACATCTAACTTTGTCTCATAAATTTTATTTGTATATGTCACCATCTAATGCCTACCCCACAATAGTGTAACCATTATGTGCTAGGCAGGGGACTTAATGTTGATGGTGGATTTTAGTTCAGGGATAAAATTGTGAAACCAAATTTATGCGCTGATCGGTTGTCACCCGGTCAAAAATAATTTCACTTTCTTGCTTCACTAAAATAAAGTAGTATGCAATAAGAAAGAATTCGTATCCACAGAGAGGCTTATGTTGTTATGCAAATTTTCAGTTTCTTAGTAACCAAGGGGGATGTTGATGTTTCAAAGCAATAAAAATAAATTGAAAGCAAAGTAATAATAAAATTTATCAATAAGGAGAAAGTATTGGTCACGGGATAGTTTCATTCACAAACTCGAATTATCAACAATGACTAGAATTGAAATTTTAATCTCTCATTTACTAAAAGTCCTAGGATACCTTGATCGCAAGAGTATCCCGCTAACACCCTGATTTCATCACAACCACATTAAAAGATGCATATGTGAATTCTTCCTAGAAAGCAACCTAAAGTGTAAAAGCACAATTAGATTTAACTCCCTAAAAGCAATGAGTTCTATGGAATAAGACTAATCAAGGCAACCAAAATGTGTAAAAGCACTAATTCGATTTAACCCAAGTTATGATTCATATGTGACTAGTAGGATATATCACTACAAGCACTACCCACATTTATGCTACTCAAAATCGTGGATAAACAACGTTTTAAACTATTGAAAACCCTAATATAGCTCTAGATATGAAAGTAGATCGGATTGATTCCGACTCAACCAAACAAACTATCAAATCATAAATCAATATTAACAATGAATCATAAACAATAAACTTGAGACAAAACTAATTCATTGAATCAAAACTTATTTGTGAAATCCACTTATTATCCCATAACCAATAAATAGTATTTAGTTACTCATGGTATTTTGATTCATCATAATTATTATCATAAATAAAATGAAGAACATAAAAATAAATGAAAGCAAACCCTAGGCGTAGTTCTCTGCAAAAAGCTCCCGTAGAAGAATAATTGATTCATCCCAAAAGAATAGAAACTCCTTCTTCTTATAGCCTTCACACTTTCCAAAATTAGGTCTTCAAAGTCCATCACCGAAAAGTCCACCAAGCCCATGAACCATGTGAAAATATATCCCAAAAATATGCTCGCTTGGAAAACTGGTATTGTGGCCTAAAAGTCACCTAAATCGGTTCAGGTGACCGGCAAAGTCCGCCCGGTCACCGGTTCAGTGAGTCAACTCGGTTGGGTCAACGGGTCAGACCGGGTCAACACCGAGTCAACGAGTCAGATGAGAGTCAGGTTGATTCAGGTTTAGACAGGCGAGTTAGACAGCAGCCAGACCCAGCTGAGCTGAGTGGCATTGATGCTGTGCAACCCTTGTGCTTCACCAGTCTAGGCCACGGCCAAGATGGCCCTGTGACATCTTCCATCCATGATGGCTACACTTTCATACGATTCCTCCAACTCCATTGCACCGTAATTCTCACTACACAACCGCAACTACATCACTTCCTTAACCATGCCATCTTCCATACCAACAACAATCCCAACCGAACAGACTCCAGAGCTCAAAGATCGTTGCTCGCAACTCACCCAATGCTCCATTTCTAGCACCACCAACAAACAACCCCTTAACTTAGCCGCATCACACCTTCCATTTCGGTTCCATTCCTTGCTCGGATACCTACAATGACTCCGATACTGACTTTCGTAGCTTTAAATGCCGCCGCAACTCCACTTTAATTCATCCAAAGAAGACCAGCTCAACCTTGACCCATTCTCATCCTTGTAGCCTCATTATCTCAAATTAGACAACCACCGCAGCCAGAACCATGCCTCGCAATTGATACACCCACCGACCTAACATTCATCTACTCATTTCACTTCAAATTAACAATCCAAAGCTCAAGACCACCTCGACATCACCATTGCATTCTCTAATTCCACAAGCAAACTACCACCACCAATACCCCGCTTCCATCACCGCAACACATTCATACACTACATCTCAAAGTTAAGCCATCTACCCCATGAGTATTAGTGGCTCACATCATCCCAGATCTCAAACACAACACCAGCTTGCTCACCGCTCGCTTCAATTCGCTTCTCTCCTTGAACCGCACCCGCAAATGCCATTTCCCCCGTACTAAGCCGCAATTAATCACCAAAAATCAGAGAAACCCATTCCCCGAGCTTCAATCACAGACTAGTAGCACAACTCCACAGTCCACCAATAACTACACCTGCAACTCAGCTTCCAAGGCCTCAGTGCATTGCTGTAGCTTCCATCCTTAACACACTGCTTGCAAATAAGGTTCTCATCTCAAACTAGCTCCAATTCATCTTTGCATTTCTCCTCATAGCAGCTGCACTCTGCCAGTTCTATCATCTCAAGCAAGAAACAACAAATTCCAGCCAATTCTCTCTAACTGCGCCACTAAACTCCATCACTATCTCACCAGCAACAGTTCATTACCACCACCTGCTACTGAGCATCAGCAATAATCTCAGTTCAACTCCATCTCAGACTGCCATTTTCTCCTTTTGCACAGCTCCAGCTCAAACCCTGCACTTCACAGCTGCATTCCAACAGCCTCCACAGCCATTACCACCTGTACTTCTGTTAAACCCCTAGCCAATCACCAGCAATTACTCCCTTCACTGTGATTACCATTTCAGTTCTTCAACACATAGCAATACCACCACCAACTGCTCATTGCAGTCATTTCCTCAGAACTCTTGCTTTTACCACCACATCTTCCTTGGGCTCCTGCAAAATCCCAACACAAATCCAGTTGCTCCATACCAGCTCCAACTGTGCTTCAAAACTGCAACATAACTCCCTTCCTGCTGCTGCTTCAATCAGTCTCCACAAATCTACTCCAAACCCACTGTAGGATCATAATATCGCAACGTACAAGGCTCGCGGGATTAATGAACGACGGCGTCGCGAGGGAGTCGCAGGGAGCTAAAATAAACGACGCAAGGAATAACGACAGTGCAAAACATAAAGAAGACGTGAGATCCGGCGAGGGTTAAGAAGTGTCGCGAGAGTGAATGTTTGTGCATCTCGCGACACTTCGCGAGACATTCCCGAAAATAAAGGGGAGCTTAGCTGTCATCCACTATGTATTACCCTATATAAAGGGCTAAATGAGTCTGTAAGAGGGGAGATCTTTTTGGAATTGTTGGGCAAGTCATTAGGAGAGAGAAAGTTTGAGAGTGTTTTAACTTCCAAGTGTAATTCTATTTTCCTGTGTAAAACACTTCATGAATTCAATCAATAAATATTCTTGATCTTACATCTTTCAATGTATTAATTAAGCAAAATCGAGTAAGGTGTGTAGTGTGGGAAATCCTGCTACTACATATGCGCTAGAAACAGGGACTGTGCAGAGATTGACGTAGAAATTGGAAGGAATTTGGATTAACAGAAAAAAGATTTGGAGAAGATACTCGAGAATTCATTGGAAAAGAAAAATGGCTAGAAGAAGAAATGTACAAGGGCAACCAACGATTGTAAGAAGAAGTGGGAGACTTGGCGGAGAAAGGAGGAATGAAACAGAGAATCGTCAAGGATGAATATGAGAAACGATGGAGAAGATCAAAACCAACCACCGATCTCCCCAAAGAGCAAACGCTACTGTGGATTATGATAGAGTAAGTGTACATACTTGGAGGTCTCGATTCTCAAGACGAGAGAGAAGAGGAGCAAGAAGTGGTGAACAATGGACAAGGAGAGCAAGGAATGAATGGAGAAAACGAAGAAATCGCAAAGATTAGAAAGATTGAGACAAACAATACACGAAGAGAGACGGCTAGAGGCAGAGGAACGAGCAAACTTGACAAGACAGAATCATGAATTGAGGATGGAAAATATGAGGTTGCAAAATAGGAGATCTAGAAGTAGCGTGAGATCAAGTTCAAGATCGAATAGGGAAGAAAGAAGGAGAGTTTTACCAACAGAAAGTACCGAGGAAGAAACACAAAATCCGAATATAGAGCATGGCGAGAGAAGAGGAGAAATAGAAGATCGTTATATTCCTCAAACAAAATCTTCAAAATGAGCGGAATAGGGAAAATCAAGGAAACATGCAACTCAAGAACCGAATGACCCAAATTCTTTGAAGGAGAATAATCTTGCACGGGAGAGAAGAACGAGAAGAAACCGAGAGATCGAGGATGACATTGAGAGACACTACATTGAACAAGCGCGGCTAGCTCGCGAGAGAGAAAGCTAAGAGAAGAAATGGAAAATCAAGAGATGGAGGAGGCAATCCGGCAGAAATAACCATGATAACCGAGAAAGAAGGAGGGAACAAAATCGTACCAATAAAAAATATTAATGAAGAATATGAGAGGGCGCGAGATGAGAGCCGAGAGACAGCCAAGAAGAGAGAACAACCGATATAATGGCGTGCGAATTGAAGAAAGAAACGAAGAAGAGCGTCGCAGGGAAAGGAGAGAAGAAAATAACGAGCAAGAAGGTCAAAACAGCACGAGCGAAGAAGGAGAGAAGCAGAGCTAAAAAAGACCGGTAGAATCAAGTTCTCGAGGCAAATGAACAAATCTTAAGAGAACTGGCTGAAATGAGAGGATTGTTGAACAAGAGAAGGGAAGGAGGAAGGAAACAATTGGACGAAGCCATCGCAGAGGCTGCGAAGAATCCCTTCACGCTAGAAGTACGAGATGGGAGGAATACCTCCTAAGTGCAATCTCCCGCATTAACAAACATCTTCGACGGAACAACCCATGCGGTACAAAGATATCAAGGCCTATATGAGGTGTATGTTGCAGGTGGGAGAATCATGATGCCATACTGTGCAAGTATTTCGCGTCAAGCCTAATTGGAGAAGCACTAAAATGGTTTGAGGGTTTACCAAGGAACACAATCACATCATTCAATCATTTACAAGCCACATTCCCGGGAGCATACATAAGTAACAACTCTTCACGACCAGTGTATTGAAGATGTATTCGGGTTGAAACAAAGGGTTGGTGAGAGCTTAAGGCAAATTGACAATAGGATGGAGAACCATGTGTAGCGAAATGGCAGGACGGATTGAGGAAAGATATCTCATCCTCTCATTTGTGAATGCTCTCTTCGCGACTAACTTGTTATACGTTCAAATTTTTAGAGTCAAAAATACAATCACGATGGCGTAACTGCGAGAGTTACAGGAAGAATATATCGCCTTAGAAGAAAGACAGAATGAAATGAATTCTTATCCGGTCGCGAACACAAACTCGAATGCTGCGAACGCAAGCTTGTTACCTCAGTTCATCAATACAGTGGCGAGCACTTCGCAAGCAGGGAAGGCTGATGAGGGACAGTGAAGATAGTAGCCATGGGAAGCCATGACCAGGAGGAGTTTGAACAAGAAAGGAATTACTACAACCGTAACAAAGAATAATAAGATTCAAAGGCTAGATCATGTGCAAGAAACTTACTAAGTGGACGAAGGCAATATAACCATGGAGGGCGAGAAGCCGCAGAATAGTATGGGAACCAATTAAGATGCCTCCACCGAATGCTAGTGTGGAAAAGATCCGGGAGGCTATACTTGTGATGGAAAATGTACCAGCACCTTGGAACGCGGGATGGAACCACCACCAGCGACGAAGTCATGAGTTTTGTTCTTACCATCGCTTCCATGGACATCAAACAAACGACTAAAACGTAAAGAGAATTATTCTCAGATGATTGATCAAGGGAAGCCGAATCACTTTCTAAAAGGAGAAGAAAAAGGCCGACATTACCACCACCACCGAAATGCACAATGAACAAAGTGTCAGCGAAAGGAAAGGAAACATTTGTGATAGAGATCGGAACAAAAGCTAAAAATTTGAATTGCAACTCTATCGTCCACTCTTATCGCACAATCGAAGATTTTCATGACAACGTGCTCAAGTAGAGTCTTTGCGAGAGATGCTAATGATAAAGAAATAATGAGCACAAGCGAGAACGACGCAGCTAGAAAAGTGGCACTCAAGACCATTTCTTTCTCTCGCAGATGAAGTGCCAAAAGGAAGAGAAACACATGATAGCCCGTTGGTTGTGAAGCTAGAGATTAACCCGAAACCAGTTGATGGAGAAGATGATGAGGCGTGCTTGCATCATCAACCGAATCTTAATCGACACCTAAGTTCTATGAATATTCTCTTCTACCATACTTACAAGACGATGGGAGGAAAAGATGAGGATTTGATCCCCTCTACATACAAGATATATGGCTTTAATGACATTGCAAACAAACCAAAGGGAGAGGTTCACATGAGAATACCTCTACAAGGATTATCAACCGATATCTTATTCTCGTGGTTGACGTGGAATCTCCATATAATGCGCTGATTGGGAGGCCATGGCTTCATGAAATCTTGGGAGTCGCATCAACATATCATCAATGTATAAAATTTCCACATCCAAATGGCATTGGTATTATACAGGAGATTGGAAGGAGTCACAAACAATGTCATGAGGTCGATATAGAAAGTCGAAGAAAGAAATGCCAAAAGAAAGGGTTGGAAGCAACATGCGAGAGATGAGCGAGAGAAAGGAAAACTGATGGTAGATGTTATAGAAGTAAGGATCAACATACCTCGCGAGGTGAATGCCTAGAAACAAAGCGAATGTTATGATAATAAAGGAGCGAAGGATATGAGGAACAAAAGGCATAAGAAGTGAATAGTCAACAAAAGCGGGGAGGAAAAGTAGCAATTGAAGTAATGATGTGCGAGAATCTTGCAATCAAGGGTAAATGAGAATTCGATTAAGAAAGAGATAAAGACACAACAAATGAAATGGAATTTTGCGAATACTTCGCAAACAAATATTAACAAATAATGAAACATGAATGATTGAATGATTGAATGATTTAACAAAGATGAATGAGTAAATGAATGGGACGAACCTTTATGGCGTACACCCTAGTTCGCGAATAACATTTCGTAAGAGGCAAATGTAAGACCTAAAGTGCGTCATATAAGGGGGTATCTCTCGACATGGCTCGGGGGAAGGTTACACCGCTCCCGAAGCCCGAGTCATGAAAATTTGGGGCCCATGAAAGCCTATCCTAAGAGGTACCTTGGATTCCCAACTATATAAATAAGGTTATACCTCGGTTGGGCGACCGAGGGTCTCTTCTTAGGAGTCGTGTATGCTCAAGGCGCCGAGGTACACGGTTGAGCCGTATGCCCGGATGGATGAACCTACCCTGGCCATTCTTGGCAAGTCTTGGCATATGTTGCACTCGCCCGAAGAAAACTCCACTTAGGGTGCGGTCTCGTAACCATAAACCATATAGGTATAAGGGATAAGAGGTCACAAAACAACTCGGTTGTTGTTAAGACCGGATGGGAGGAGCTAGTCTTGTATGGCCGATGTTTCGCCTCCTTGAAGGGGCAACCGGGAGATGATAAGGGCGACGCTCTCCATTAGGGGGTGTCAAAACAGACGCAAATGTCATAAGGCTATGTTTTCGCAAGAGAATTTAGGCTCGTCATATTTGTGCAATGATCCCGCGAGGCAATAATACTAACGCGAGGGTAAGGCGAGATCAATGGGTCTTTACATGAAAGTGTACGGACGTCCCGCGATTTCGTCGCACGACGGCAATGTCATGGGGCTATGTGTTCGCAAGGATATATAGGCCTGTCATATTGTCGCAACTAAAACATCCCGCAGAGGCAAAAATACTTGGAAAATGATAAGGCAAGATCAATGGGTCTTTACATGCAAGTGTAAAGACGTCCCCGCGATTTTGTCGCAATAAAAGGTGGCAGGGGAAGACCTCTAATTAGGGAGGTCTAACTCGGAAGACCACACAAAAATGACAAGGCAGGGTCAATGGGCCCTTACTTAAAAATGTAGGCGGCTTGCGCCTTGTCGCAATGAGAAGAGATAAAATACATTTATGAAGATAAGGCAAGGATGACAACTAAAATCTTCCATCTGAAGATAAATACCAGAGGCAAGTATGGGAATGGAAAAGATGGAATATTGTTATTCATCTTCTGATGAAAGAGTTATACATCAATAATGTTAGCCAATTATATTACAAGGAAGAACTACCAAAAAAGGGGGAGTGAAGATTGAATTGTGGGGAAAATCCAAGAAATACACTATAATAAGGATACGAAATGTACGATATTACAAGCGAGAAAGAAAACAAAAAGAGTTATCTCTTTGGTGATTCTTCTTCTTCATCCGATTCTTCGATCGATTATTCTCATCGCGAATCTTCTTCTTCGCCGGCCTCGCTATCGAAACGTCCGAGACAGCAGATTCTCAGAACCTTTTCAAGGAGACAGGATATGAATGCAGAGGGATATTGTGGTCCTTACAAACATACTTCATGCCTCCATTGCGAAAACGAACAAGATCATTATTAAAGTTCTCCACCTGTCGTTAGAAATTGTTTCTTCAACTTGGAATATCTATTCTCGCGAAGGAGAGATTCTTTTGCGAGAAATGTTCTTTTTCGGTTTCGAGTTCTTCAATTCTCGCTGAAAATTCTGGCGAGTTGTTCTTTTCGATTCAAGCTCTTTAATTCTAACTTGAAGTCTCTTCTCGGATTCTACAAATAAGTAACAACAAGTTAATAATTTACAAGCAATACTACGTATAAGAAGCAAAGAAGGTATAATAAGTAACCTTCTCTATCGATATCATATCTTTAATCAAGGAAGTATGCTCAAAGATGAAGACTAACATCAACACCTAGGTTATTCCCGGCATTATCTAAAACTTTTGCAGCCCAGTGCAAATTCATCATCACTATTAATAACAAGAAGTGAACGAACTTGCTCTTCTCACGCTCAAGTATGGTATTCGACGAAGGAGTTCATCTCGTTCAACTTGCACATTAAGAAGAGATTTGTGGAATTCTCGCTAACGCCCGTGCACCTCTCAAGTAGTAATGCGATCGTTCTCATCTATGAGATCACTAATTTTCTTCCTTAAAGTCTTGACTTTCTTCTCGGAAGCAAGGTACATTCGTTTAAAGCGGTTAGTTAAATTTAAACTAGATCTGTGTTCGATCTCTAAGAGATGATGTTTGGATTGAAGATCCTTTAATGAAAGGAGGTTAGTTTTAGCCGAGGAACTACTTAGAGATTGATTGAGGTAAGTAAGAAGGACATCATCATTCATAGGCTCGGAAACGAATGAAGAAGAATGGACTCTTCGAGAGATTATATACGTCTCATGAATAATAGTCGACAAAGAAAGATAGAAGATAACATGACAAGGATTTGAGAATTGAAAATTATTATACCGTAAAAGTTGTTGATTTGAATTCTCGAAGGGTAGATACTCTATCCTTTTGGGAGTCCGAGACGCCTTCTAATTTTTGAACCCTATCGCGAGATGACGCGACTTCAGCTTCCAGCTCTTGGGTCTTTTCGTTCAATTGAAAATTTTTCTTTTCAAGGATGTTGCGTCTTCTCTCGAGATCTGAGGCAACTACAAAAGAAGTTTTTCCAACCTATGAAAGAAGATAGAAAAACCGTTAATGCATATATATTTAAAAATTTAAAATTAACAGGAAATATGACTACATGCATACCAAAGACCCAAGTGCGTTCAAGAAGTCGGGAGACACGCTTCTAGAGGCTCCATTGAAAGAATTATTGCCCTCTAGTAAAGCAAAGATTACACACATTTGCGAGAACCTTGCAAAGGGAAGCTAGGGGAGCATCTCCCATTCCTTGGAAAGAGTCTGAGAAGATGCTAGATAACTGATCCATAGAAGAACCGGGTCGACGGAATTTTCTTGGCGAGAGAAGGATTCGAGTCATGGTTATCCTCGTCGAAGATTCGAGTTTGAGCTAAGGCAAGAAGAAGATTGGACCTTTCGCTTCTTAGTTAATGGAGCAGAAGATTTACCCTTGCGAACGACAATTTTGCCCTTACTTTTAATCTTCGCGGCTATAGCTTCTTCAGCTCCAACCTTCGCATACGGTTAAAAATAAGAAACAGAGGCAACAATATTGTTCCAAATGACAAAGGAAATGTTTCTTACTTCATCCGTAAGCGATCGAAGTATGGTCAGAGTACTCTCCAACGGATTATCCTTGAACTTTCTTCTCAATTTGGCGATCTGAGAAATTTTACAAACTCAACATATATAAAAAGAAAGTTGCAAAGGCAAGATTTAAAATGGGAAACATACCTCATTTGCCTTATCGAGCCATTTGAATTCCCAAGGATGATACCCTCGCGAGATTCGCAGAAGAACGTGCGGGCCCGCGATATAAGGACCATTTAAAATCAAGGGTACAACCCACCATTTCTCATCTTTGGAGTGGCGAGGAGTAGTATTATTGCCCTCGGTGCCAATCAATATCCCGCATGAGCAATTTATCCTCGTGGACATTATCCTTCTTTTTCGAGGCGAATGCCCAACAGATTTCGCATTAATCATCTCAGATCACTTTGAATAGTTTTCAAAAAGCTCTCTACAAAGTGTACTTCTCGGTAGCCTATTTCCAAGTCTGCGAAATCGGGGTGCCTAACAAGTAGTAGGGTATAAAGATCCTTTGCCAAAGACCACGATTCGCGAACTCAAGCATTAGGCGAATGCAATCGCCACTCAATTGATAAACAGCCCGAGAGAATTTTTCATGGGCCAAGATTTCATAAAATAAAGGCATCTCAGATTGTACAAGGGAATGGGAAGTCCCGCGAGAAGCCGACCTAGCGAGACTATAATCTTTTGATCATCACATTGATGATCGAAAACAACTTTTGCGAAAGGATAGATGAAGGTTCTTGATCGAATGGTCGATAGAGTAAAACCCTTTTCGAGCAACTTCGTTGAACTTCATCGAAAGAAGCTTTGTATGCACGACTAATGGAAGCCATTATCAGTATGGGAATGGATGGGATGTTAAAGGTTAGGATCAGCGCTAGAAAGGACGAAGAAAAGATTTGCAGTAGCAGGAGCGCAAATTGCGGAAGGAGAGAGTCAAAGAAAGGTTGCAGAGAGAAACTAAAGAATGAAAAGGAGGGGAAAAGAAAACTATATATAGGGGAAAAAGATCCTCGAGAAAAACGAGGTCATTTAATGCGAAGAGACATGAATGGTCAAGAATAAGCGGTTGAAAGAAACGTGTCAAGAAAAGACATTAATAATCAAAATCCGTGTAAAAGTACAAAATCGAAAATGATAAAGATAAGCAACGCGGAAACAATATTGTAAAAATCTCATGATACTCTTCCCCTCGCAGAGAAATATGAGGAGAGATAGAGACGATACTTCGCATATATCTCAAAGAAGCTTCTAACTTTGCAAAAGAATAGAGGCAAGTACGTACTTTTCAAGGAAAGTATTCTTTTGCTCGTTCCTTCACCAATTGAAACCAAGGAATATGACAACAATGAATTTTTCCTTCAAATCGCTCTTCAAGCAATATTCAAGGAAAAAGAGGCAAGATGTAGGATCATAATATCGCAACGTACAAGGCTCGCGGGATTAATGAACGACGGCGTCGCGAGGGAGTCGCAGGGAGCTAAAATAAACGACGCAAGGAATAACGACAGGCAAAACATAAAGAAGACGTGAGATCTGGCGAGGGTTAAGAAGTGTCGCGAGAGTGAATGTTTGTGCATCTCGCGACACTTCGCGAGACATTCCCGAAAATAAAGGGGAGCTTAGTCGTCATCCACTATGTATTACCCTATATAAAGGGCTAAATGAGTCTGTAAGAGGGGAGATCTTTTGGAATTGTTGGGCAAGTCATTAGGAGAGAGAAAGTTTGAGAGTGTTTTAACTTCCAAGTGTAATTCTATTTTCCTGTGTAAAACACTTCATGAATTCAATCAATAAATATTCTTGATCTTACATCTTTCAATGTATTAATTAAGCAAAATCGAGTAAGGTGTGTAGTGTGGGAAATCCTGCTACTACACCCACAGAGTCGAGCCACTTCTGACTTCATACATCTCCAATTCAACACCCTGTAACTGCAGCACAGCTGCATTCTATCACAGTTGTACAAGTCCATGCTTCTCAGCATCCATTGCAGCTCCATTTACTTCATGCCATAACTAACAGCAACATTCTTTGGCAGCAACCTCCACTTGAGCTTGATCTCCAAAGAGAATACTCTCATTTGTACTCGCAACTCTCCAAAGATCATCTTTGTAATGCTATTACCCGCACTCGTGAAGCTCAAGCAATTCAAGCTCACTCAACATTCATTCACTTGCAATTCATATTCTTCCCGCAATTTCTTAAAGCCACAAAACACTGACCAACTCGCTTCAATCTCGATTCTTCCCCGACCTAACTCACGCATCCATAGTACCCGCAAACTCAAGTCTCAAAGACATAATTTACCCTTTGCTCTCATCTACAATTGTCCCTGTAATTCACACAAGCCCAATGAACTCATTTGAATCACCAGTCCCTACACACTGCCATTCCATCACCATTGTCTCAGCTTCAGTTCTTGCAAACCGTTATCCAACACCACATCCGCACTACCACTTACAAATCAACCAAAGAAAAACCCTAGATTCTCAAATCTTACTCATCAATACCTCCACTTCTATGAATTGTTTGCAGTCCAAATCCCAATTCAACCGTAACCCCTTTTGATCCATCTCTAATTTCTTGCATTCAACCAACAACAAGACCTCCTAGTCGCTTTAGAATCAAATTCCACTCAAACCCTATCTGTTTCTTATAGAAATATACCCTCTCTTCATCACAGATTCCTCAAATCAACAGTAACAGCTTCAATCCCTCCTTTATCTTCTTTGGGTAACAACATCATCCTCTTAGGAAACCTTCACATCCACGGTTTTATCAATTCAAGTTTAACAGAGAACATCACCAAATTTTAATAACACGAATTGTCGTTTCTAAATTTCTGCTCATCTCAATTTCAGTGAAGGAGAGAAACAAATAACCCTTCTCTAAATTCTAGGGTTGTTGTATGAAAGTGGATATATCCACCCTGGTTAGGCCGATAAGGGGTACTTCAAATCATACATGGCTTGTCGGTTCTAAAGAACCGACAACCTATTTTGTTTTCTTGCTCAACTGTCAGTTATGGCAAACTGACGGTTGATTCTTCACCTCCTCCTTGCGCACCTCAGCCCGCTCCAAGTATCTTTCGCCCGTGAGTTGGCTTTTTGCATTTTACGCTCCAAATGAATAGTTCCTCCTTCCACTGCAAGAACCGCCTCTTACTCCTCATATTCACTTCTTTCCTTCAATTCATTCATCACTAAAGCAAGTCATGCTTTTCAGACAGGGATGAAGAAATAAAAGCATATATGAGAAATAATCGCCTCCAAAAACATTTGCACCTTTTGCCCTGTTTCTTCTTCTTTTGCTCCAAACGACTCGAAAGTACCTAACAAACTCAAATTCACACATAAGATACATAATTTACATGAAAACTCGCAAAGAAAGCATAAATACTAGATATAAAATTAGGTGTTTATCACACCTATCAAATTCCCCCACACTTAGACTTTGCTAGTCCTCGAGCAAATCAAACAAAATTAAAATACAACAACTCCGTGACGTCGAGGCTACGGTTAATTTTAGCATAAATAACAAGCCTTTAAACCCCTAGGTGTCCCTAGTGGACGAGTTTTAGTCTCGTGAAGGTTTACAAGAGGTCTGCCTACAAAACCTATATTTCCAACTCCGTTTATTTGTGACAAATCAATGAACGAATCCAAAATTGACTACAGGAGGAGGTACCTTGCGCAAATTCAGTTCATAATTAAGTAAATAAAGCTTAAATTAGATAGTCGAACAAGCCACAATACTCGGAAACTAACAAACCACAATCACAATGAAAAGATAAAGAAGATGGATATAGATGTAGATGTTGGCGAATGTTCACAAGTGTTCGATGTTTCCCATATCTCTGTTCAAGGTCACTACTAAGATGAACCTATGCAACCTATTGGATTGAGTTACTGGTCAATTCTAGAGTTAACACACTGGCATATACAAGGGAACCAGTGGCCAACAAACTTATTTCTACATCAACTCGCCGGCATATACAAGGGAACCAGGAGTGACTTTATTCAACAATAATAATAATAAAATTTTCTTTTCTTTTTTCTTTTTCTTCTTTCTTTCTTTTTTTTTTTTTTTTTTTTTTTTTTACGGCATGATTAGATCTTTTGGATCCAAGCGCATGCTTCTTGTCAGCAAGTACGTGATAGTTGCCTTGGATCCTGCATTCCACGCTTGTTTAGGCGACGGAGACAGGGACTACGTTTGACACATACTGCTATTCCCAAGTGTCATTCTTTATTCCGTTTTGGTCTAATTGGTCGGTCTCTTTTTTTTTTTTTTTTTTTTTTTTTTTTTTTTTTTGAGACTCAATCACTCTAATCATCCTAGCAGCAATAACAACTCGATTTTTAGTGACCCACCAAAGCACTTAGAGAACAATAGATAAACATGGAAAAATAAAAAAAATAGCATGTGATATGGTGATATTCCGAGATATGGTAACAACTATCATGGTATTTATGATTCATGAGCTATGTTCGTCCCTTTTAGTTAATTGGTTCCTCAACTCCTGCAATCAACATGGTTCCATCCACTAATGGTGTCATCCTAAAGGCACAAGTTTCTAGATTTCGGAGTTCAAAAAGCACAAATTTTGTCTTTTTTTTTTTTTTTTTTTTTTTTTTTCTTTCTTCTTGGCATAAAACTACTAAACGCATAAAACAAACTATACAAACATATAAATGCTCCCCCACACTTAAACTTTACATTGTCCTCAATGTAGAATTGAATCATCCAAAGAAGGTTCAAGGTGGGAAATTCCGCAAATGATATGCAAAAACAAGAAAATAAAGATAAAATGCTTAAAAATAAAAAGATACAAAACCGGTGGGTTGCCTCCCACTTAGCGCTTGGTTTAAAGTCGTCAGCCCGACTATCTCCTTGCTTTCTATGACTCCTTCAGAGGGAGTGCATCCACAAAATTAGCTCCTTCCACCACTTCGGAAGTGAAATTCTCATAATATGGTTTCAAACGGTGCCCGTTAACTTTAAGTTCCTTGCCTCGTAGCAATGCTACGAATTTCTACCGCACCATGAGAAAACACATTAGTAACAATAAAAGGTCCGATCCATCGTGACCTTAATTTACCCGAAATAAATGCAAGCGAGTATTAAACAAAAGCACTTTCTCGCCCAACACAAAATTGTTTTCTAGAAATCATAGTATCATGAAAGGCCTTCGTTTTTTCCTTATAAATGCGAGAGATTTCAAATGCATCATTGCGAAGCTCTTCTAGCTCTTGGAGTTGCAACTTCCTTTGCTTTCCAGCCCCATCCATCTCCATGTTGCATTGTTTAATCGCCCAAAACGCCTTATGCTCAATCTCCACGGGTAAGTGACAAGGTTTACCATACACAAGCCTAAAGGGAGACATCCCAATAGGTGTCTTGTATGCGGTTCTATATGCCCACAAAGCATCATTTAGCCGCATGCTCCAATCTTTCCTTGTTGGATTCACCGTCTTCTCAAGTATGGATTTCACCTCCCGATTAGACACCTCGGCTTGTCCATTTGTTTGAGGATGATAAGGTGTTGCAACCTTGTGCGATACATTGTACTTCTTCAACAAGCTTTGTAAAACTCGTTGTTGAAGTGAGAACCTCCATCGCTAATTATGGCTCTTGGAATTCCAAACCTTGCAAAAATATTAGTTTGCACAAAATCTGAAACAACCTTGGAATCATTAGTAGGGGTGGCCTTAGCTTCCACCCATTTAGAGACATAATCCACAGCAAGTAAGATATACAAATTCCTATGAGAGTTGACAAAAGGGCCCATAAAATCAATACCCCATACATCAAAAACTTCAATAAATTGAATAAAAGTTTGTGGCATTTGATTTCGGGCACCTAGATTGCCTGTTCTTTGGCACCTATCACATGTTGTACAAAATGTATATGCATCCTTAAACAAGGTTGGCCAATAGAAACCGCTTTCAAGTACCTTGTAAGCGGTTCTTTTTACTTCCAAAATGTCCTCCGCAAGCATAGGAGTGACAAAATGACAAGATAGAATTAAACTCGGATTCGGGAACGCACCTTCTTATTACTTGGTCGCCGCCATGTTTCCATAAGTATGGATCATCCCATATGTATCGGTTCCCTAACCTCTTAAGTTTGTCCCTCTCAAAGACGAGACAAGTTCGTTGGGATTTGTTTAGTTACCAAGTAATTCACAATGTCTGCATACCATGGTTCTCCAAAGGCAATTGAGAATAGTTGCTCATCCTGGAAACTTTCACGTAATGGGATAGCTTCCTCGTCCACAGCAAGACGACTCAAGTGATCCGCAACGGTGTTCTCAATTCCTTTCTTGTCCTTGATCTCAATATCAAACTCTTGCAAGAGTAGGATCCATCGTATGAGCCTTGGTTTCGCTTCTTTCTTCATTAGCAAGTACCTAAGAGCCGCATGGTCGAAAAGACAACAACTTTTGTACCAATTAGATAAGAGCGAAATTTCTCCAATGCAAATACAATAGCTAAAAACTCTTTTTCAGTGGTTGTGTAGTTTTGTTGGGCTTCATTTAACGTTCTAGAAGCATAGTAAATAGCATGAGGTATCTTCCCTCACGTTGCCCAAGCACCGCACCAACCGCGTAGTCACTAGCATCACACATTAGCTCAAACGGCTTGCTCCAATCCGGTGGTTTAATGATAGGGGCTGAAATCAAAAGTTCTTTCAAACGATTGAATGCCGCCATACACTTCTCATCGAAGTTAAAAACCACATCTTTTTGCAATAAATTGCAAAGTGGTGATGCTATCTTGGAAAAAATCCTTGATAAATCTACGATAGAAACCTGCATGACCAAGAAAAGAACGTATCTCCCTCACCGTAGTGGGAGGGGTTAGAGCACGAATAAGGTCTATCTTAGCTTTATCAACTTCCAAGCCCTTAGAAGATATTATATGGCCTAAAACTATGCCATGAGTTACCATGAAATGGCACTTCTCCCAATTTAGCACAAGATTTGTTTCAACACATCTTTCAAGGATTAATGACAAGTTGTTCAAACATAGGTCAAATGAATCACCAAAGACACTAAAGTCATCCATAAACACTTCAATGATGTTTTCAACATACTCGGAGAAAATACTTACCATACACCTTTGAAAGGTAGCTGGAGCATTGCACAAGCCAAAAGGCATCCTTCTATAAGCAAAAGTGCCAAAAGGACAAGTGAAAGTAGTTTTCTCTTGGTCCTCCTGCTATCACAACTGATTGTACCCCTAATAACCATCAAGGAAGCAATAATAAGCATGTCCAAATAAACGTTCAAGCATTTGATCAATAAAGGGTAAAGGAAAATGATCCTTCCTAGTAGTGGCATTCAACTTTCTATAATCAATACAAACCCTCCAACCGGTTTGCACACGAGTTGGGACAAGTTCATTTTCATCATTCTCTACCACCGTTACCCCGATTTCTTTGGTACAACTTGTACCGGCTCACCCACTTGCTATCGGATATGGGGTAGATAACACCCACTTCCAAGAGCTTGAGTATCTCCTTTTTCACAACTTCCATCATGGGAGGGTTCAAACGACGTTGCGCGTCCCTTGTAGGCTTTGCATCGTCCTCCAAACGAATCTTATGCATACAAACGGCAGGGCTTATACCCTTGATATCGACGATTGTCCATCCTATGGCCGTCTTGTGCTTCCTTAACACCCGTAGAAGTTTTTGCTCCTGTAATTCACTAAGCTCGTTAGAGACAATCACAGGTAACTCTTCATTATCACCCAAGTACAAGTACTTTAAGTGACTTGGAAGAGGTTTCAATTCCAACTTTGGAGATTTAACAATAGAAGGTAAAAGTTGTTCATCACCGCGTGGTAAAGAAATAAAAGAGATATTGTGAGTTTCCTGGACATCCTTGTAGTGAGTTGAGATCACCAAGGGCTTCCTTAACTTCGTTACCACACTCAACACCGTCATCCATGGTTGTAGTTAAAACAGCTTTCCAAAGCATCTTCACGATTCAATTCAAACACTTGTTGAGCCAATGTATCCAAAACATCAACGGAGAAACAAGAGTGGACATCACTAGGATATCTCATCGTCTCGAAAATGTTGAAACGTATTATTTCTCCATCGAACTCCATAGTCAACGTTCCCTTGTCCACATCAATGATGGTTTTCGCCGTTTTCATGAAGGGACGTCCAAGTAGCAATGGAAGAGACGAGTCCGGTGAACCTTCATCCATCTCTAACACACAAAAGTCAGCTGGGAATACAAGTTGATTAACCTGCACAAGAACATCCTCGACAATACCCATTGGGTAGACATTAGAACGATCGGCTAATTGCAACACAATTCCAGCCTTTTTCAAAGGACCTAGATTAAGTGAATTGTACATAGATGCAGGCATAACATTAACGGATGCACCTAAATCCAACATTGCTTTATTAAAAGTGGTGTTACCAATTGTGACGGGAATGTCAAAGCTACCCGGTCTTTGCATTTCGGTGGGAGTTTGTGTTGTAAGATTGCCGAAGCATTCTCCCCACACTCAACACTTCATTACCTTTGAGCCTTTGCTTATTGGTACACAAGTCCTTCAACACTTTTGCATACTTGGGAACTTGCTTGATAGCATCAAGCGAGTGGTATATTCACATGAATCTTCCTAAGAACGTCTAAAATCTCCTTTTCTAGTTCCGCCTTCTTTGAACTTGCAAATCTGAGGAAAAGGTATAGAAGGAACATAAGTAGAAACCGGAGTTTTAGAGTTAGAATTGGTACCTCGGGTGTTTGGGGAATTTCATCCCTCTTTTCTTCCAAAACCGGCTCCTTTGGAGCTTCCTCTTCACCCAAATCAGCAACTTTGGGTTGCACAAGTTGTGTACCACTTCTCAATGTAATTGCATTAACACCCTTTTGGGTTGATAGGTTGAGAAGGAAGTCTCCCACTATTTTGTGCCTTCAAATTGTTGATATCAACCGCCATGGAGCCTACTTGAGTTGCAAATCCTTGATAGCACTCTTAGTTTCTTGTTGGCTCTCCTTGAACATGGTAGAAATACCTTGCATCATTGTATGTAACTTTGCATCGATATCGGAACCTTGAACCGATTGTTGTGGTTGCTGAAATTGTTGTTGTTGCGGTTGAAATTGTTGCCTGTTGTTGTTGGAATTGTTGTTGTTGTGGTTGAAATCCACTCGAACGATTGAAATTTGGTTGTTGGACCGCACCTTGCTTGTTGGCATAGCTGAAATTTGGATGATCTCTCCATCCCGGATTGTAGGTGTTGGAGTAGGGATCATACCTTCTTTGTTGGTTTGGAAAACCGCACTAGCTTGCTCCATCTCTTCACCATGTGAAGGTAAAATAACCGCAACCATCCTTTGAATCATTTGCTCCATATTGTCCATCATTTGATCACGGTGTGATGATGATGAATCACTAACTTCATGCACCTGCCTTACCATTGGTTCACCTCTTGTGTAGAATTGTTGCGAGTTCGCAGCCATGCTTTCAATCAACTCGCAGCTTGGGCCACCGTCTTGTTCACTAGAGCACCACCACCCGCAGCGCCTAGAAGATATCTATCACTTGATTGAGACCTTCGTAGAAGTACTGATTATCATAGCATCACTAACTTGATGGTGTGGACAGCTTGCCACCAATCTCTTGTACCTCTCCCAACATTCATACAATGATTCTCCAACATGTTGCTTTATTCCACAAATCTCTTTGCGAATTTGAGTGGCCTTAGACGCAGGAAAATACCTCTCTAGAAAGATTTTCTTCAAACCGTTCCATGTAGTGACACTCCCAGGTGGCAAACAATACAACCAATCCTTAGCGCTGTCCACCATAGAAAATGGAAAAACTTTCATCATTGCACCATCGACTTCAGTCTCCGCTGGAAGCATAGCCTTGACAATGGTATGGAACTCCATAAGATGCTTATTTGGGTCCTCATTCGCCATACCATGGAACTTTGGCAATTCTCTAAGCAGCCCCGGCTTGATCTCGAAAGTTGAGTTTGTTTGGATACACCATTGTTGTGCATCAAGCCTATGAGAAGCCAAATCCTTGAGTGTACGGTTTGCATTGTCACCCATTGCTTCTTCCTCTTCAATTAGTGGTTCTCCTACGAATGGAACCTCTTGTTCTTCTTCTAGTTGTAACTCTTCTTCCTCTTCTCGATGAAGAGCTTCATGTTCTACTTCCAAGACTTGGTCTTCCGTTGTGTCTTGACTTGGTTGGAGTATTGTGCCTCTTCGAGTAGCTATCCCGCACCTTGGATAATTCCAATCTTTAGAAGCCAGGGATTAGTACCTGAAAAACAATTCTCGCAAACAAGTGAGAAACAAGATAATAAACGAAAAGCAAGTATAAAAGCAAATATTGTAAAAAGAAACTAAAAGCTTAATAACAAGCCGTATGCCTCCCCGGCAACGGCGCCAAAATTTGATCGGTTGTCACCCGGTCAAAAATAATTTCACTTTCTTGCTTCACTAAAATAAAGTAGTATGCAATAAGAAAGAATTCGTATCCACAGAGAGGCTTATGTTGTTATGCAAATTTTCAGTTTCTTAGTAACCAAGGGGGATGTTGATGTTTCAAAGCAATAAAAATAAATTGAAAGCAAAGTAATAATAAAATTTATCAATAAGGAGAAAGTATTGGTCACGGGATAGTTTCATTCACAAACTCGAATTATCAACAATGACTAGAATTGAAATTTTAATCTCTCATTTACTAAAAGTCCTAGGATACCTTGATCGCAAGAGTATCCCGCTAACACCCTGATTTCATCACAACCACATTAAAAGATGCATATGTGAATTCTTCCTAGAAAGCAACCTAAAGTGTAAAAGCACAATTAGATTTAACTCCCTAAAAGCAATGAGTTCTATGGAATAAGACTAATCAAGGCAACCAAAATGTGTAAAAGCACTAATTCGATTTAACCCAAGTTATGATTCATATGTGACTAGTAGGATATATCACTACAAGCACTACCCACATTTATGCTACTCAAAATCGTGGATAAACAACGCCAGTATTGAAAACCCTAATATAGCTCTAGATATGAAAGTAGATCGGATTGATTCCGGACTCAACCAAACAAACTATCAAATCATAAATCAATATTAACAATGAATCATAAACAATAAACTTGAGACAAAACTAATTCATTGAATCAAAACTTATTTGTGAAATCCACTTATTATCCCATAACCAATAAATAGTATTTAGTTACTCATGGTATTTTGATTCATCATAATTATTATCATAAATAAAATGAAGAACATAAAAATAAATGAAAGCAAACCCTAGGCGTAGTTCTCTGCAAAAAGCTCCCGTAGAAGAATAATTGATTCATCCCAAAAGAATAGAAACTCCTTCTTCTTATAGCCTTCACACTTTCCAAAATTAGGTCTTCAAAGTCCATCACCGAAAAGTCCACCAAGCCCATGAACCATGTGTGAGAAACCCATGTGAAAATATATCCCAAAAATATGCTCGCCGGAAAACTGGTATTGTGGCCGGAAAAGTCGCCGGAAATCGGTTCAGGTGACCGGCAAAGTCCGCCCGGTCACCGGTTCAGTGAGTCAACTCGGTTGGGTCAACGGGTCAGACCGGGTCAACACCGAGTCAACGAGTCAGATGAGAGTCAGGTTGATTCAGGTTCAGACAGGCGAGTTAGACAGCAGCCAGACCCAGCTGAGCTGAGTGGCATTGATGTTGTGCAACCCTTGTGCTTCACCAGTCTAGGCCACGGCCAAGATGGCCCTGTGACATCTTCCATCCATGATGGCTACACTTTCATACAGATTCCTCCAACTCCATTGCACCAGAATTCTCACTACACAACTGCAACTACATCACTTCCTTAACCATGCCATCTTCCATACCAACAACAGTCCCAACTGAATGTTCTCCGAGCTCAAGATCGTTGCTCGCAACTCACCCACCGCTCCATTTCTAGCACCACCAGCAAACAACCCCTTAACTTAGCTGCATCACAGCCTTCCATTTCAGTTCCATTCCTTGCTCAGATACCTAACAGCTCCGATACCAGACTTTCTGTAGCTTTAAATGCCGCTGCAACTCCACTTTAATTCATCCAAGAAGACCAACAACCTTGACCCATTCTCATCCTTGTAGCCTCATTATCTCAAATGCAGACAACCACCGCAAGCAACCATGCCTGCAATTGATACACCCACTGACCTAACATTCATCTACTCATTTCAGTTCAAATTAACAATCCAAAGCTCAGCACCACCTGACATCACCATTGCATTCTCTAATTCCACAAGCAAACTACCACCACCAATACCCTGCTTCCATCAGCTGCAACACATTCATACACTACATCTCAAAGTTAAGCCATCTACCCCATGAGTATTAGTGGCTCACATCATCCCAGATCTGAAACACAACACCAGTTGCTCAGCTGCTGCTTCAATTCTGCTTCTCTGCCTTGAACTGCACCCGCAAATGCCATTTCCCTGTACTAAGCTGCAATTAATCACCAGCAAATCTGTAGAAACCCATTCCCTGAGCTTCAATCACAGACTAGTAGCACAACTCCATAGTCCACCAATAACTACACCTGCAACTCAGCTTCCATGGCCTCAGTGCATTGCTGTAGCTTCCATCCTTAACACACTGCTTGCAAATCAGGTTCTCATCTCAAACTAGCTCCAATTCATCTTTGCATTTCTCCTCATAGCAGCTGCACTCTGCCAGTTCTATCATCTCAAGCAAGAAACAACAAATTCCAGCCAATTCTCTCTAACTGCGCCACTAAACTCCATCACTATCTCACCAGCAACAGTTCATTACCACCACCTGCTACTGAGCATCAGCAATAATCTCAGTTCAACTCCATCTCAGACTGCCATTTTCTCCTTTTGCACAGCTCCAGCTCAAACCCTGCACTTCACAGCTGCATTCCAACAGCCTCCACAGCCATTACCACCTGTACTTCTGTTAAACCCCTAGCCAATCACCAGCAATTACTCCCTTCACTGTGATTACCATTTCAGTTCTTCAACACATAGCAATACCACCACCAACTGCTCATTGCAGTCATTTCCTTGTAACTCTTGCTTTTACCAGCTCACATCTTCCTTGGGCTCCTGCAAAATCCCAACACAAATCCAGTTGCTCCATACCAGCTCCAACTGTGCTTCAAAACTGCAACATAACTCCCTTCCTGCTGCTGCTTCAATCAGTCTCCACAAATCTACTCCAAACCCACAGAGTCGAGCCACTTCTGACTTCATACATCTCCAATTCAACACCCTGTAACTGCAGCACAGCTGCATTCTATCACAGTTGTACAAGTCCATGCTTCTCAGCATCCATTGCAGCTCCATTTACTTCATGCCATAACTAACAGCAACATTCTTTGGCAGCAACCTCCACTTGAGCTTGATCTCCAGCAGCAATACTCTCATTTGTACCTGCACTCTCCAGCATCATCTTTGTAATGCTATTACCCGCACTCGCAGAAGCTCAAGCAATTCAAGCTCACCAACATTCATTCACTTGCAATTCATATTCTTCCCGCAATTTCTTAAAGCCACAAAGACTGACCAACTCTGCTTCAATCTCAGATTCTTCCCCTGACCTAACTCACAGATCCATAGTACCTGCAAACTCAAGTCTCAGCACATAATTTACCCTTTGCTCTCATCTACAATTGTCCCTGTAATTCACACAAGCCCAATGAACTCATTTGAATCACCAGTCCCTACACACTGCCATTCCATCACCATTGTCTCAACTTCGCTTTCTTGCAGCTGTTATCCAACACCACATCTGGCACTACCACTTACAAATCAACCAGCAAAAACCCTAGATTCTCAAATCTTACTCATCAATACCTCCACTTCTATGAATTGTTTGCAGTCCAAATCCCAATTCAACCAGAACCCCTTTTGATCCATCTCTAATTTCTTGCCTTCAACCAACAACAGCACCTCCTAGCTGTTTTAGAATCAAATTCCACTCAAACCCCATCTGTTTCTTATAGAAATATACCCTCTCTTCATCACAACATTCCTCAAATCAACAAGAATGACTTCAATCCCTCCTTTATCTTCTTTGGGTAACATCATCATCCTCTTAGGAAACCTTCACATCCACGGTTTTATCAATTCAAGTTTAACAGCAACATCAGTCCAAATTTCAGACAACACGAATTGCCGTTTCTAAATTTCTGCTCATCTCAATTTCAGTGAAGGAGAGAAACAAATAACCCTTCTCTAAATTCTAGGGTTGTTGTATGAAAGTGGATATATCCACCCTGGTTAGGCAGATAAGGGGTACTTCAAATCATACATGGCTTGTCGGTTCTAAAGAACCGACAACCTATTTTGTTTTCTTGCTCAACTGTCAGTTATGGCAAACTGACGGTTGATTCTTCACCTCCTCCTTGCGCACCTCAGCCCGCTCCAAGTATCTTTCGCCCGTGAGTTGGCTTTTTGCATTTTACGCTCCAAATGAATAGTTCCTCCTTCCACCAGCAGCAACCGCCTCTTACTCCTCATATTCACTTCTTTCCTTCAATTCATTCATCACTAAAGCAAATATGCTTTTCGAGACAGGATGAAGAAATAAAAGCATATATGAGAAATAATCGCTCCAAAAACATTTGCACCTTTTGCCCTGTTTCTTCTTCTTTTGCTCCAAACGACTCGAAAGTACCTAACAAACTCAAATTCACACATAAGATACATAATTTACATGAAAACTCGCAAAGAAAGCATAAATACTAGATATAAAATTAGGTGTTTATCACACCTATCATGCGCTGACATCCTGCAAAGGATGACCACTGATAAAGTGATGAATACTTCTTCACTTTACTAATTCACCTAGAATGGAGCATGTGGCAACAATCCCAGTATTCTGTGAATTAAATACACGAAATTCATCTAGGTTGGAGCATGTAGCAACAATCCCATATACCTTGTGAATTTACAACATTATTAATTAATGCATGACCAGCCTTGTATTTCCTGTACTCATTACCGGTGCGACATGACGACTGAGTGTTGTTCTTAGCAGAGCAACACGAACCTCCAAGCATTAATAATGAAGCATGTACGAAATACCCGTACAGGCTACAACTCTCGGTGTGTTATACTATCCCAATTGAGCATACATCTCTCGGTGTGTTATATTAGCCCGATCGAGCATATTTGAATCTGGACTGTCCATATCAGTCTCAAAAACGATCACGACCATCAAACTTCACCAGCATGATTGGATGGCTTAGATTGAATCCATGACCCCAAGCAGGTATTGGAATATTCACTACCGAGCCAACGCGGGCCCCGCATGGTCGGCCTCCCCAAAAGGGTGGCATAGCTTTCCAAACCGTCCAAGCCAAAGCAGTATGGACGAAAAACCCTAAATTAGGGTTTGCGGCACATTACATGTGTCGCAAAATGTCTCAACCATCCATCTTCGCAGGCATAGATGGAGGGTGTAGATGTAGATTTAAAGGGCCCAGAGCATATCAACACGCTCACTGTAAGCCCGCCTACACACATGACCGATCGGTCAGGACCAACCATGGTTGGTCGTTCCAGATCGTGCGCCCAAAGTGGGCATGCCGCACGGCCGGAAAAACCCTAATTAGGGTTTGCATTGATCGCAAACGTCCGTTTTCTCCTGATCGAATGGAGGGTTTAGGAGTCGACTGAACAGGTCCAGTGAGCATCAACATGATCAACGTGGACCCATCTATCTCCACACCCGATCGTCCAAGGCATACCATGCCTGGTCGTTCCAATTCGCACGCCCAAACTAGCGCGGTCACACTTCCCAATCGCAAACTGATCTCGACCACTCAACTTCGCCGGACGAATTGAGTGACTTAGATCACGTTCTTATTGGAAAGTAAGGTATAGGCATGTACACCACCCGCCACCTACACGCCGAACCAATCGGCCGGGACCGACCAAGCTTGGTTGTCCCGAAACGCGAACCTGAAGAAGGCATGACGCGCGGCATTTGCGGCATCAAACTTTTGTCGTAAATCAATCCTGACCGCTCCTCTTTGCCGGACAAATTGAGCGGTCCGGATCACACTTTCACGGGACAATGAGGTATGGGCATGTATACCGGCATGCCGTCTACACGCATGCCCGATCGGCCATGCCAAAATCGTGTCCCAAGCTTGAATTCGACCAAGCTTAAAAGTGGTGCTTGCGCACCTCTTCTAAAACCCTAATTCCACTAACGGTTGCAGATGAGTGTCTCAAAGATCATCTCGTCCGTCCATCTTCACCGGCTTGGTTATACAGCCCTGGTCAGGAGTTAATTTGTCAGTGAGGCGTCATGGTGATCACCACTCGTCACTCTACCACACCATGTGGTCGGCCAAAGGAGGACTTGCTTGCGCAACCTCCAAACCATCACATGAAGTAGGCTAGACATGAGGCTATTTTGAGGCGCTCAAACAGCGATGCTTCATACATGTTGAATATACTCGATGCAGTACCTACATAGAACACACACGATACTTCACAAGTATCGACTTCCCAAATAACTTAGTTATTTAATCTAGCATTACATGCTACTTTCTGTGGGTCCCACGATCCACACACTCGAGACATCAATCATGTCACAAACTGGGGGATACATGCTGGGGTATTGGTCTGGCGTTTTATAGCGTGCAGCGCGCCATCACAAGAACGTGTCAGGAAGTCATGAACGGTTAGTGATGATGGGAGAAGTGGGCAAGACTGGTCGTGTGACACAAACACACGACTCCACTACTCCATCACTCCATCACTCCACTTTCTCCACTTCCCACGAGATACGAGGGTTAGGCTTAAAGACTTGTATAAATTGGTTCTCCTCCCTATTTCCCAAACAGGAACAAGGCAAGACAAGACAACAAAGGCAAGTGTTGATACAATCGTATTCAAACACCGGAACTGATAGCTTACATCCTGTAAGCCAGTTTAGCTTTCTGATACAAGTCATACATAGCCTACACCTTCACAATCTCAACACCTTCTTCGCTTCCCTCCCTAAGATCAACCCCATCTCCTTCACTTTGTGACCGAAACAAGTATGGAACGGCCATTTCTTGGTTTAGGCCGGATTTGCACAGATTGATTTCTCGAATCTACAAGCACTCCCGTGCAGTGCATTTGTTTAGGGTTTAGATTCATTTCTCATCCACACACCCCAAATTGCCAAAACCGGCAGAAATAGTTTTCACCCATAAACACAATGCTTCTGAATTTCCTTTCTATAGTGACCCTCATGCTCAAACATGTATTGAATATCCATATGCTATGAGGATACCTACTGTTGAAGACTCTCCTTCCATTGAACAACTTAATACATTTTTAAAAATGAATCTGCTTCATTTAGAAAATGAGGAGATGGAGGAATTTCAGGATGAAATGATTTTTAGCCCTAAAATAAATTTTGAAAATAGTGTTTATATTCCTACTCAAGCTACTGATATTGAACATGAACCTAATCTAGAGGTAAATGAGTGGACTAGAGACACTGTGATCGTGAATAGGGAATTATATTTCTGTTATGATGATGATGATGATATTATGTTAGAAGAACATGTTTATGCTGAAAATATTGTGGAACCTTTGGGTTCAAAGACATTAGGCTTCTCTGCCTCGACCTTCATGAATGATGTTTCTTCTAGTATTCCATATACATGTGATGTTGATACCGATCTCGGAACTGTGCAATTATTCTCGTGAAGCCGAGCATAACTTAGGAAAGGTTGAATTATCCGTTGACACTAATGATCTAATACACCGAGAATAACTTTGATGTGTCTAATTCCCTTCCTAGGTCACATTATGATGTTTCACCTGATTTTTCTATGCATAAGACTAAGGTTTTGGATGATAATGATTATGAACTAGGGCTTGATGAATTGTTCTATGAAAATGAACATGATATGCATGTTTCTGACTTTAGGAGAGTGTGTGTTGGTACTAATGATTATATACATGAAAATAACTTAGACGTACTAACTTCCCTGCCCATGTCACAAACTGGTAATCTTGAACCCAACCTAGATTTGGTTTGTAACAACATTGTAAAACCAACTTTTCTAAGAGGACCTAATCTAGGATTGGAACTCTGTGCCTCCCAAGTCCTCTTGGACTATTTTGCATCAAAGTATAATACCTTTAAGGAGCCATGGTTGGAATGTGTATATCTCATTGCAACAAAACTGAACTTTGTGCATGATGAACAAAACTCATTTTGAACTAGACTTGTGCATGATGAACCTCAAAATACCCTATATTGATTTTGTCCGGGGTGTTGATGGTGGATTTTCAAAATTGTAAAACCCTATGACCTTGTAAAAGATAAAGTCATTTATAAGTGTTGGGAAAAATCCATGTTTGGGGGTAGCTCATTTTTTTTTATCGCTTTCCTATTATAATTATGTGAGGTTGTTAAGATTTATGATTCTTAAAGTATTTTGGGTTGATCCTCAACTCTTTAGGTTGTTGATTTATGGTGAAATTTTCGTGTACATAATCCAAAGAGGGTAATGTTATATTTTCTATCTTGAGTCGGTTGAGTCTTCTTTATTTTATACCCGGTCATACCAGCTGGCCCAACACGTCCGGGTTTTGGCGGTGAGAATTTACTTTTTTCAAATAGTTTTAGAGTGATGCTTGCGCAGCAAAATAATAACCATCTTACTTCACAAACAACCCTGGTAATAAGGAGTCCTACCCATCAAAGATAAGATAAGGAGAACTTTTAACGCAGCTTCTCTAATCATCCACGTTTGACTTACTGCTGGTGGTTTTTACACTGCAGCGTGCAACGCGCCATCACAAGAACGCGTTAGGGAAGTCATTTCTTCCTATTATAATTCATTCCATTACCTCCACTTCCCACGACGGAGAATAACAACACAAGTTCAATATTGTAATACAAACCGGGATTTGATTTGCCTCAACTCTTTCTCAACACCTTCTTCGATCAACCTCTATCTCTTCACTTTGTTCCTGAGGCCTTTATGGTGACTCACCGCGCATTTGTTGAAGGTTTAGATTCAAAATGTTCCGCAGTGGTTCAGATATTTCTTTGTGTCCGGGGAGAAGAGACATATTTGAAACAACTTTCTCCTATTCCATATCAAGGCCACGGAGAGACATTGTAACTATTGGTGAGGCTTCAAAGGGCAAGTAAGTTTTACTCAACAACTTTACAAGAGAGATAGTTTAGAATTCATCGGGACTTAGCATCCCGCATGGAAAAAGAGGCTCATGATCAAACGCTGTTTGTTTCCATTCGTTCCTTTTACATAACATTTGCAATTTCATTCATTCATGACCAAGATGCAAATTTCATTTAACATAATTAAAAGGTTGTGAGGTTGAAAATTACTATCACTCAAAAAGAAGAAACATCTAAAAAGAAGAGACAAGTATATGGCATGATGAAACTCTTTAGGAGCAACGCAGGTTGTTGATTTATGGAACCTGAAATTTCCAAATCCAACCATCTCCTCGTAGGTACGCTCATCCCTTGGATAGTATAAAGCTTTTTGTGTCCGAAAATCTCCATAGTTTGGCAAAATAATAACCACTTATACAAAAAGTAATAACTTCCCAAAGATAAGATAGTGGCTTCAGAACTTTTATTCTCTTAGAATTTTTTTGCGGTCACCACCGGCTAATAGGCTCACCCGGGCCTAAGAACACGCGCATTAAGACTATTCAAGAGAAATTTACCTTTGAATGAACACTATTCCCCATTTGACGATTATGTTCTTAACAAAACTCATTTTGAACTAGACCTTGTGCATGATGAACCTCCAAAACTGCGAGATTTTGTGTCCGAAAGTATATCCGTTGAAAAATCCATGTTTGGGGGTAGCTCATTTTTTTTTGCACGCGGTTAAGCCTAACTTTCATTTCTTTCCTATTATAATTATGTGAGGTTGTTAAGATTTCTGCATTCCGTATTTTGGGTTGACCCTCAACTCTTTAGGTTGTTGATTTATGGTGAAATTTTCGTGTACATAATCCAGTAGGTAATGTTATATTTTCTATCTTGAGTCAGTTGAGTCTTCTTTTATTTTATACCCCGGCTACGATGTGGTTGGGCCGCATATTGAGAGTATGCGGCCCCTCTTTCCTTCTTGACACGTCCGGGTTTCAACGAAATTTACTTTTTCAAATAGTTTTGATAAGCAAAATAATAACCACTTATACAAAAAGTAATAACTTCCAAAGATAAGATAAGGAGAACTTTTTATTCTCTATTCTCATTAAATCATATTATTTTTTTTTTTCATCCTAAAATATCAAAAACTCTGTGATTGAAGTTATAGAACACCGCGATCCTAATAAATCCGGCTAAAACATAATTAATTGTTGAAGAAGTTGAAGAAGATTTCTCTTTATGAATCTCTCAACCCTCAAGTAAGTAATTGTTTATAACACTTATGATTGATTTTGTGTTCTGATTTCTTATCAAATTTTAATTTGATTAATCAAGTGATGTTGAAAGAAACGAAAAGGAGTGACTAATATTGAAGTTAATTGGAGGATTATCTCTTATCATAGCTAAGAAGAGGGTTTGTTGTTTCCTAAAAATTAGAATTTTTGTTTCTTTCAGAAATTGGAATCTTTGATTTTTATGTTTATAAGAAATTTGTGATATTGCCTGAATGAATTTCAACCTCAAATTCCCAACATCATAATTGCAAACTCAAAGAAAGATGAGCTACATAGAAGCAGGGGATGAGAAAATGGAATGAAAACCCCCGTAGAAGAGAATTCAAGTAAAAAGGGTGGCCTAAAAACCCTTCCTTCCATTATAGGTAAAAGTTGCATCTTTATCATTAATTTTGAGTTTCTGTTGATTACATAAAAAAAAATATTGATTTTGAAGTGATTTGAGGGAAATTTGATGGAACAATTTGTGATAATTTGTGTGTTTTCAGTGAATAAAGCAATTGAGAAAGTAGCAAGTTATGGGATTCAACCAAATTTGATTTTGTATTTGATGAATGAGTACCATTACAGTAGTGCTACTTGGGTAACTATTTTTTCCATGTGGTCACAGCTTCATCAAATTTCTTCCACTATTTTTGTTGCTTTTCTTTCTGATTCATACTTGGGAAGATTTAGAGTTATTGCTTTGGGTTCCATTGCTAGATTTCTTGTATGTTCTAAACTTTGTGAAATTTTGCAAATACTCTCGTGAAAGAATGGCGGCAAAATGCCAAGTATGTATGTTGTTGTTGATGGTGGATTTTCATTTAAGGCTGAAATTGTAAAAGCCAAAATTATGCGCTAACACCTTGCAAAAGATAAAGCCATTGATAAGTGATGAATACTTCTTCACTTTACTAATTCACCTAGAATAGAGCATGTGGCAACAATCCCAAAGATTCTCGTGAATTAAATACACAAAATTCATCCAAGTTGGAGCATGTAGCAACAATCCCATATACCCCGTGAATTTACAACATTATTAATTAATGCATGACCAGCCTCGTATTTCCCGTACTCATTACCTAATGCGGCATGATGACTGAGTGTTGTTCTCAAAGCAGAGCAACACGAATCTCCAAGCATTAATAATAAAACATGTACGAAATACCCATGCGAGCTACAACTCTCGGTGTGTTATACTAGCCCGATTGAGCATGTTTGAACCCGAACCGACCATATCGGTCTCGAAATGATCACGACCATCCAACCTCACCAAAGATGATTGGATGGCTTAGATTAAATCCATGACCCCAAGCGGTATTGGAATATTCACCACCAACCAAACGCGGGCCCGCATGGTCGGCCTCCCAAGAGGGGAAGCAACGCTTACCGTTCGTCCGAAAAACGGATGGACGTGAAACCCTAAACTAGGGTTACGGCACATTACATGTGTCGCAAATCGGGGCTCAACCATCCATCTTCGCAGGCATAAATGGAGGGTGTAGATGTAGATTCAAAGCACCCGAGCATGTCAACAAAAACACCGTGGGCCCACCTACACACATGAATAATCGGTCAGACCAACCATGTTTGGTTGTCCCAATTGTGCGTGCAAAACAATGCATGAAACACGGCTACCAAAACCCTAATTAGGGTTTGTATCGATCACGAGCGTCCGTTTTCTCCTGATCGAATGAGGGGCTTAGGAGACAATTGAGCAGATCTAGTGAGCATCAGCATGATCACCGTGGAACTATCTATCTCCTCACCCGACCGAACAAATCATACCATGCCTGGTTTCTCCAAAACGCACGCCCAAACTAGTGTGGTCGCGCTTCCCAAATCACAAACTGATCTCGACCACTCAACTTCTCCGGGACAAATTGAGCGGTTTAGATCACGTTTCTATGAGGCAATGAAGTACAGGCGTGAACACCAGCCTACCACCCACACGCAGAATCAATCGGCCAAGACCGACCAAGCTTGGTCGTCTTGGAATGCGCGCCCAAAATTGGCATGATGCGCGACTTTTGCGGCACCAGATTTATGTTGCAAATCGATCTCAACCGCTCCTCTTTGCCGGTCAAATTGAGTGGCCTAGATTGCACCTTTGCGAGACAATGAGATATGGACGTGTACACCGGCATGCCGTCTACACGCATGCCCGGTCGGTCCTTTCCAAAACACCTCCCATGCTTGGTTTCGACCAAGCTGAAGCGTGATGCCTGCGCACCTCTTCAAAAGCCCTAAAACTTCATCAACGGTCGCAGATGAGTGTCACAGATCATCTCGTCCGTCCAACTCTACCAGCTTGGTCAAGCAGCCCTGGTTAGGAGTTAAGAAACCAGCAAGGCGTCACCACGATCACCGTCCACCACTCTTCCACATGGAGTGATCGGTCAAGTCAGGGCTTACCTGTATAGCCTCCAAACGATCACTCGAAGATGGCTGGACATGATGCTATTTTAAGACGCTTAAATTCGTGACTTACTCCTAAGCCTTAAAAACAACAATGCTTCATACATGTTGAATATACTCGATGCGATACAGCATAGAATACACACGATACTTCACAAGTATCGACTTCCTAAATAATTTAGTTATTTATTCTAGCATTACATGCTACTTTCTCGTGGGTCCCACGATCCACACACTCGAGACATCAATCATGTCACAAATTGGGGGATACATACTGGGGTATTGGTCTCATGGTTTACGGCGTGCGGCGTGCAACGCGCCATCACAAGAACGTGTCGGGAAGTCATGGACGGTTAGAGATACAGGATAAGTGTGCAAGACTGGTCGTGTAACACCAACACACAACTCCACTAATCCATCACTCCACTTCCTCCACTTCCCACGAGAGACGTGAATAAGGCTCAAATGACTTGTATAAATAGGTTCTCCTCCCTATTTCCAAAAACAACGAGAACAAGTCCGGACAAGACGAAAACCAAGTGTTAATACAAAACGTATTCAAACACTCAAAGCCCGCTTTTGCATCAATCGTAAGCCTTTTCACCTTTATGTTACAAGTCATAAACAAGCCAACACCTTCACAATATCAACACCTTCTTCGCTTCCTCCCTAAGATAAACCCCATCTCCTTCACTTTGTGACCGAAGCAAGTCTGGAACGGCCATTTCTTGGTTTAGGCCGAGTTGTACAGATTGATTTCTCGAATCACAAGCACTCACCGCGCAGTGCATTTGTTTAGGGTTTAGATTCATTCCTCATCCACACACCCCAAATTACCAAATCCGGCAGGAATAGTTTTCACCCATAAACAGTTGTTAATCTCTTTGATATATTAGTTACATCCCTTTGGGTTAATATGATGGAACAACATTTGATTCAGACCATCCAAAGGTAAAAATGAAGCTCGGCCTCGTTCACATTTGTTTTCTATTCTTTGAGCTGGTTTGGTCAACTGTAAATAACTATAAAAGTTACAGTACTTTGTATGCATATACATAATTCCTCTAATATTCCATGATAAAGCCTGTAATCATTAATTGTGTTTTTTTGTACACATAAATTATCCATTCAACTTGGTTCACATAATGCGCAATTTGAACCAGGACTGGATCGAGAGGATAGTGTAAGAAACATTCTTTATTTTAAAACTAGCATAGATCCCCCAAAGTAGGATTGATCCCAAGACCAGCACATTTTGTCCTTCTTAGATCCTCAAAAATAGCATGTTTACTATTAAACTTAAATATATATATGGTTTCTGTACGCATCTTCCTATTTGTCATACTTGTTTGCTTAACTGACCAGCACGAAATGAATTTCACAACTGCAGAAGATAATGATCTTTGTAGGGCTTATCTTGTAGGCGTAGAAGAAACTACAATGGAAGAGAGCGAAACAGCATTCTGGGATCATGTTCTTCAATATTTTGTCAACTCAAATGGTAATTACCAAGGAAGAACAACACAGTGTCTATCAGAAAGGTTCGGGGGCATACGTGGTTGTTGTTTACGATATAAAAAAATATTGAGGGGCTTGAATATGGATCAAGAAGCTGCAAATCTTGCATATGCTGCATCTGTAGGGCGCGAATTCAAATTCACGGAGGCTTATGAAATTATCAAAGGAGATGTTTTAAGTTTGTATTAAATTTGCATTAAGAAATTAATAAAGTTTTCTTTTGATTATGATTATGAGAAACTGAATTCCAGTTGGGCAACTAAATTTTTTTCCTGTCATCCACTTAAAGACTGTTTACCAAAATTTATTTTGTTCTACAGAAACCTCATAGCTAGAGAAAGAAATTAGAAACTTGTAATGTTTTAGTCCTTCGGATTTTGGTGAGCAAACAAAAGGGACTTGAAACATAAACAAAAATGTTGTTTTAAAAAAAAAGAAAACCAAACCAATGGTAGGTTTGCGAGAGTTACAGAAGCTGCAGTACTAAAAGAAGTACACAAACAAAAGTTAGTAGATATAAACCTTATACGGACACAACTGAAATAATGAACAATGTCGCCTCTGACTAACTCAGATGTTGACTCTACTTCCACCAGCGACTGGATTCGGTCCAACCAAAACGTAAATGTGCCTATACAGTTCCTTGTTGCACCTGAACAAAGGTCAAAAGAAGGCTGATTTTAATACATACATATGATTGTATTCTTGGCCGCAGAAGCGGAATTTTTTATAAGAAGAATGTTAAAAGAAAGGAGATAGCAAATACCTGGGTTTTTTTCTTAGAGGATGATGCTGTTTTTTTACCATTCTTTTTAGCGAAGCTTCGATCAAGTGTGCTCTTGTATCCTGTATTTGGTTCCCCTCGTACTTTTTTCTTTATATGTGGATCTTGGATGGTGATCAGTTGCCCTTAGATATTTCTCCTTTCATTAATTTTAACCTTTCCTTGTTGCTCATGATTTTCAGAGTCATCAACTTGTGTTGCTGTCTCAAGGCTTATTCTGTAGGCATTTAGTTCGTCGGCACAAGAAGCAAGATGACACTTCACGATGGAGCTAGACCCTTCATCTACATAACCATTCATTGCCACAGTAAGAGCAATATGAGCTAAATCACTATATCGGACGCTGGAAGATTCATTGCAGTCAGCAAGTATTGGAGCCCCTAAATTGTCTGTTATAAAACCATCCTTGGCATTCGTAGACCACCTTTTTAGAAAATAATGCGGCGAAGTCTCCAAAATTCTTCTTGAAAGAAGAACTCTCATAGCGTGTACACATAAAATACCTGTAAACTTGAAACCATTGCAACTGCATTCTGCTGTATTTTCATTTTTATTGAACCATACTTTCCGATCTTTGTCATTTTTTAACGAACTCACAATCTCAACCTTATGAACTGCAATCTCATCATTCTCATCTTCAATTTTGTCAAGATAACAACCAAACTTTTTAACCTTTTGAAATATACTAAAAACCTTTCGAGTATACATCTTCGCTGCCTGTCTTTCAAAACGCAAGAGAGAAATAAATACAGGTTTAGAATGCTTACTTTGGTAATCAACTTGTAACTCTTTTTCCCTCCAATCCATCACCGCTTTCTTATACTGCAATATAAAATCATTAATGCATATGAGCGATTTACATAACCCTTGACAAAACTGTTCACACTTTCACTCCTTTGAGTTGTTGTCATGCCAGCGCAAAAATATTCTCTTCCATACACAGGAGCCCACTTTTCTCGTAAGGCATACAGTTTTATCAACCAATCATTGTCAGTAAGAGAATATTTTGTGAGCATCGAAGTCCACAAGGATTCAAATTCTTCTTCAGTTTCAGCACTATAAAGACACTCTGAAAAATCCTTTGTAAAGTTTTCATTGGCTGCATAAACATGAGACAAATGCTTTGTCGCATTCTGATAAATATGCCATATGCATAAACGATGGTGTGTGTCTGGCATTACCTCTTTTATAGCATTGCCAATCGCTTGTGCCTGGCTCAGAAATATGGTCTTTGGATGCTTTCCTGACATTGCACTTAAAAATGATTCAAAAGCCCACACAAATGATTCAGCAGATTCATCGACAAGTAAGGCCAACCCGAATAAGACAGACATCCCGTGGTGATTCACACCTACAAATGGAGCACAAGGCATACCATACTTATTAGTCCGAAAAGTGGTGTCGAAACAAACAACATCACCGAAAAACCCATAATCTATCTTTGATCTGGCATCTGCCCAAAATAGATTACAAGCTCTATTATCATCGCCGACTTGTACTTCATAAGAAAATGCTGGGTTCTCTTTTTTCATAGCTTTAAAGTAGTTCAGAGCAACTTGAGCATCACCTTCTTTGTATATCTATCGACTCCTTTTCTGGAAATGATTTTTGCAATCTGTTAATGTAAAATTCAGATTTTGTGGACCATCATGTTCCTTGCTTAAAATTGCAAATGCTTTACTTGGCCCACAACCTCCAGAATGAAGTGATTCTATATAACGAGCTTGTTGAGGTAATATATTTTTTTGAGACCTTAACAGATGTGCTTCTTCTGCAAGCACTAGTTCATGGTTGTGTTCTTCAACAAATTTCATTACAACAAGCGCACCACCTTTTGCAATGACCTGTATAAGAGCCAAACATCCTGTCCGCAACAGCGAACGTTCTTTCTGTGGTGTACCTCTTTTATGTCTTTGTTTGAAGCCTTCTTTTGAACAATGAATTACTCTTTTTCTGATTTCACCATCACTTGACCGTTTAGAATGACCCCTACGGATGCTAAATCCCTTTCTTCTAGCATAATAATTGTAGAAATGGTACAATTTTTCCTCCGACTCAAACGATATTCCTACTTTTGGGATATAATCAGTTATCATATCATTTGATGTCTCCACCAAATCTCCATTTTCATACAATATATGTTCTTCAATTTTTTCAGTATCACAATGAGGTACACAGTCTAAACCATTATCAAGCATTGTCTCTTCTAAACTTACATTAAGATCCAACAATGGGGTATTATCTCTTTCCTCCATCGAACCCTAAGTTGATAGCAATCAACCAAATTACATAAAAATCACAAATTTCTTATAAACACATACAAATTTCAATTTCTGACAGAAACAAAAAATATTAAATTTTCAATCTAAGTTACCCATTTTCGTCTCTTTCATGATTACTTGGTTAATCAAATTAAAACTTGATAAGAAATTCTTTTCCAATTTTTTTTATAAGAAATCAGAAAAAGTTTGATCAATCATAAGTTTGATAAAGAATGACTTACTTCGACAGTTCTTCTTCAGCTTCTTTAACTTTGTTACAGTTGATCAATCATAACTTTCGTCTCTTCAGTTTATGTTACAGACGAGGATTTTCCAAGGTTGGGAAGGCTTGTTAACTTTCTATGAGAGTTATATATCACGTAAAAAAAAGAGAAGAAGCTTTTGTTCGTGTTCTAGGCAGTTATATATATACTTTTTCTTTATAAGCAGTTGGCTTTTCACTTCAAGAAAACTGTAAAAGTGAAATCTCCTTTAAGAATAAGACGTGTCGAAAAGAGACGAGGGGCCGCATACTCTCAGTATGCGGCCCGACCACATCGTATCCGGGGCGTATTTTATATATATTGTGCTAATCCAATATGATCTCAGCTGAAAATGTTGGATTCTAGCCTTGAATAATAAAGCTCTAATCTTGCTTTCGCCGACATACCAATCTCTTCCCTTTTCTTTACTCAGCATCGTTCTCATGCTATGTTGCTATATAAATTCTTATCATCTTCAGAAACATTGAGGACAATGTTAGATTTAGGTTTGGGGGAGTATTTTGCATATAGAGTTTTTAGTCTTTTGCACTCTTTAAAAAAAAATCAAAAATCAAAAATCAAAAATTCAACAATTTTATGTAAATATTTGCATAAAACCTCCAACTTTTATAGATATTAGACTCACTAGCATGCTTCTAGCTATGTTTACATAGAGAGTCTGACCTAAATAACTGAACTTGGAAGTACTGGAGAACACAATCGGGTTTCTTAGTTGTTAGAGCGTTAAAGTTGGATTTAACCATGCCGGTGGGCGAATTAGGTGCTGCAAAGATATTTGGTATTAGAGTTGTGATCACCCCTAGTTGAGACTACCTATTTTTACATCAAGCGAGGCACCGACCTTCATTTTTTTGTAACTATCTAAAAAGTCCTATTAGAGTGTGTGTCACCGTACGTAAATTCCGGATAGGAATGGTGAGCTACCTAACTTCGCACCAATTTCAACACTATTTTTGATCTCTTGATTGCTAATTCTGTCAATCATGAGGATGGCGTCTAAAGATGAAAACTCCTTCTTGTAGTTTGATTTGAAGTTAGCACCATTCTCTCTCTCGACAACATCAACAGATCCATAGAAACACATCATCATCAACGAGCAGAGCAACGTCAGAATACATGAAGAAAGTTTAAATTGTCCAAGGTTTACATGCAACAATACAAGGAAAAGTAAAATTCTTATTCAAAGTGAAGATACAATACAAAGAGCAAAATTCTATATACATTTGAAGAGGTATTTTACAAGTGCAAAGAAAAGAAAATAAGATGAGAATTAATGAAGTTTATGAAATCAAGACAATACAAGTTGTAGAAAATTGAGTGATAAAGTCCTTCATCCATGGATTTAGTAGTTTCATTATTTATTTATTTTTATTTTTTATAAAAAAAATAAAAAATTGTAGTTTATTTTCTTAGTTTTAAATAACACCATGGTAAAGAAGAAAATTCAAGCAACAAGGAAATTGAAGAGAAGAATTAGAAATTGTCAAGGTTCTAAGAAGTTCAAGAGTTCATCATTAACAGTTGAAGATCGAAGATTGAAGACGTTTCTATGGATGCTGTGAGAGTGGCGTTGATTGCCGATCGGATGTGAAGGTAAGTGAGTACTCCCATCCTTGCTAATGATTGATTTCTTTTCTTAGAGATCACCAGAAAAAGATTCTTTTGTCCACTATTCTCGTGGAGTCTCCGTAAATTACTTCGGAAGGTCCCGCTTCCTCCATTCGACGTGTGTGCAGATTTCTCTCTTTATTCCCGCTCGCACACATGAGAGACTAAAAAGCGGTCTTTTTGAGTGCAATTATCATAAAACCCTATTGGTGAGGCAGAAGTCGAGGCTTGTGATCACTCTCGAACCCGAATTCATTCATATGGTATGGTTACTTCTCGCTCAACTCTTAAGGATGAGAATGCGTTCTTTGGTGGTTCTAACTTCTTATTACTAGCATGCATAAACTCCATGTCCTCATAGCTCCTTGGATGCTTGGGACTCCATTACGCTCTGAATTTGGAGCAGGTTTTGTGGGTACACCTCTGGTAAACCCTCACGAGACTACAACTCGTCCACTAGGGACACCTAGGGGTTTAAAGGCTATGCATACGCTAAATGCATTCGAGAGACCAAATGACAATGGTATAGTTAGGATTTCTTAATTTCTGTTTCACTTGAGGACAATTAAAATTAAGGTTTGGGGGTATTTGATGAGTGCCAAATATTGCATATTTATACACCTTTTTATTGGCAATTAACTCATCTTTTGCTCTTTAAAATCATATATTATCCCAAATTCTGTATTTTCATTGTTTTCAAGAATAAATACCTGTACTAATTAATTTTGTGTTTTTAGGTACTAAATAAAGCTTGGATGAATTGGATAATCCAAAAGAGCAGAGAATTGGTGACAATGAAAGAGAGACAACAAAGGCTCCCGCTAGAAGGCAGTGAAGAATGTTGTTTGCACCTCATCCGCAAGTGAAGAATGTTGTTTGCAAGACCTTAAACTAAAAGTGGGCTTGAGACTTTTATCTTTGAAGAAGACATATGGGCCTAGAAGTGGTAAAACCCAAGATCCAAGACCCAAACCCGCTACCATGTCGGAGCCATCAGATTTGATAGAGCTGCACAACATCCAACAGCATATCCATGTGGTACATCAATAATTGCTACATCCGCCTAACACCCTAGAACCTACTATTGTTCTCCTACTCGAGGAGAACCAAACACTCCTCTCCATTTCGTTCTCATCTTCTCCACCCTCTGCAAGACCATCATCTCACCTTCACCTCCATCGCTCCATCACTCACTTCCATCCCCGACCACTTATGAGCTCAGCCAACCTATCAGCCACCCTATGCAATCAATCAAACTCCTAGCATCTATCTATCTCCATCATAGCTTCTTTTCCACAACAGTAACCCTAGAAGATATGATTGAGAGGGATAGAGTTAGGGTTATCTTCAATAGCTAAAGCAAACATCAAATCAAGAGTTGCAGGTCTGAATTGCAGAAGGGGTTTGTCAGAAAACGTGTTTTGAGTAAGTGGGTATTCTCTAATTATCAAATTCTAGTGGTTGAGAAGAAATTTGAGTATAAATAGGGAAGAGATTGTGATGTAAAACTCATTCCCGGATTAGCTGGTGCACCAAGCAGTAGTTTAGGTTTGATTTCAGTGTTTTCATCATGTTCTGATTTCATAGTTAGGGTTTAGATGAAACCATTACTCTATTGCTCAGTTTAATTCAAGTATTGATATTGTTCTTGTTGTGCTATAATATTTTGGATAAATATAATCTGAGCCTTCAGCATTTTGCTCTCACAGTGTATGCCATGTATCCATAGTAGTTAGAATAACACTATGTTGATTGTGCTACAACTCGTGCTTAACTGATTATTGATCGATCCTTTGACTAGTTGTGCTTTAATCAGATAATTAGTACTTTGGAGGGACACCTTAGTTGCGATTAGAATATCCATATCAGGATTGCTTACTCATCTAAGTGATTGATTTGCGGTTAGTTGTTTTGTGAGAGGGCAGCTAATACTAGGATTAGGAATCATCTTAGTGGCACTAAACCATCCTCCTGAAGTTACCCTGGATAGGAGGAAGACCACCGGTGTCCATTACAAGGGACAAGAACATTATTGAGACTGAATTGACTTAGTATAGGTTAAGAGGTGGATTCGACTGCCATAGCATCCTATTTATCTGCTTGTTAGATTACTCTTTGCTTTCGTTTTTGTTATTTCAGTCACTACCATCATATAGCCGTATCGGCAAACAAAACCCCATTTTTGGTTACTCTTTGTTCTAAGTCAGCTGTAGTGAGACCATAGCTTAAACTCTACACCCACCTTGTCCCTGTGGATCGACCTGTGCTTGCCCTGTGTTGCATATCGACATTGTGCACTTGCAGTTATCATTGTAGGTACTCTTTCTAGACCTACCAGAGAGTTGAATCTTTTAAAATGGAGAAAAATATAAAATCTACTGCAACTACTTCTTGTAACCAAACTGAGGTCTCTATTTGTGCTGTGTGTAATAGTTCAGACCATCTAATCGAAATTTTTCCACAAATGCATGCATTTCAGGAATCTAGAATGGAAGAGGCCAATGCTATGTATCAAAAGCAAGAGAATAACCTCTATTCTCAAACGTGTAACCCAGGGTGGAGGAACCACCCTAAATTTTCATGGTGAAAGGGCCCTGTACAAGGGGGTGCATCAGGAAACACACAAGGATATTCATATCCTAGAAACCCCCAGGTGCAATCATACACACAACACCCTTCTGAGAAAAAAATATCTAGCATTGAAGAAAGTGTCGGTATGTTGACCCAAAATCTTTGCAAATTCGAAGGCCACTGACCAACGTTTTACTAGTCTAGAACTTAAGATGGGTCAGATCTGTGATGCGCTTAATGAAAGGGAAAAGGGTAAGTTCCCAAGTCAACCTCAACAAAATCCAAAAGGTGCATTTCAAGTAAGTACTTCTACTTGCAATGAGTCGTCACATGTGAATGATGTTACTACTCTCCGTAGTGGTAAAGTAATTGATAACAATATAAGCATGCCTGGAAAGAGTAAGTCCGTGCCTAAGTCAGAATTGCATAAAACATTGCATGATACACCAGTTGTGGAAAATGACTCTGAGCATCTCCCTAAATCTGAAAAGTCTGCTGATGTTAATGTTTTTGTGTCTTCTAATGTACCTGTAGCTCCCTTCCCTCAAAGATTGAAGCAGCAAAAGAAGGGATCACGGTATCACGAGATATTGGAATTGTTCAAACGAGTTAACATCAACATTCCATTTCTCGAAGCAATTAAGCAAATTCTTGCTTATGCGAAATTCCTTAAGTACCTGTGTACACAAAAGCGAAAGCTTAATGTACACAAGCGTGCCTTTCTTGCTGAACAGGTAAGTTCTATCATTTAAAATAAGACTCCACCAAAGCTTAGAGACCCAGGTTGTCCAACAATCTCATGCATGATAGGTGACCATACAGTCAATAAGGCATTACTAGACTTAGGGGCTAGTGTGAACCTACTGCCTTATTCAGTATATGTGCAGCTGGGTCTTGGAGAGTTAAAACCAACACCTATAACTCTGTAATTGGCGGAAAGATCCGTCAAAATTCCTCGTGGTGTGGTAGAAGATGTTTTGATTAAGGTTGATAAGTTTTATTTTCCCGTGGACCTCATTGTATTAGATACTCAGCCTGTGTAGAACCCAGACTGTCACATTCAAGTCATTTTATGACGTCCCTTCTTGGCGACGTCCAATGCAATTATTAATTGTCGTAATGGAGTGTTGAAGTTGTCATTTGGTAACATGACAATGAAGTTGAATTTTTTTTAATGCTAGCCAACAACATTTAGATTTTGATGATGATGATGATGTGCATGAGATTAATATGATTGAGAGTTTGAATCAGGACTCGTTGTCTAATAACATGTTTGTTGATCCTTTACATGCTTGTTTGAATAATTTTAACTTGGATATGTTTGATGATGAGTACATAAGTGAATTATTAGCTTGAATCTGCTCCTCTCATGGACACCACTAAATGGAAAGGTAGAGTGGAGCCACTTCCACTCTCTCAATCCAAGTCTGTCCCATCTCTTGTTGTGCCACCAAAGCTTGAACTGAAACCATTGCCTGATACTCTTAAATATGCGTTTTTGGGCTCTTCTAATACTTTGCTTGTAATAATTTCATCTGCTTTAGATATAGAACAGGAAAGTAAGCTTTTAGAAGTACTTAAAGAGCATAAAGAAGCCTTAGGAAGGACAATCTCAGATAATGCTAAAACGTCTAGGGAAATGTAGATGAGACTTAATCCTAACATGAAAGAGGTTGTTGGGGGTGAGATCCTTAAGCTTCTTGATGAGGGTATCATATACCCGATTTCAGATAGCAAGTGGGTTAGTCCTATTCAGGTTGTGTCGAAAAAGTCAGGTGTTACTGTAGTTCAAAATGAAAAAAACGAGTTTATCCCTACTCGAGTCACCACATGGTGGCGAGTTTGCATTGACTATAGGAAGTTGAACACAGTTACAAGGAAGGACCATTTCCCTCTCCCTTTCATAGATCAAATGTTAGAAAATTTATCTGGACATAGTCATTACTATTTCTTAGACGACTACTCTGGTTACAACCAGATTCACATAGCACCTGAAGATCAGGAAAAAACTACATTTACATGTCCTTATGGTACATATGCTTATCGTTGCATGCCTTTTGGGTTGTGTAATGCACCCACTACATTTCAACGTTGTATGATGAGCATTTTTTCTGACATGGTTGGTAAGTTTCTTGAGATATTCATGGATGATTTTTCTGTATTTGGCTCTTCTTTTGATGAATGTTTGCATCATCTTGCACTTGTCTTGATTAGATGTAAAGAAAAGAACTTAATTCTGAACTGGGAAAAATGTTATTTCATGGTTCAGTCAGGTATGGTTTTAGGACATATCATCTCTGAAAAAGGCATAGAAGTAGATAGAGCAAAAGTTGACTTTATCCAACACCTTCAGCAACCTCGCTCTGTGAGGGAGGTTAGATCATTTTTAGGCCATGCCGGTTTCTACCGTAGATTCATTAAAGATTTCAGTAAGATCTCAAGACCACTGTGTAATATACTTGGTAAAGATGTTGCTTTTGTATTTGATGATGCTTGTATGCGTGCGTGGGAAGAACTCAAAACTCTTCTAACTTCAGCCCCTATAGTCCGACCACCTGACTGGAAATTGCCATTTGAAATCATGTGTGACGCATCTGATTTTGCTGTTGGTGCTATTTTAGGACAACACGTCGATAGACTTCCATATGTGATATACTATGCTATCAAGACTCTTAATGATGCTCAACTTAACTACTCAACTACTGAGAAGGAATTGCTTGCTGTTGTTTTTGCATTGGACAAGTTTAGGTCATACTTGATAGGGTCTAAGGTCATCATATACACTTATCATGCTGCTCTGAAATTCCTTCATTCTAAGAAGGATGCTAAAGCTCGTCTTATCCAATGGATACTGTTGTTGCAGGAATTCGATCTCGAATCGAAATTCGAGATAAGAAAGGTTCTGAAAATGTGGTTGCTGATCACTTGTCTTGGTTAAATACTGAATCTGTGGATGAGTCCTTTCTTATTAGAGAGTCATTTCATGATGAACAATTAATGCTTGTGTCTGAGTTTCCTTGGTTTGCTGAAAGACAGTTGCTTCGAAGATGATCGGTGCCTAATAAGGTCTATTTTCGTATCACGTTTTTGGTATATATGGTACACAATGTACATTATCTCCATGTTTTTATGCCAATTTATGTATCTGCCTCCTTAGTTACTCTGAAGTAAATTTGTGTCAGTACTCTTACTAATCAATCATTTTGTATATGGAAGGAGACTGAATACAATGGGATTGGCATAAACGTGGAGCAAAGTGGGTATTGCACGATGATGAATGGGCAGAAGAAGGCATGCGCAGTAAGGGATTAAAGCTGAGTTGTGTAACATTTGGAGTTAATGGGCCGAAGTTCAAATGCTAAAAACGATTTGGGAAACAATATAAACCAGGTCCAAGTTTCACTCTCATATACAAACAACAGGATATTCATGGTTTACACCCAAACGGACCCCAAACCCCTCTTTCATTTTGTTATCATCAAAAACAATTCCCATTCTCTCTTACACCTCCGACAACTCCCTGTCAAAGACAACCCTAACTTTGTTAGTCTCACCTCTCTTTATCCCTATTTCGTTCTCTCTTCCTCAACCCAGTACCATTTCATGTCAAATCAATCTCACCATCGTTCTCGACAACTTCACCTCTATCCATTGTGAATCACCCTTCCTATTATCATCCAATATTCAGTCATAACCCTAGGCTTTGAATGGTACAAGAGTAGGTCAGCAGTTTGGTTCTCAAAAGCGATAGAATTGACAAGCTATAGGTATGATTTTGTTACTCCCTGCAAACATCAATGATAGGTGTAGAATACACCTAATTTACTATCTAGTAGTTTATGCTTTCTTTGCTATTTTTCTTGTAAATTATGTATTTTACGTATGTTTTTGAGTTTTGTAGCTACTTTGGAGTCACACGGAGGAAAAGAAGAAGAAATTATTTTATTTGAGCCAAAAGGGCAAAATTATCATTTCAGGGGCGAACACTATATGGAGCCCGGTTAATGTTAAGGGACAAGTCTTTTGGAGGAGCACTATAGACAAACCAGCAGAGGCTAAGGGGGATGGAAATTTGGTTACCCCTTATCGTAAGGCGGCCAGAGTACCAATATCCCACCCATTAATAACCTAAACCTAAATCGAGATTTCTCAATCATTTGAAAGAAAATCAAAACGGAAAGAACAAGCGACCATGGTCATGTCTCTTCCATTGTTAATGAAGTCGAGAAAGATGAACTCAGAAACCCAGAAATTAGGGTTCGATGTTATATGAATCGAGATAGAGAAGCAGCCGCTGTTGTTATTGTTTGTCCGAGAAATCTAAAGAGAAATTCAGAGGTAAAACCAAAGATGGGTTTGTGGCTGGTTATCAAGAACAATGGGAATGACGATGGTGTTGAATTAGAAGGATGGATGTTGTTCAAATCTGAGATGTGGGTTTGCTGAGAATCGAGAGATGGAAGATGAAGAAGAATTGATGGAGTTGCTGATGTAAAGAAGAGATTGAATTGAAGAATGGGTATCACAGAAATGATCTAAATCTCATCGGTGTTTTGATTGATGAATCAGAAGAGGGGTTCTTGTGCTGTTGGTAGTTGTTGATTGAAGAACTGAGAAGGAGAAGAGCAGTTGTTGCTGCTGATGAATCAAGAGATCGGACTCAGGGATTAATCGAGATGAAGAAAGAGGAGCTCAGGAGAGATTTGATGGAAGAATTTTATGAAGAAGTATGAGGTTAATGAAGAGGACTGGAATTGGGTATTACTTGAAACCCCAATATCATATGAGCTCAAATTGGTAGTCTTTGTTGTGTGCTCACGAGAATGAATGTACTTGGGGTTTGGCACTGTTACTAATGGTGTTGTTGTTTCGAGCCAAAATGGCAATGGGTTCAGATGGAGCAGCATGTAATGAAGCAATGGCTCAAAGTGTTGGTGATTAGAGCTACACAATGGCTGTGGTTGAATGAGTCTGGTGGAGTGATAGCACAACAAAGGATTATGTGATAATGTGATGGAGCTCAAGTCTGTGCAGGTGGCCTGGGCTGATCTTATGGATTGAATTAGCAGCTGAGCTTGCTGGAATGGCCTTGAAGCAGGAGGTTAGGGAGAATGGCTCAGGTAGATCACTGAGTGAAGGCTGTGTTGCAAGAAGAGGAGCTGGAAGTCTGCAGCTGTGGAGGTATGCAACCTGAGGCTGAGAAGTTAAAGTCTGAGCAGAAGTTGTGGCAGGCGTAGTGCTGAGAATGTAGAGAAGAAATGGGTTCTCATCTGTTTGGGTGTTGAATAAAATTACATGGAAATGATGCTTATGCCCTGTGAGCTGAGCAGGTTATGGAGATGCTGGAGATGTTTGTGTTGTTGTTTGAACTCAAGCCGAGCTGAAATCCTATAGCAGAGGGAAGAAATGGCTTTGCAGTGGAGGCAGTGTGGTGGATTTCCTAGTGGTGGTGTTTGATGTTGGTTTTTGAAGCCAGGGATGGGTGTGCAAGGAAGTTGCAGGTTATGATTGAATGGACTATATGAGTTGTGCATTGTAGGGAAAGTTCAAGTGGAGTCTGGCAGACTGGAGGCTTGAGCTGGGTCTGCAGGTGGTGATGAATGGTGGTTTTGGTTGTAAATTGGTGAATGGCAGAGACAGAGATTAAGGAGTTTGCAAGATAGCCATTGTGGGTTTTAAGAGCATGGATTCTTTGGCAGAGATGCTTGGCCTTGTGCAAGCCGTGCAATGGCCTAGGCCGGAGTTCGATTGGCGAATCAACTCGAAATGGCGATTCAACACGATCCACTTCGGTGACTCGGTGATTAAGACCACTCGGTCGACTCGACTGGCCGACTCATAGCTGACTCCCTCATCTGCTTTGACCGGCTGACTAACAGTTGACTGACGGTTGACCACTTTTGACCGTTAGTCCTAACGGTGGACTGACGGAATATTCCGTCGAATATTCTCCCGACGGACAGAAATTTTCAGGCGACCGGCGGCGACAATTCCGGCCAATTTCCGGTCACAATCCCAGTTTTCCGGCGAGCAAAAAATTCCAGAATTTTCTATGGACTTCTCTCATGGGTGTGAAGACTTGGGCTAGGAATTGGATGGGGAATTGGACTCAAATTTGGAAAGAGAAGGTGGAAGAGTTGAGAAAAGCTTGGATTTGGAAATTGAATTGCAAAAGGAAAAGGATTCTATTCCTTGGAAGATTTGGAGAATATTGAAGCCTATAAATAGAGAAGTTTTCTACAACTTCTACACACCTCTCTACACACACAACACTTGTGTTTTTGCTTGCTTTTCTAAGATTATTCTTTTTAATTACTTGTGTGAATTTGAAAATTCTTCTTTTAATTATTATTATTTGTGTGAATTTCAAAAACATGAGTAGCTAATTTTCTTATTGATTGAGGATGAATTCCTAGTTCTTAACATGATTTGAGTTTTTGTTTTCAATTCTATCTTGAGATTTTTCACATGATTATCGATTGTTTTTACTAATAGGAGTGATCTTAAAGACATTCATGATTGATTGATAGATTGTTTGGAGTGCACGCTAAATTAATTTGTTAATTGATCTATATCTAGTATAAGTTAGGGAATACGTAATCGTTCTCGACACTTTACACAAGTAGAAAACACGAGACCTTGCGGAGGGATTCCGTGGAGCAATTGTGTGTAGAAACAACGCTAGAAAGTGGACCAAGCGAACCGAGTTTAACTACTAGTACTAAACCTAAATTCATAAATCTTAATGCATTCTGGGAATTACATCTTGTAAGCGGACCTCAAGGTGGTTCTTTTGAATAGAATCTGATAACTAAGCGGACCTGTTACTCAGTGAAATTAGGGATTTTGGGGCTAGCTAAGCGTACCTGCTATCCTACGGTTGGTGATAATCTGTGATTAATAACAAGTAGAAAAGAACATAACTTTAATCATTGTTTCGCAACGAAGAAGGATTCCTTGATCTTGTCTCTCTTATTGCTTTCATCTTTCAACTTTCGATTTTAATTGCTTTGTTTATTTTCTTTTGCTTTTTACACCCCCCTTTCGTGACAACTTTTACAACTAAGATCTCTTGCTCCTCGTGGGAACGAACTTGACTTCCATTATATTATTTTTAATTGAGTGGAAATATTGAATTAATTTGATTGCACCTACGACACGCATCAATCAACAACAACAACAACAAGAAATTGACGGCAATAGTCAGGGAAAGGAAAAGATGTTGACCGATTCTCTCTACAACACTCGCAGCATGATATGAAATCTGAAATAATTTTTGAAGACATGGAGACAAATTCAGGTGGCGTTGTGGGGTGGTTGTGTACTTTGAGTCTGTTGCAGTGGTGAGTTTCGAGAAAAAACCCTAAATTTCTTCTTGTGTATCTGTTAATTGTGTGGATTGGGACTCTTGGGGGACAAATTGATGTATAAAAAGGGTTCATTGGTGTGTAATTTAGGGCAGGAAAGGAGAGGGGTCTGAAAATACACTAATTAGCTCTCTTTGTTTGGAGTGATCTTAAGAAATCAGAGATAAATCAATTGGGTTTAGTTACTTCAATGTGTCTATCTTTATTTGAATTCCATTTGTCCCCTGTTTTCAGTATGTTCTAATTTCTTAAGATAGGGTTGAGATGAAACCCTTAGACTATTACTGGATTTTCATGTTATGATTTTGTTCTTGATTGTGCTTTATTGAGTTAGGAGGTGTTCAATTTTTGAGCAATATACATATATATTTCACCTAGTATATCATGTATCCTAGGTTGTTAGAACACTTGTATATTGTCCATTAACTTGTATTTTTAATTGAAATCTTTAGTCTGTGATTAGATGTGCTGTGAGAAGACATATAATACTAGGGATTAATGCTTTGGTTGATATTGAACTATCCATCTTTGAGACCCCTTTGGAAAGGCGAAAGACTCGTATCTTCATCGCTGACCCATTATAAGGGAAATTTCAGTAGCTGAATTCTAGTGTAGTCTAGGTGGCGGATTCAATTGCCCTAGTACTTTCCCATAAACTGTTTTAAATCGTTCTATTTTGTTGTCGTGTTTTATATTTTAATCTTTCATAAAACAAACTATTTCGTCGTATCGACAACTCATTAATCTGAATTAGTATTAGTTATACTTATAAATTCAACTTCACACCAACCTAGTCTCTGTGGGTTCGACCTGTATTTGCCCTGTCATACATAGTAGACATTGTGCACTTGCAGTTTAATATAATTGTAGGTATCTTTTCTGAGCCTACCAGAAGACTCCTCCTAAAGCTGCTGAAAAGGAGAAGAATGCTAAGGAGAATAAGAGGAAGAATGTACCCGTTGCAATCAAGAAAGCAGATCAAAACCTGCTGCAAGCAAGAAGAGAAGGGGAAATGAACTAGAAAATCCTGCAGCAGAGAAGACGGAGTAAGAAGAACAAGTGACGAGGAGAAGAGCCTATATGCCAATAGAGTGTTGAGTACATTCTACAAATTGAATAAAGAAGAAAATAGAATGTTGAGTACATTCTACAAACATGCTAAGCAAGGGTAAAAAAGAACAAAAAAATACAGAATGAACTTTTATTCATTAATTATGTTGAACTTGTCATATATTGAGATTATAACTTGTTGTTTATCCTTTTGCAGTCAAGCAGCTTGGCTTGTAGATGATGAAGCTAACAAAGCTCAATTTGGTGTCCCAGGAGAACACATCAATGATCTAATGTTCAATAAAGACCTTGATGTCCTGATTCTTTTATACTACTTCTACAAGCGGAAGAGGGCAGCACAGAGAGAGAGAGCATCCCTAGATAGCGAAGACAGCGAAACTCAAACGAAATACATCCACTTTGAGATGATGACACCTACTGCATTTGTAAGTCCTTACTTCCAGAAACTATTTATTATAACTGTTGATACATAGTGTTTTTAGCAAAAATATAAACTAATGAAACAGAAACAATCAGTTCATTTAGAATTATGGACTAATAAAAAGACTGTTAGTTTATTTAGAAATATGAACTAAAATTGTCAGCTCATTAACAATATGAACTAGTCTGAGAAACTATCAGTTCATGGTGTATTCAACAGTTCATTTTTATGATGAACTGCTTTCTTGATGTTATTCTTTCTTTGAAAATTTATATATCTCTTTGCAGACATATGTTCATCAAAGGAAAGCAGATGATAGGGTAACTAAAGTTGATAAGTTCATAGCAAATATGCCTAGCAAGACTGGGAAGATAATAGTTCCAATGAATTGTGACCCTAGTCTTGATAAAGGCAAATATGAAGGGTTTATTGGTGTATATTGGCATCTGCCTTTATACGACATCGACAACTATCAATGGGAACATTACAACTCCCTCAAAGGAGGAGCAATAGGAGGAAGAGCGCACAAGATGCAAGAAAGATGGTTGCCTACTGTAAACAACACATCGATAAATGGCCGGTGAAACAAAATCTTAACAGAAGCACTGATTTTAACATTGACAAAGTACAAATACCTGATCAGGGAGCACACCCAGATTGCCTTCTCTACGCAAGTTATTGGATAAAGCGAAGTAGCAAGCTAAAGCTCCTAAAATCTTAGCATATGATTCCAAAGGATGAAATGATAAAAAAGATGCATCAGTGGAGATACAAAATGTCCTATAAGCTTCTGACTGAAGAGAGAGATGGATTAAGTTGGGGTGAAACAACTAATGAAGCATATCTTAACAATGAAATGATTAAACTTGGTTACAAAGACTTAATTAGATTCTAATGTCATATGTAATATGATCTGCTTACTCTTTTAACTATAGTATTTTGGATAGTAGATTACTTAATGTTTTGGACAACAAAAATACTCTTAATGTCAAGTATTATCGATGATGGCAGTTAATTTCAATATGTATTTTTCTCTAAAAAATGTGTTATTTATTTTGATACTTTCATAATAGCAGTTCTCTTCACAGTGAAAAAAAGCAGTTTGTTTGGAGTTCATTAAATACGCGATGAACTGAAAAAATGTTGAAGAAAAATAAAAGTTCATCACAGACGATGAACTAGAATAACAGTTCAACATCACTTAAAAATCAGTTCAATACCAGTTGAAATCAGTTCATTCCAGAAAATGAAGTTAAAAAAAGAAGTTCATTATAGAAAATGAAGTTAAAAAAATAGGAGTTCATTCCAGACAATGAAGTACATATCCCGTTAAATAACATTTCAATAGCAGTTCTACAGGGTTCATTCCAGAAAATGAAGTTCATTCCAGACAATGAAGTACATATCCCATAGAAAAACTAACACCAGTTCATATTCAAAAAGTAAAAGAAAAGAAAATTAATTAATAGCAGTTCATATACTGTAAAAAACAATAACTAATAGAAGTTCAAGCATACTACTCCAGCAGTAATTGACGACAAGTAGCTTTGATATGATTTCCGAGCTTCATGCAATTTGAGCACTTCATGGGCCTCCTCTCCTTCTCATAAGCACTGTAAATACGCTTCTTCATTGGTCTCCGCGGAGGTGGCCTTGGAATACCAGGAAGAACTCTGTCTCCAGGGTCATACACTTCAAGCCTATCATGGTTGGGGATGAGGCGAATTGCAGGAGCATAAGACATACGAAAATGATGTGTACCAAAGTAAGGCTCAATATACATCAGCATCTCGGCACCCTTGCAAGTGATAATAGCAGTGCCGTGAGCACAAGGGAACCCGAACACTTTTCATCTTTGGAAAGTACAGATCATCTGCTTCAAATCAACAACGTGAGAAGTTAGAGAGTGCACCTCATAGATATCGTTACCTGACTCGGTAACATTCCATGGACAACCTATATCGATATGTGCCTTGAGTGCATCTTGGAAGACGGGAGTCAAACTATGTGGAAAAGTTCTACCAAGCTCGTGCTTTCTAAATTGAACCTCATAATCTTTATCCCGAGCTCATCAACAAGAGCAACTGGAGGCAAATTCCTTTCACGATGAATCCAACTACTAAAAGATTATGCAATACTTGATGAGTGTGTCCCGTACCCACATCCTACAAAGAAAGCATTTGCCCAATGCTTGGGATCGATATTTCTGAGGTACTTGACAGTGCACCCACATCCAATAATACACATCTCATTCAGAGCAATCTCAAATTTAGCAATGCTATAACAATATGCAGCTTTGTGAAACAAATCCTGAACTTGTTTAAACTTCTCATGTCCTTCCTTGATAGGGAGGTTATTCTTCAAGTGATAAAAGAAGTAACTATGATGAGAATTAGGAAAAAACTTAGGAATACCTTGCTTCAACCCTTCATGACGATCAGTGATAAAGGTGATAGGACAAGAGTCGACGCAATACTGTAAATTTTCCATAAACCATTCCCAACCTTCAATGTCTTCTCCAGGAACTAAAGCGAACGCCAGAGGGAAAAAAACTATAGAATTAAAGAAAATAAAAGAATTAAAACTGTCGAGTTCATTAGGAACTATGTGAAAAGCGGGGTCTAACAACCACACCTAATATTTCGTTCGGCAATCAGTATGGACTAACTCCAATATAATTCCAAGAGAATCAACTAGACAAATGACTCAATCAATGGAAATATATCCAAGAGTTGTATCTCTCGTTTCTCAATATAATCAAGAAGTCAAACAGATAAAATCCATGAGCCCGATTATTATGAAAAACAACTTGAACGGTACCAAAGACCAATGTTCAAATGTCAATCAATTTATATCAACAACCAAAGGTTGGATTATCTAATTGATTGAACTACGCACAACCTATGATATTTCGATTATATAAACAAATATAATGCGGAAAAGAAATAACACAGACACCAGAAATTTTGTTAACGAGGAAACCGTAAATGCAGAAAAACCTCGGGACCTAGTCCAGATTTGAACACCACACTGTATTAAGCCGCTACAGACTCTAGCCTACTACAAGTTAACTTCAGACTGGAATGTAGTTGAGACCTAACCAATCTCACACTGATCGAGGTACAGTCGCGTTCCTTACGCCTCCGAATCCCAGCAGGACTCTACGCACTTGATTCACTTAGCTGATCTCACCCACAACTAAGAGTTGCTACGACCCAAAGTCGAAGACTTGATAAACAAATCTGTCTCACACAGAAAAGTCTATTGAATAGATAAATCTGTCTCCCACAGAAATACCTACGAGTTTTATTCCGTCTTTTGATAAATCAAGGTGAACAGGAACCAATTGATACACCGGTCTTATATTCCCGAAGAACAGCCTAGTAATATCAATAACCTTACAATAACTTAACAGTATGGTAGCGGAACAAGGTATTGTGGAATCACAAAGAATGAGACTAAGAGCTTTGTGATTACTTTTTATATCTTACCTATCGGAGATAAATCTCGAGCAAATCTTAGAGAAGATAGTACTCAATATGATTAAAACAAAGTAAGATCAGAACACGCAACTGCAAAGAAAATAGTTGAGTCTGGCTTCAGAACCCCAATGAAGTCTTTAAGTCGTTAACCTATAATGGTTTTAGGAAAAACCTAGGTTAAAGGAGAATCGACTCTAGTTGCAACTAGTATCACACAGGAGGTGTGGGGATTAGGTTTCCCAATTGCTAGAGTTCTCCCTTATATAGTCTTCAAATCAGGGTTTGATAACTTTGGGACACATCAATCAATATTCACCGTTAGATGAAAAACTGATTAGATTCAAGCCAATATCTTTCAACCGTTAGATGGTCTTGGCTTGTTACACACAAATGAAATATACCTTCATTTGGATATGGGTAACCGTACCTAAACGTATATATTGAGTTGGCTCAACAATAGTTAACCGAAGTTAGCCATATGAACACTTTTGTATTAGCCTTGTTCATCTTATCACAACTAGTTCAAATGACTCAAATGAAACTAGTTATAGAGTTGTTCAATTGTTTATATTCTCATAGAAGTATACAAGACACAATTGAAGCAAAATCGGTTTTGATTCACTCGAATCAATTCATGAACATTATAGCCATGGTTTGCAAAGATTGCATTCCTTATTATATAAATGTATTTTGTTCATGAGTATTTAAACATACTTAACCGATTTTATAACTTAACTCACTCAAGTATGCAAACGGGTACACATACTTTAGTTCCCGAACTTGGTCTTGTTCGCCAATATGCAAACATGTACGCATACTGTCGTTCATGACCGAACTCGATTGAAATTAGTACGCATACATGTACGCATACTATAGTTCCCGGACTTCAACTATTGAATCATTACGCATACGAGTATGCATACTAAATTCCCGGACTTGGAATACTTGCAACAGTTAGCATACAAGTACGCATACTGTGCTATATCCAATCAATGGTTAATTGTTCCAAACTCCCATTTTAATCATTGAAACATTCTTAGAAGACGAGAATAACTGTCTTACACAAACTATTAGCTTCAAAGCAATCTTCAAGTGATTAAATGATCAATACGAAACATTCTGAGTCTACATAAAATGACTATCTCACACAAATCACATAAGATGTTACGAGGCAATTTTCACATGATGATCTTTTGACTTTCGTCAAAAATAAAAGATGAACTTGGTTAAAGCGAAAGCTTACCAACACATATTTCGAGAAATATGTAAGCAAGTTAAACTCAGCTCGAAATATCAAATGTGTATAATTAAAGTATATGTAGCTATACGACTTAGTCTCAATAGGAGATATAATAGAAATAGACTTCTGAGTGATAGATGAGTTTAAGTTTCCACATACCTTTTGTTGATGAAGTTCCACAAGTTCCCCTTAGTAGTTCTTCGTCTTCAATCGATGAATGCCGTGAAGTCTAAATCTCAACTACACATTCTATCCTAATCCGAGACATAGCTATAAGTAGACTAGAAATCAAGACTTATAGTTTTGACAACTAAACTTGACAAACAAGCTTGAGATAGCAACGCTTGCGAGTTCGACCGAGCAGTGCTCTAAAACTATGAACTATCAATATAAACTAATAAAAAAAAACTATCAGTTCATTTAGAAATGTGACATGAAATTACTGTCTGTTCGTTTAGAAAACTATCAGTTCACTTAGAAGTATGAACTAAAATGGTCAGTTCATTAGGCACTATGAACTAGCAATATGAACTAATAAAAAAAATAGTCAGTTCATTACGAACTATGAGCTAGCTAATGAACTAATCAAAAGAAAACAGTCAGTTCATTAACAACTATGAACTAAATTAAAGAAAACAGTCAATTCAGTTTTGAAAAATATGAATGAAAATATGAGTTATACAGAAAAGAAGAAATTTACCTTGAGATTCCCATTTATGCCAGTGGCAGCCATGAACATTCCTTTAAATCTCCCGGTGAAAAATGTCGCATCACAATAAATCATAGGGAGAATGTACTTATATCCTTCGATACAAGCAGTAAAACAAATGAAAAGCCTCTCAAGACGTTTAATCGACTAACTTCAAACTTAACATAGCTGTCAGGAGTGGTAGCCTTTATTGCTTCGACATACCAAACAATATATGTATAACTTTTTACATCATCACCATATATCTCTACTTGGGATTCTTCCTTCCCTTTATAAGCATGATGGTATTTTATGTTAATACCATAACAACTCTTCACATGAGCAACAATATCCAAAGGTTTTATCGACGTATTTGATTGTATTTGATCCTTCATTAGATGTTTCATCAATTTTTTCGTCACATGGGGATTCTTCAACTTAAAACCACCACCATATGTGTGATTCCCATTGAATTACTTGATAGCAAAGACACTTTTAGCAGTATCAATTGGAATAGTGTGGAGATACCAAAGAAGATCTGCATTCCTAGCACACTTTACGGTATACCTAAGTCTGTCATTCTTAACCTTTACAAGTTTATAACTAGACTTCATGCAATATTTGTTGACTAAGCGCACCTCTTCAACACCACCATGAAAAACTTGACCAACACCTTTAAAAATATCTTCCCAACCTTCAGATAAAAGAGGTTTTAATACCTCATGACCTTCCGTCGGGTATTTAATATTTAAAGTTTCAGTAAACTCGCTAGATGATTCATCGTCGCTGAGCGACTGCATGGAGGTACCAAATGAAGAGCTAGAAGCAGAACCATTAGAAGCCTCCTCAACTAACAAATAAAAATGTGAGAGATGCTTTGAACAAAAAAAACAACAATTAGACCTTGAAGGGCGAAATAACAACTGATAAACACTTTCTCACAACCTGCACCATGACAAATCTTATGGTCTGACCAATTATCACAAACATATATTTTCAAATCATGAAGCAATGACTGTAAAGAAACTTCCAATGGAATGCCATGTCCTTTGTAGTACATAACTGTGAAAAATCGGGGGGTCTAACAACCACACCCAATATTTTGTTTAGGCAATCTTTATGGACAAACTCCAATATAATTCCAAGAGAATCAACTAGACAGCCAGACTCAATCATGGAAATATATCCAAGAGTTGTATCTCTATTTCACAATGTAATCAACAAATCAAAAAGATAGAAATCCGCGAGCCTGATTATTATGTGAAACAACTTGAACGGTACCAAAGACCAGTGTTCAAGTGTCAATCAATTTATATCAACAACCAAAGGTTGGATTATCTAATTGATTGAACTAACACACAACCTGTGATATTTCAATTATATAAAAAAATATAATGCGGAAAAGAAATAACACAGACACCATAAATTTTGTTAACGAGGAAACCGCAAATGCAGAAAAACTCCGGGACCTAATCCAGATTTGAACACCACACTATATTAAGCCTCTACAGACACTAGCCTACTCCAAGTTAACTTCGGGCTGGAATGTAGTTGAGCCCTAACCAATCTCACATTGATCAAGGTACAATCGCGTTCCTTACGCCTCTAGAACCACGCGGATTCTGCGTACTTGATTCCCTTTGCTGATTTCACCCACAACTAAGAGTTGCTACGACCCAAAGTCGAAGACTTGATAAACAAATATGTATCACACAGAAAAGTCTATTGAATAGATAAATATGTCTCCCACAGAAATACCTATGAGTTTTGTTCCGTCTTTTGATAAATCAAGGTGAACAAGAACCAATTGATATACCAGACTTATATTCCTGAAGAACAACCTAGATATATCAATCACCTCACAATAATCTTAATCGTATGGTAGTGAAACAAGATATCGTGGAATCACAAACGATGAGAGAAGATGTTTGTGACTACTTTTTATCTTGCCTATCGGAGAATAAATCTCGAGCAAATCTTAGATAAGATAGTACTCAATACGATAGAATACAGCAAGATCAGAACATGCAACTACAGAGAAAATAGTTGGGTATGGCTTCACAATCCCAATGAAGTCTTTAAGTCGTTAACCTAATGGTTTTAGAAAAACGTAGGCTAAAGGAGAAACGACTCTAGTCTAGTCGCAACTAGTATCACACATGAGGTGTGGGGATTAGGTTTCCCAGTTGCTAGAGTTTTCCCTTATATAGTCTTCAAATCAGGGTTTGCAATCAAGGCTACCTTGGTAACAAAGCATTCAATATTCACCGTTAGATGAAAACCTGATTAGACTCAAGCTAATATCATTCAAACGTTAGATCGAACTTAGCTTGTTACACACAAATGAAAAGTGACTTCATTTATATATGAGTAACCGTACCTAAACGTGTACACCTTGTTGGATCAACAATAATTAACCGAAGTTAGCCATATGAACACTTTCATATCAACCTTGTTCATCTCAACCATAACTAGTTCAAATGACTCAAATGAAACTAGTTCTAGAGTTGTTCAATTGTTTATATTCTCATAGAAGTATACAAGACACAATTGAAGCAAAATCGATTTTGATTCACTCGAATCAATTCATGAACATTATAGCAACGGTTTGCAAAATATTACATTCCTTATTATATATATATAAATATATTAGTTCATGAACAAACCGATTTTAGAACATGGCCCACTCAAGTATGCAAACGTGTACGCATACCTAAGTGACCAGACTTAGTTTGGGTTCGCCAGTATGCGAACATGTACGCATACCTCCAAACTCAGTTGAATTCCCGGACTTGAACTTACGCCAGTACGCATACGGGTATGCACACTAAGTTCCCGGACTTTCATTAAACAAACCAGTACGCATACGGGTATGCATACTATGGTTCCCGGACTTGGAATAACTTGCAACAAGTAGCATACAAGTACGCATACTGTGCTATATCCAATCATGGTTAATAGTTCTAAACTCTCATTTCAATCATTGAAACATTCTTAGAAGATGGGAATAGATGTCTCACACAAACTATTAGCTTCAAAGCAATTTTCAAGTGATCGAATGATCAATACGAAACATTCCGAGTCTACACCAAATGACTGTCTCACACAAATCATATAAGATGTTACAAGGCGATTTTCACATGATCATCTTTTGACTTTCGTCAAGATTATAAGATGAACCATGTTAAAGCGAAATCTTACCAACGCATATTTCGAGAAATATGTAAGCGAGTTAAACTCAGCTCGAAATATCAAATGTGTATAATGGAAGTCTATATAGCTATACTACTTTTGTCTCAAATAAGAGATAGAGTAGATAGACTTTTGAGTGATAAATGAGTTCAAGTCTCCACATATCTTTTGTTGATGAAGTTCCACAAGCTCCCCTTAGAAGTTTTTCGTCTTCAATCGATGAACGCCGTGAAGTCTAAAGCTCAACTACACTTTCTATCCTAATTCGAGACTTAGCTATAAGTAGACTAGAAATCAAGACTATATAGTTTTGGCAACTAAACCTGACAAACAAGAAAGCAACGCTTGCGAGTTCGACCGAGCAGTGCTCTAAAAAACTGCATAACAACTTGAGAGAGACATACTGAACCTGAAAAAAAACGAAAATGAACACAAAAAATAAAATAAAATATAGTTGTCATGCAAAGTTCATTCTAACAGATGAACACTTAATTCTTTAAAAAAAAAAAGTTCATTCTTAAAGATGAAGACCATATTCTTAACAAAATAACTTCATTTTAATAGATGAACACCTAAATTCTTAACAAAAAAGGAGTTCATTTAACAGATGAACACCTTATTTCTTAACCAAAAAGAGTTCATTCTTAAAGATGAAGACCTTATTCTTAACAAAATAACTTCATTCTGACAGATGAACAACCAACAACAATACTTCTTCTTAACAAAAAAGAGTTCATTCTAACAGATGAAGCCTTATTCCTAACAAACAAACTTCATTCATTCACATTGTTCTTAAAAACAAAAAGAAACAAACTAATCAAAAAAACATAGATTGCAACAAATACTTATCTACAATGCATAAACTGAAACATGATTCATAAACACATTAGGTTTCATGATTAGTTCACTAAACCTGATGAACTCCTGGTGAGGAGAGAAAGACAGCTGATCTACAAATTACTTCAAATGCAAAAACAATCTGATCGTCAAATTACTTATCTACAATGCATAAACTGAAACATGATTCATAAACACATTAGGTTTCATGATTAGTTCACTAAACCTGATGAACTCCTGGTGAGGAGAGAAAGACAGCTGATCTACAAATTACTTCAAATGCAAAAACTCACCAGAAACAAGAAGAATTCCAAAATTATTTCAAATTAAACTCTGCAGATCGAATCAAATCAAATCTTCGTAACAAAAATCAAATCGTCTCTGTAAAAATCGAATCAGTCTTCCTAATCAAATCGAATCTCCATATGATCTAAATCAATCTTCGAATATCAAATATTCGTAAACAAAATCAGCTATGGAAATTCAAAAATTAGTCTTCGAAAACCAAAATCAGCTCCGTAAAATGAAAAAAATCAACTCCGTAAATCAAATCAGTCTTCGTAATCAAATTAATCTGCTGTAAATCGAATTAATCTTCATATTAAATCGATTTAACCCTAGAAAAAAATCGGTTTACAGCAGAAAAAATCGATAGCGGTCAGGGGAGGAGATAAAATATAAATCTGAAACTGATTATATTCTTTCTGAATATATACATTAATGAAAGGGTATTTTAATAACGAAAAAAGTAGATTCCGCTTGGGTGGACAAAACCCGATCACCAAACGATAATTTATAGGACCAAATAAAAAAATATATTTTGAAAAATGACCAACCAGATAGTTGACTGAGTCAACTGAACCAAACTTATTCTAATATATTATTCTTAAGATTATATGGTAGTTCCATCCCTACCTAACGACTTATGTCCTAACCGTAAGTACGATTATGTCCCAGCCGTAAGTAGCAAATTAAAATTACTGCTAGGAGGTTCGATTTTATTAATAAAAACGGCTGGTAAATGACATAACCCCTTATCATTTAATTTGAACTCTTAAATGTTTATCAAATTTACAACAATACCATCATTATTCATTCCTGACTCTGAGTCTTCCGTATAAGAAAGGGGATAATTTGAAAAACCTCAACATATTATGGGGACTCACGGCACCGAATGGCAATCCATCTCTCCACTTCCAGGTTCTCTCTCCCTAAGAGATTTACTTTTTTTGATAATTTCTCTGTAATCTTTGATTTCTAACTGCAATGCTAGTTATGGATTAGGGTTTGAACTCAAATAACCTAATTCTGACTTAATCACGGTTGAAAACTTAGCATGTGTAGACTCAATCATCTTGCCAACATTATTTATACTATTAGTATTCTATTAGTTGGATTTAATTCTTCGATAGTCATGTCCCTAAAGGCATTATTTGGATGCAGAATTAGGTCAAATGGTTTGTGGAACTTGTAGAACTTTGGTTTCTTATCCTAGAGGAGCCCCTCGTGTTAGATGTGTATCCTGTAAAACAGTCAATCTTGTTTTAGAAGGTATGTCAACTCTTATTATCTCCTCTTTCTAGTTATTATTCAAAGAATCAGAAGTTTTTGTTCCCCTTACTTACTAAGGTTTTTGTGGAAGAATATGTTTATGGATGGATACCCAGTAAATTTCTATTGCCGCTAAAAATATTTTTGTTCGCTAAAATAGACATATGGTATCAATTAAATTGTGTAAGTTAAATGGGAAGTACTGTTATTTTTCTTACTTGATCTTTTCAGTTTAACAGATCATCAAATTGGAAATGTGAACTGCGCAAATTGTGAAGTATTGCTGATGTACCCATATGGAGCTCCAAAAGTAAAATGTTCCTGTTGCCATTCAATAACTGATGTTGGGGTAAGTTGTAATAATTTCATAGATAAAAGATGAGTTTTATTAGAAGCAACATTATGACTGGAATGTCTACTATACAAAGATATGCATTAGCGACAAATATAAGACATACATGTCATTGTGTAGTTCTATTCATAAAGACGGATTACGAATAAGTAATAAGCATCCCAATAAATTTAGAAAAATCACCTTGGGGTTAGTAGTGGACTACCTATTTTCGGCTGGTGGCTTCCTTTCATGTCCGATCTAAGCGAAGTAGTTATCATCATAGGAACTCAGGTATTTGTTGCAGTTCACGGCAGTTTTTCTTATACATTGATAATCTTTAGAACGAATGGTATATCAGAATTTTCTATATGGTAGTTGGCAGACTATCGGTGGCCATAGCAAAGGAGGAACCATAACATAAGAAGAGGCAATGTGAAACTCTTTGAATATTCTGTATTCATTGTTGAAATTTTGATTCATTAACAGAGCTGATCTTTCACTAGTTAGGAACTTAGACTCTTAGCTCTCTTATCTGAGTTCTGCTTTTCTCTTCGTCTGTCCTCCACCAAAATCTAACCTCCTCCCTATATGCATGTAGGAGCACAACCAACGCCCTCGCCTTTCTGATCAACAGGGGCCACCTCCACACGCTGTAAGTTAGAAACATTTTGAACAACATTCGACTGAATGAGCTGGTTGATCGTGAATATGTGCTTGGCTTCAACCTTTGTTTTTGGAGTCTCATTTTAATTTCTGCACAAGCTTCAAAGAGTCGCATGTTTATGTATAGAACCAGTGGGAATTGTCTCAATAAAGAACTCAGTAAGACTACGGTCCTGTTTGGATTTGCTAGGTAATTCTTTTATGGGTATTCATATTTTTGTGAAGCAATAGTACTACTGTCTGCATCCATTAATTGTCCGATCTATCAGATTTGTTGTAAAAGTCCCATGTAGGATATAGGGATGGTGTTCCTGACAAAGCTGATCTGAAAATCATCCATCTGTTATGAACCTTCATACAATTCAGCACAACTTGGGTCAGGTAGCAAATTGGACGTGTATTTGACATTTGCTAGTAGTGATCTAGGTTCTTTCAGTGAAAAGTTTGATCTTCATGGAATTTTAGGTTGGCCTTTTAGCAAATGCAGGCTAATCAAAATCCCCCGTCATTCTTCCTATAATTTTCTCACCATGGTCCTGTTGATTCAACATTGATTTTGGCGCTTTACAGAGCTTTTCTCGCCATGATAAACTCTGAATATTGAAGAATCTCTCTGTAGAAGTCCCATGGATTGTTGTGGCCTGTGGGGTGAAGCTGAAAGTGTTGCCAGAATAATCAAAAGATACATGTATCTGTACTCCAAACTTGAAACAAAACTTTTGAACCCCAAATAATGTTAAGGACATAAGAGAAAACAGAACCAGATTTACAACCCAGGAGATGCTTTATATCTAACATGAACTAGTCATGGGATTCCTCTCATGTGGGAATGATATTGGGGCACCACAAATTAGACTGCTCAGCGAATGGCTAGCAATATCATCTTAACACCCATTCCTCTTGTTTGGTGGGAGGAGTTGCACATTGCACCATAAGCAGCATTCCAGCAGAAGTCGCGTGGAACACCTTGACGCCCCACATGTTTAAGCCTGGTATCTGGTGGGTTCAAAATTTATGTCAAACTCCTCTCATGACTGACACACAATTTACGCTAGCTTTCCAAAAGATCTGTAACAACTAAGAGCAACCGCAGTGGGCGACTAAACCCATTTATTTGGTCTTAGAACCAGACGTAGGGGGACGGACCATCGACCAAATCCCAGACTAGACCATACCCAAATTTAGTAGAGTGGTGATATAGTGTTCGCCCCACACCAGGCGTTGATATACTCCACGCCCCACCAAACGTAACGTAGTCTACGCCCACGCCGGCGTGCTTTAAACCTCCGCCCCAAATTCTTTTTTTTTTTTCTTTAATGTGGGGTGTGGTTTATACCTCCGACCCACTCATTTTTTAGGCAGTATATTTGGGGCGTGGATTATACCAACGCCCCATTGTTTTGATTTTTTTTTTTTTTTTTTTTACATTTTTCGGAACTGTGTGAACGTATACTTCACGCCCCACACCAAAGCGAACATATACTTCACGCCCCACACCAGGTGTTGGTATAGTTTACGCTCCACCAAAATTTAGTCTTCCACCCATAGCGTCACACACCATACTAAACCCAAATTTTACTCTTTTTTTCCCTCTTTGGTCTTTGGTTTTACTCGCACCACACTGCAGTTGCTCTAAGTAGACGGTAAATCAAAGAGGGAAGAATATATTGCCGGTAATTTAAAATAAAGTTTATCGGAAATAAAATCTTGCAACAATCTTTACCACCATAAAGACAGTATTTTTCTTACCAAGCCAAAGTCAAACCAAGATTTTAAGTATTTTGTAAGCTGGTAGGTGGTCCTTGAGTTTCACTCTCTGCTCTATTTCTGAACTAAGATCTTAGGGTTTCAGTTTTCTTAATACCCCCTATCATGGCAGTTTCTAATCATTTCACTGCAATTTCATCAAGAATCCTAAAATCTTCACCTCCAAAAGCCTTCGTTACCAATCAACAAAGAATTCCCTCAAAAACCCAAGTGAATTATAATCTCAGTTCCAGAAATCCAGTACATAATCTCTTCTATAATGCTAACAGTTTTCAGAAACCCTCAACTCATTCTCTTCCTTACCCTAATTACAATCCAGTTGAAAATCTATTCACTGGAATTGTCGAAGAAATGGGTGAAATTAAAAAATTAGGCTATGCTGAAGATGGTGGATTTGAGATGAAAATCTCTGGAAATGTTATTCTTGAAGATGTTAAACTTGGTGATAGTATCTCAGTTAACGGTACTTGTCTTACGGTCACTGAATTTGATAAAAAAGAATCTGATTTTTCAGTTGGATTAGCACCAGAAACCCTAAGAAAAACTTCATTGATCGAGCTCGTAGCGGGTTCGAGAGTTAACTTAGAAAGAGCTTTACTGCCGAGTACTCGAATGGGTGGTCATTTTGTTCAAGGGCATGTGGATGGTACTGGTGAGATTGTATCATTAGAATTTGAAGGTGATTCATTGTGGGTGAAAGTGAAAACACCACCGGAAGTGTTGAAATTTATTGTACCTAAAGGGTTTATTGCTGTGGATGGAACTAGTTTGACTGTTTGCAAGGTTTTCGATGAGGAAGAATGTTTTAATTTCATGTTGGTTGATTATACTCAGCAAAATGTTGTTATTCCTTTAAAGAAAGTTGGGCAAAAAGTTAACTTGGAGGTTGATATTCTTGGGAAGTATGTTGAGAGGCTTCTTCAAAGTGGCTTCACTAGCAACATTACACCCACATAATCCTTCGTGAAATTCTGGCTTTGGTACTTGTTTTTACTCTCCTCTCCGAGTTCTCTTGATCATGTTTTTCAATTTTCGTTCTAATTTTGTTCATTTCAAGTTTAGAATAATGATGAATAATTTTTTTTTCTTCATGTTTTTGTGGCTTCTTAGATTACTCTTTTTAGCAGTTCAGAATTGTTAAGTTGTTGATGTCTGACCAGAAACAGAAAAACTATTTATAAGTGAATTCACTTTCGGATAAGAATGTGCATCACAATTCACAATTAGAGAATGTCAAATTGCTTGAATAGAGAATTGAGTGGCACAATATATTAAGTATATATTTGGTAGCACTAACACGAAGACGTTCTTCTCATTTTAATGATCTCAAACATCACATGGAGCCTTTTGTATGCTTCCAAACATAAGAGTGATCAATCAAAGTATTAGAAAAATCTTCTATGTGGATGTCTAGGACTATGATCGATTTTTATGTCTAAACTTTTTAACCTTTCACTAGCAGTTCAATCAACACTAATACTTGTAAAATTAGGAATTAGTGAAACAGTAGATAACAGAAAATCGGAAACAATATAGTGTGATTGTGCTCCTGTGTGGTGGTTCTTACGGAGAAACCAAATGCGGCGGTTAGTAATATGGGCTAATTAGTAATAGTTTGCTTCAGTTCAGACAGCAATGATTGACCAGTTACTGCTACATTGCTGGGTTGCAGTGGAAATGATTGACTGCTTACTTATTAATAATTATTAGAAATGGGTTGACCAGTTACTGCTACATTATTGGGTTGCAGAGGAAATTCAATTCTGTATGATAGGCTACGGGAAGGTGTCCGTGGCAAGTCTGATGAGCATTTTTCTGTGAAGCAAAATATGATCAATAAAAGAGCAGAGAAGAGCATTAAATTAAAGGAAGGTTCTATTTATTTTTAAGTTGTAGGTTTCTGATGGCATGGTCCATGTATGGAAGAACCAGGTTTGAACAATTTCCTTTGATTGGATTAAAAATGTCCCAGAACTTTAAGATTCAAGTACATGACTTGATAGGGATGAATCCTTCTTTTTAAATGGTAGTTCTTCTCGTTGAATATTATTTTGATCGTCAAAACAGTAAGAAACCTAAATTAGTGGGGAAATTCATCTGCATAATACTTCTCAACTGTTTCTTCAAATTGTACTTCATGATATTTTCAAGGTTCGGATTTCGTAGCGATTCAGAGCACTTGTACCTGTGTGTGGATTAGAAGTCCGTCAATTGCATGGCTTCAGTGTGTGTATGCGTCGCTTGCCTTGTGGACGATGCACTTTTCATGCTCTATGTGGATTAGATGTCCATCAACTGCATGGTTTCTGTGTGTATGTGTTGCTTACCTTGTGGACGATGAGCTTTATTCATGCTGGAGGAGGTTTTTTTTTTTGGATTGATATTCATACTACATGATTGAGCATATGAATGTTTGAATCTTCTTGTTGAACTCTACATTCTTCAACTGTTCCTCCTCGCTAGCAAGTGCTTGCTTCAACAGTTTTAACCTGCACACTCTAGTTTAACCTGCACGTGCACGTCTGAAAGCTTCATAACAGGAAATCCATTTTTCAGTTTTAACCTGAACACTCTAGTTTAACCTGCACGTCTGAAAGCTTCATAACAGGAAATCCATTTTTATCCGATGGTCACCGACATCCGTTATTGGCCACCTTACATCGGTGTAAAGAAAGATTTGTCCGGAAGATTTTATCTTTTTCGGACAAATAAAAAGTATAATACGATGAGGCAGGTTTCGTTTACAGGCCTCTATTGACAACATCTTATATGCATGGCCTGCCTTTAGATCTTGCTTATTAATGGCCAAAATTAAAATTAAAATTATATGTAATGGCCTAGATGCAAGACAAGTGAACCCAAAGGTATCGCGATCAATCGCTGAGTAGCTCATAAAAGATTTCAAAATTCAAAAGCAAAAATGATTAGAATTTGTGGTTCGGAATCAAGATTCCCTTTTTCATGTAGTAAGGAATATATTTAATGTCCGCTTATTAAGCGTTCAAAGTTGCTTCTGTAGCATAGTGGTAGTGCGTTCCCTTCGTAAGGGAAAGGTCGTGAGTTCGATCCTCACCAGGAGCTTCTTTTTTGGTCCGATAGCCATCTAATCAGGTCGTGATTTAGAACTTTAGTCTATTATTATTAGTTTTTTTTTTATTCACAGATTATTGAGCTTGGAGTGAAGAGAAGTCTATTATTATTAGTTTTTTTTTTTATTCACAGATTATTGAGCTTGGAGCGAAGAGCAACAAGTTCAGACTTGGAAATCGCCAAAATTTAATCTCACCAGGAGTTTTTTTGTTTGGGGTCCAATGGCCATCAAATCATAGGGAAGGGAACGGTCGTGAGTTTGATCCTCACCGGGAGCTAGCTTTGTTTGTCAAATGGACATTCATTCGTAGATTTTTAGTCTATTATTATTGTTTTTTTTTTATTCATAGATTTTTGATTTTTTTTTAATAGGCTTCTTTTTGTTTTTGGATTTTTTTTTTTGAAAAAAATCATAGAATTGTTGGTATAATTTTTTGATTTATTATTATATTCATCAATATATGCATTTCAATTTAAAAAATTCGAATATTGATTTTTCTCATTTTTTTAAAACACAGGAAAGGTCGTCTGTTGGACCCTCACCGGAATTCTAGAGTTAGTTTTTTTAGTCAATGGACATCTAAGTCTCACCATAGATTTTCTTAGTTTATTATTATATTATTTACTCCAACATTTTTTTTTTGGTAAAAGTGTTGGTCTGAATCTTCACTAGTATCTAATTTTCGTTGGTTGCACATCTAGTCGTAGATTTTTAGTTATTATTTTATTAAAATCAGAAACATATTCATGTCCAACACTGATGGTGATTTTTTTTTAATTAAAAAAAAACACCTCAGGGGGCCAATATATTAGAAAAAATAGGATTGTACAGAGGTTTGGTGGGTAACCTGGCAACAAGCAACACCCTTTTGAATAGCATCACCTAATCTATGAAAAATGAAACTATCATGACTACTGTTCGCATCATTGTTAGCTATGCAATTTTTGAGTCTCTCCATAAAAGCAATAGTTTCTTCAGCAAGCTCACCTATGGTAGCAAAAGCCAATGTGCCGAAACCATATCCATAAGTTGTGCACTTTTCTAAGTATTTGTTGCGTTTACGTAAGACAACACCGGAGATAGCCTGTCAAGGAGTGAGAGAACATCCACTACTGAAAGGTGAAAAACCAATGACATCCAGACACATGTGCTGACCCTTCTCCCTACTATAAACAAGGATGTATGCAGGCCTCAAAGCATTTTTAGTATCTGAAAGAAAGCCGAAAGCCACCTCTTTCCTAGAACCCCTGCCTTGTAGCACATATCAGCCAAAACATCGCGAACAAGATCATGACAATATTTGGAATTTTTGAAAAACATTTGGAATATCTAGTGCGTAAGAATCGTCACAACCAAGAAGAATTTTTTTGAAGATTCATCTTCATCCTACATATAGAATAACAAAGTCAACCATATATAACACACTAACAGTTGTATAATAAAGTTTGCATAAGCCATTTGCGTATAACTAAGCAGTATTATATGCTCTGTTGAGAATTATGAATATGACAACGGGTTAATTTCTCTGGTGCATCATTATTTTAGGGTTATGTTTTTCTTTCACCATCGTTTAATTTAATCAATGAGTTTTCCCAAAATTGCTAAAATCCTACCTGGATCAACAATTTACAATTCAACGTGTATGGATTAAAAGGGCTAGGGCTTTGTTTCATGAAGTTATTTCTTTTCCGAAAACATAAAAATAAAAAACACTAAGAACCCTAATTAATTAGTTATTTGTCTTTTCTCTTCTTCTTCACCAAAAACACTAAGAACCCTAAAATCTAAATGGTGAAGACTCATTTATCTCAAAAAGTGAACAATACCGACATGATCATTCATAAATTAAACTCCAAAGCAAAAGTGTTTGCTCCCACAAAACCTGGCTTGTAATTAATAATAAAACTTATCGAGTCCCCGAATTACAAAAATTTCTTTTGATGATTTGTTTGAGTTACTTTTAGTTAATGTTCAATCTTTAGGGCAAGAATAATCTTAATATTAATTTGGTTTTAGGAATATGATCAAAATTGCATGGGTATGTACGTAGACTTCAATCGGATCCGGGCAAGGAGTCTAAAAATTCGACGTTTACAGGCGACATTAATTTTTTCTTCTTCAAAAATCGGTTATTTGATTGACGATAATAATTAACCGTTAATTAGTCCATGTGAGCGTACACGTACGTGCATCCATTATGTATGGGTACACTTACTAATAAGAGTAACAAAGACCACGATGAGCAATATGGATCCCTCATGTTCGTATATTAAGGTTGTACACGTGATATACGTAAAGTTGCACATATGTAGTGCAAGTACTCAAACAAATCCTTTTACTCGATTCGCAAATGGTGCATGTACTTTTGGGATACATGCACGAGGGTATACGTGGGCTGTTGGTTATCAGTTCCATATATTAAAAAAATGTCTAGTATGAGCGAGACCTGTCATCTCTGTACATTAAGGTAATATATACTTTTTACGTACAATTAAGCGTGTCTACCATTAATCGAGAGTAACAAAAAAAATTCTTTATATATAATTAGGAAAAGGTTCATATGCTTTTTATATACACGTGTAATATGAGTTATTGGTTAGCGTTATCTTCCTCAATTTTTCAAGTAGGATGCATGCACCTAGAATGCCCGTACGCACATACGTGAGGATACCCGTGGTACTATTCATCATCTCTCCATCGGGATGTTAAGACTATTTTTCGTCTTTATGCCTTTGGAATTATTCATTTCCTTTCACTGCGATGTGAATGACATTATGCATAAATAAGAAAAGTGAGAGAAGAAATGAAGATAATGAATATCTAGAAATATTTAGATACATGCAGTGACCCAAGTACTTGATATATTACATTCTCTCACAGTAAAAATGCATATATATCAACATTATGAGTGTGGATGCATGAGGATAAACATAAACTTCGGTACAAAGATCATGGAGGTGGTGTCGAGTAAATGGGATTCTAAGTTATTGAAAAGACGAGGGTACCCAAATACACCACAATCCTTTTGTTTCAACCTATAAGACCTCGACCGAATGTGATCATCTATGGACAGAGTCGAGACAATACGATAAATTGGTTCACGTTTCGTGTGATTGTCTATGGATACGAGATCGAGACAATACAACAACAAGATAACTTGTGTGATTGGCTATGGGTGCAAGATCAAGACAATACTACAACAAACTATGTTACTTGATAATATGTTCGGTAATAACCAAACTCTATAGGATCACTATCAATTAATGCGGAGTTAAGGTATATGTGTATTTCATTATTATAATAAACAATTATAATGCGGAAATCAAAGTAAAAGACACATCAAGATTTTGTTAACGAGGAAACCGCAAATGCAGAAAAACCCCGGGACCTAGTCCAGTTTTGAATACTCTCAGAATTAAGTCGCTATACAAAATCCAATACTTACTTCGTATAGTTGAGCCCAATCAGACTACCCCTAGCTACTTAGTTCCCTCAGTATCCCCGCGCCTTCGATGTCTAGAGTCACTCATATGAATAACAAGTCCTTTGGAACGTATTCCAAACAACAAAGGAAGAATATGTTTGGCAACCACTTTAATCAATCTTGCTACAAGATTTAGATGAGTTATTGACAAAGTCCCTTATGTTTAATCTAATACTAATAAACTCTTTTGTCTGGTTAGATCAATCTAACTTTAAATACCGAAATAGTCAAGTATAGATTCACACTCAATCAATATAAATCCAAAGAGAAATATAGGGAATGCCGATCTCACGCAACTAAACAATTAGATATATCAAAGATAAATTGATTCTAGTTGGATCCCAGCCGATCAAGGTTTGTGCACAAAATTCACAAGATACGAAAACTAATAAGAATTCTTCTTCGTCTTCAAATCTTCTTTTACCTTCAAAACCTGCACAATACCACTTGAATCTCTTGTGATCAATCACACACAAAACGGAGTCTGTTAATAATGGATTATCACAAGATGTCTTTAGATCTAACAATAGTTCTAAAGATCCCGTCGATACTCTGATCTAGTTTGAGAATCTTATATCAGAAGAGAATATTCTCAAGCATAAACAAACTAGGTGCAGTCAAAGTTTCAACAACCGTTAGTCAATCAAATCAATCGAAAACCAATAACACTTCAATTATCTAGTTTCCCACCAATGGTATTTGCAGAGCTTCTTGATCCCACAGAAGTCTTTAAACGAGCGGTCGTAAGAGATTTCACCTAATTAAGATGCTTACCTCTTCGAATAGACGGCTCCACCAGAAACAACAAGAAATGAAGTTTGCCTGGCTCTTAGGATAGTTTGCTAGATATGAAACTTAGGTATTTATAGACCAAGGATGTTTGGACATAAAGGAATTTTCAAAACCGAAAGTATTCTCAAGATATGCAATGATTGGAAAAATCCGGTTTTCATAATTACAATAAATGCTTATCCAATATTTCCAAAATCTCTAAATAGAAAATATCCAATTAGTAAATGCACATTACCAATTTTTATTCGATAGAGATATCCAATTAGTAAATGCACACTAAAAAATTCGTTACCTCATTTTCTGCAGCCTATTCTCCTCAGAAAGATATCATTAAGCGCAAGTTCAAATAAGAACTCTCCCCCAGTATGTTGTCATCCTCTCGCAAGAACAAAAGAACAACAACAAAGGCAACTTTTACCAGAGAAAGGTTAAATTGGTTTTAACTAATGCGTGCCAATAACAAAAGTTGAAAACCCGAAACACATATGTTATGCTAAACACAACTCATGAAAACACAAATTGATTCAACATATTGTGACTTTTCACATATAAGTTTCAATCGGAACACCTTATGATCCTCTGATAAAGCCTACCAACATGGGATAGAACTTAATCCCGCTAAATCAAAAAGCCACACAAATCATAAGGGTTACATTCATATGAGATCGAATGTTAAGGTTAATAAAAACCGAAATCAGACATCTCATAAACTGAATACACATAAAAAAAATATAAACATTCATTCACAGGTTATGTAATCAGTAACTATCACATAAAACAAAAAATTATAAAATAATAAATTTATTCATAAATAATACTGATAATTCAAAATAGACCTTATACAATAATTGAAGTAAATCAACACATTGATGTCTATTTTTCTGGATCAAGTATTACAACATATAACTTAATCCCTAGTGATGCTCTGAGTGTTCATTGAGGTTATTTCACTGTTCAAGTTCTTGAGTCTTCTCTTTTATTTCAGATGATTGAGTCTCCTCTTCAAAAGATTTTCCTCCACAATCAACTTCAAAAGATTTGACTCGAGCCACTCTTCATTCTTTACAGAGCTTCCAGTTGTTCACGAGCAATTTCAAAATCTCGCATTAGCATAAGCATGAGCTCAAAAGATATTTGATTCCTCTTATGTTCCTTTTATAAATAACACTTAATGTCAGTGGGAAGATTAGTTTCAAGCTTCTGTAATTGGGAATCAATATCAATAGTACTTTCACCCATCTTGAGCCGCATACTGATTGTGGAGGAAAGAATCATTTCTTAAGATGTTTTATATATCAAATATAACTTGGTTTCCAAGTTTTAAAACACCTAACAAGGTATTTATTTGAATAAAACAAGCGTGAAAATATACAAGTTCGGAAATAAAGGAAAGATTTTCCGAAATATTATTGACAAGAAAATTTGAATATCTCTTGTATCACTTTATCATGAACTTTCCTAAGATCGAAAGTTTTCTTCTAAATAGAAAAAGGATTCCAAATTTAAAAAAATACTTAAGTTGTTCATGATACAAATATATCGAGTATAATATTATAGATCTTACATGTTCCCGGTGCTCTTTTAAGAACTTCCCATTTATTTAAATCGAGCACAAATTTTAGCAAGTTCTGATCAACAAACTTAGTTGTTAAATTGAGCTCTTAATGGCACAATATTTCGCATGGAACAAGATCTATCTTGATGTTTTCGGACATCTTCCTTGTTGGAACAATTCCAAGAATAGGTTTCACACATATGTAAGTCACAGCTTGAATGATCTGATCCGACAGATAGATCTACTCGAGTATGAATAGAATTATTAGTGTGACTAGAAACCTTTTGAGTCATGAGTTGAGCAGAACTCTTAGATCGACCCAGAAATTCCTTGGAACATGACAACATCTTTTGATTAGATTGTTTCCTTGTTTCTAATTTGGACAATTGATCGATAACAAAACTGCATGATCTGAAATCATTAGTTTGTGTGCATGTAAGCTGATCTTTGTCACATTCATGGAGATAATCCTAGTTACTGTAAACGACAATTTTTCTTGACCGGATATTAGTGAAAGTATTATGCTTTGAAACACATCTCTTTTGATTCTTGCAAGTAGTTAGACTATTAGAATCAAAACATTGTTTATTAGCTAAGAGATTCTGAGAGATGTAATCACATATACTTGTCTTCACTAATAAAAAATTTCTGACTTTAAGATTATTTCCAGAACTTTCAGATTCAGTTTCAGGAGAAAATGGAACTGTCTTTTCATCTTGACATAGACTAAATGTGATTATCATCATGTCAGGAGGTTCATGAATTTCAAGATTTTCTTGAGTCAAAGCTTCTTCATGAGACCTGGTTTTTATCAAAGAGTCTTTGATAATATTTTTGACATATGGATAATATATATATATTTTTTTAGATTATAATTTTTAGCAAGCTTTCTGAAAAATTTAATCTCATCACTATCATCTGAATCTGACTTATGTGTCATAGGTATTTGTTTTCTTATTAACACATCATGGTTAATATTCCCTGAATTGTGTTCAACCAGTGAACTAACAGTGAAGAGTTGTTTATCAGGTTCTGAAAAGAAATCGACTTTCTGAAGTATATTATCTTCTTGCTTTATGTTAACTGAATCATCTATTAGATTGAATTCTTATAGGTTGGATCGCACTAAACACAGATTGTTAGATCTTTTCGTGATTTGTCTGCTCTGATACCAATTGAAAAGACGAGGGTACCCAAATACACCACAATCTTTATGTTTCAACATATAAGTCCTCTACCGAATCTGATCGTCTAAGGATAGAGTCGAGACAATACAAAAATTTAGTTCACACTTCGTGTGATTGTCTATGGATACGAGATCGAGACAATACAACAACAAGATAACTTATGTGATTGACAATGGATACAAGATCGAGACAATACTAAAACAAAGTGTGTTACTTAATAATAGGTTCGGTAATAACCAAACTATATAGGATCACTATCAAGTAATGCGGAGTTAAAGTATATGTGTATTTTATTTTATTATAATAAACAATTATAATGCGGAAATCAAAGTAAAAGACACAACAAGATTTTGTTAACGAGGAAACCGCAAATGCGGAAAACCCCAGGACCTAGTCCAGTTTTGAATATTCACAGAACTAAGCCGTTATAAAAAATCTAATACCAACTTCGTATAGTTGAGACCAACCAGACTACCCCTAGCTACTTAATTCCCTCAGTATCCATGCGCCTTCGACTTCTAGAGTCACTCACGTGAATAACAAGTCCTTTGGATCGTATTCCAAACAAAAAAGGAAGAATCTGTTTGGTAACCACTCTAATCAATCTTGCTACAAGATTTAGATGAGTCATTGACAAAGGCTCTTATGTTTAATCTAATAAACTCCTTTTTATGGTTAGATCAATCTAACTTTAACTACCGAAATAGTCAAGTATAGATTCACACTCAATTAATATAAATACCAAAGTAAAATATAGAGAATGTCGATTTCATGCAACTAATCAATCAGATCTATCAATGATAAACTGATGCTAGTTGGATCCCAGCCGATCAAGGTTTGTGCACACAATTCACAAGATACGAAAACTAATAAGAATTCTTCTTCGTCTTCAAATCTTATTTTATCTTCAAAACTTGCACAACACCACTTGAATCTTTTGTGATCAATCACGCACAGAACGGAGTATGTTAACAATGGATTATCACAAGATGTCTTTAGATCTATCAACCGTTCTAAAGATATCATTGATACTCTGATCTAGTTTGAGTGAATCTTATATCAGAAGAGAAGATTCTCAAGCATAAACAAACTAGGTGCAATCAAAGTTTCAACAACCGTTTGTCAATCAAATCAATCAAAAACTAATAACACTGTAATTATCTAGTTTCCCACCAATGGTACTCGTAGAGCTTCTCGATCCCACAGAAGTCTTTGAACGAGCGGTCGTAAGAGATTTCACCTAATTAAGATATTTTCCACTCCGAATAGACGGCTCCATCAGAAACAACAAGAAATTAAGTTTGCATGGCTCTTAGGATAGTTTGCTAGAAATGAAAACTTAGGTATTTATAGACCAAGGATGTTTGGACATAAAGGAATTTCCAAAACCAAAAGTATTCTCAAGATATGCAATGAATAGCAAAATTCAGTTTTCATAATTCCCATAAATGCTTGTCCAATATTTCCTAAATCTCTCAATAGAAAATCTCCAATTAGTAAGTGCACATTACTAATTTTTATTCCATGGAGATATGCATTAATTGCTGGTAATTGAAGCATATAAAACCAAAAACCTTAAAAGATTGTTAATTTATTTCGGCACAGGATCACCTTGAGTACTAAGGAATATCTTTGAACAATAAATGATAAGAGTTACTGCTCGTGTTCAAAGTATGTTGACATCTTTTTACTGCAAATCCTTATTTCATATTTACATGGATTTTCATTCTTGGATTCGGTTATACCACACTTCCAAACAAGTTTAAAATTGGTTTGTCTGAATTCCAAGACTACTATGTGATTGATCATCAAATCACATACATGGGTTCAATTGGTTCTACCTATCACTAGGATCGGTTATACCTAAATATGGAAATACTTGTGATCGGTCACACAGTCACTAGGGTCGGTTACACTAGTTACAAGGATCAGTTCCATCTACACATGTGTTGATGGTGGTTTTTAACTTAGGGTTGAAATCATAAAACCTTACATCTGATGTGACGTCACTCTGTAAGGAAACGGTGCCATGAGTGCTAACCTCTCCACCAGCATATTTATTGAGCCGTTCAATATACTTACATAAAATTTATCCAGACTGGCGAATGTAGCAACCATCCCAGATGTTCTGTAAATTTCGGCGCCTCGCCTATATTCAACTTAAAATAAGTTCCTTTGAATGCCTTATATGTTATGTTCTCCGGCTGAACCCTTAATGTTGATATGGCATGACGATTTGTGTTCGCTCGCAGTAGAGTAGCACGAATTTCCAAATACCAAGGATAAGGTCTTTGCATAAGGTATTCAATCAGAAAAGCATGCTGCTCTCTGGCAATGAACTTAAAAGACCTCTGTGTCAACACATATAGTTCAATCAATTGCCCTGACTAACTTGCAGTATATCAGACCTTGCTTGTCGAAATTAAGCCTAGGCGAACTAGGTAATCAATCCACCACGGATTAGCAGGTGCAAAAACTTGCCCAGAATCAGAAAACAGGTAGCCGCAGCAGCAAAGGGAGGCGTGGCCATGCCTTAGGCCAACTGGCGCCACCTGCCATTGGCCACACCACTTCCTAAACCGGCCCTATTTCTCTCGACCAATCGTGTCGCCTGATAGGGTGTAGAATACATCCTATTTACTATCTATTGTTTATGCTTTCTGTGCTATTTTTCTTGTAAATTATGTATTTTACGCTTGTTTTGAGTTTTATAGCTACTATGGAGTCGCACGAACGAAAAGAAAAAGAAATCACCCAATTTGAACCAAAAGGATAGAACGGTCATTTCACAAGCAAACACTATCTTGAGCCCGGTCATGGTTAGGGGGCAACTCTGTTTTGAAGGAGCACTAAATACAACCGATTCAAAGTTAAGGGGCTGTCATCTGGTTAACCCTTAGCAAAGGACCGGATCTTTGAATATCCATACCAGACTTTCATACCCCTACCCTAAATTGAGAGACACTTTACTCTTTGTTTTATTCATTCTCACCGAAATTGAGAAGAAACACGAGACAATGGCTGCGTCAGAAATCGAGAGAGATTGGAGAGGAATTAATGGGTTTGTTGGTTGATAAATCGAGAGAGAGAAGCAGATCGAAACCCAGAAGATCAGACAGAGAAGAAATTAGGGTTCGATGTTACATCTGTGAATCGAGATTGAGACGTTGCTGCTGTTGGTTCCGAGAGACCAGATCGATACATAGCGATAATGATTGACGAGCTCATGGTGAAGAAATCAAAGAAGAATGAGAGATTGAATCTGTTACAAGAAGAGAAGGAGCGAATCGGTGATGATGTGTTGAGTTCAAAGCAGAAATTGAGTTGGATAGAAGAATGGAGTGTTGGTGGTGCTGTGTTTGAATCTGGTGCTGCTAATAACACAGAGAGGAAGATATTAAATGGGTTTTTTGGAGTATGAACTGGTGGATATCAAGATCGATGATGGGTTCTGGTGATGAAGACAGGGCAGAATTGATGCCGCTGTTAATCGAAGCAAGTCATGGTTTTGGTCACTGCAACTGAAGTTAGAGATGGATCTTTGGTTATAACTCAGCTCCTGTAGTGGCGGATGCTAAATGGGTTTGGTGCTGTTCGAGAAACATTAGCTCGCCGTGAAACAAATGGGTTCAAATCGGCTTAAGGGTTGAACCTGTTGCTGTCAGGGGTTGTGGTGCTCTTGGAGCCAAGAGATGAGAATGGGGAAATAAGTTGAGCTGCTATTCATAAGTCACATGGAATGAAGATGAATGTTAGGAATGGTGCAAGAAAGTGTTGGTGCTGCTGATTACATGGGTTAGAGTCTTAATGGCATAAATTGAATATGTTTTTTGATTTGAATCTGCAACCGAAGAACAAATGAAGGAGGGTGGTGGTAGCAGGTGAATAAGCTGCAGAATGGGTCTGTAATTGAGCAGTGTGAAGTTAAGAAAAGATGGGTTTTGTGATTGTTAGTCTGTCGATGAATCAGAGATGGGGTTTTGGTGCTGTTGATGGTCTGCTGAATGAAGCTCATTATGGAGTTGTTCTGAGCTGCTGGATAATAGAATGAAGATGGGTTTTGATTTGATTGGCAGTGGTGTTGAGGCTGAATCTGACAGAGAAGAAATAAGGTTGCATGATGGAATTGTTGGTGGAGCAACTGGTGTTGGTGGTTCAGGTGGTGCTGAGTTGATGTTGCAGGTGCAGATAGAATGCAACAATTGAGATGAAAGTGCTTGTGTATGAATTGCAGGAAAGCCACACTGAAGAATGAATTAGATGAATGTGTTAGGATTGTTACAGGGAATTGGCCTGAACTCGGCCCGAGGAAATGCCCAGAAATAAACAGAACTCGGCCGGTTTTCCCTTACGGCGAGTTAACTCAGTACCGGCCGACGAGCCGATTCAACCCAATCTAGTTAGACCCAATCAGCCGAGTTAGAAGCTGACTCAGTAGCTGACTTCTCTTTCTTTGACCCATTGACTAACAACTTGACCATTTGACTGTTATCTTTAACAGAATCTGACGGAATATTCCGTCGACGGGAAAAGAAATTTCCAGTGACCGGCGGCGACTTTTCTGGCCGGATTCCGGTGATCCCAGGATTTCTCCGGCGATTCAATATGTGCAGAATTTCGTGAAGAGTATTCTAGACTCATGAGTGTGAAGACTCGGACTTGGAATTGGATGGAGAATTTGGCTCAAATTTGGAAAGAGAAGATGGAAGATTTGAGAAAGACTTGAAATTGGAAATTGAATTATTAAAGGAAAGAGATTCTATTCCTTGGAAGATTTGGAGAACATTGAAGCCTATAAGTAGAGAAGTTCTCTACACATCTTTTATCTATCTTTTTACACATCTCTCTACACACACAACACTTGTGTTTTTGCTTGCTTTTCAAAATTCTTCTTTTAATTATTTGCGTGAACTTGAAAAATTCTCCCTTTGATTATTTGTTTGAATTTCAAAAACATGAGTAGCTAATTTTCTTATTGATTGAGGATGAATTCCTAGTTCTTAATATATGATTTGAGTTTTGTTTCAATTCTATCTTGAAGTTTTTCACATGATTATCGTTTGTTTTTACTAATAGGAATGTTTATACATTCATGGTTGATTGATAGATTGTTTAGAGTGCACGCTAAATTGATTTGTTAAATTGATCTAAAGCTAGTGAAAGTTAGGGGATAAGTAATTGTTTCTTGACTCTTTACATAAGTAGCAAACACGAGACCTTGCGGAGGGATTCCGTGGAGCAATTGTGTGTGAAAACAACGTTAGCAAGTAGACCTTGATCTAAGAGTCTAACTACTAATATTAACCTAATAAGTTCATAAATCTTAATGCGTTTATTTAAATTACATCTAGAGTGATTTACTACTAGGTGGTTTGGTAAATAGAATCCGGTAGTCGAGAACTTCCGTATCCGGTGATACAAGGGATTTAGGGGTTTAGCACTGATCTAGCTGCTTTACCTACGGTTGGTGATAATCTGTGACTAATAACATGTGGATGAAAATCATAACTTGAATCATTATTTTGCAACGAAGAAGGATTCCTTGATCTTGTCTCTCTTATTGATTTCAACTTTATCTTTTAATTGCTTTGTTTACTTTCTTTTGCTTTACACCCCCTTTTTGTGACAATTTTTACAACTAGAATCTCTTGCTCCTCGTGGGAACGAACTTGACTACACTATATTACTTGTTAATTAGGTGGAAAAATATTGATTAATTTGTTGTGGTTACGACACGCATCAAATTTTGGCGTGGTTAAGCATGTATTTAAAAAAAAAATTAAAAACATTAAAAAAAAAAAAAGTTTTACATAAAACCTCCAACTTTTAGAGATTTTAGAGTCACTAGCATACTTCTAGGTATGTTTACATAGAGATTCTGACCGACATAATTGAACTTGGAAATGTTAGGGAACTACATTCGGATTTCTTGCTTGTTAGAGTGTTAAATAATGGATTTAATCATGCCGGTGATGCAAATTTGGTGCAGGGAGAAATGCATTATTAGAGTTGCTGATCAATCATTAGTGGAGACTACCCGTATTCATATCATGTGAGGCACCAACCAAATATTCTTTGTAGTTGACTAAAGAGCTTTCTTTTGAGTGTGTGTCACCGTACGTTAATTCCGGGTAGAATGGTGAGCTACCCAACCTCCAACCAATAGAAGCACTACTCTTTGATCTCTTGAGTGCTAATTTTGTCAATCATGAGGGTGACGTCTATAGATGAAAGCCTTCTTCTTGTAGTTCGATTTGCAGTTAGCACCATTCTCTCCACAACAACGGATCCATAGAAACACCATCATCATCAGCAAGGAGCGACATCAAAATTTACAAGGAAAGTTGGAGAAGTTCAAGGTTTACAAGCAACAAAACGAGAAAAAGAGCAAATTTCAAATTCAAGTAAAGCAACATACAAAGAGCGGATTTTTACATATTTGTTGAGGACTTACAATACAATGAGCATAATTATACATACAAGTATGAAGACTTATTTATAAGAGCAAAGAAAAGCAAAAGGTGAGAATTATTGAAGTTTATGATTTTGAGGCGATACAAGTTGTGAAGAATCAAGCGGTAAAATACTTCTCCCACGGCCATGGTTTATTTTGTATTTAATTTCTCTTGTTTTCAAAAAAAAAAAAAAAAAAAAAAAAAAAGAATTTTTCGTTGTTTTTATTTAATAAGCCGTGGGGAAGAAAAATCTATAAGGAAATTTCAAGCGACAAGGATTTTAAGGTAAAAAGAGTTACAAATTGTTAAGGATTTATGAAATTCAAGAGTTTATCATCAATAGTTGAAGCCAAAGACGAAGACCAAGAAGATAAAGACGAGGAGCGGAAGACGTTTCTATTGGATGCCGTGAGAGTGGTGTTATCATAATTGGCGATCGGATGTGAAGGTGAGTAAGTAATCTCATCCTCGATAATAATGGTTGATTTCCTTTCTTAGAGATCGTTAGAAAAATGGTTTTTCAAAATGTTAAAAGATGTGGGTTTTTAAAAATATTTCGGAAGTTGTCCTTCCCACCATTCAACGTGTTGCAGGAATTCTCTCTTCATTCCTACCTGCACACATGTGAGAACCATAAAAAAGCCGTCTTTTTGAGTGCAATTATCATAAAATCCTTTTTGGTGAGGCGAAGTCGAGGCGAAATGCTTATTGATCGTTTCTCAAACACGCATTCTCTCATTATGGTGTGGTTATTTCTCACTCAACATTTAAGAATGAGAATATGTTCTTTAGTATTTCTAACTTCTTATTACTAGTATGCAGAAACTCTATGTCCTCATAACTCTTTGGATGCTTGGGACGCTAGAACACTTTGACGTTGTAAGTTTTAGTTTGATTTGCTCGAGGACTAGCAAAGTCTAAGTGTGGGGGAATTTGATAGGGTGTAGAATACATCCTATTTACTATCTATTGTTTATGCTTTATGTGCTATTTTTCTTGTAAATTATGTATTTTACGCTTGTTTTGAGTTTTATAGCTAATATGGAGTCGCACGAACGAAAAGAAGAAGAAATCACCCAATTTGAACCAAAAGGATAGAACGGTCATTTCACAAGCAAACACTATCTTGAGCCCGGTCATGGTTAGGGGGCAACTCTGTTTTGAAGGAGCACTAAATACAGCCGATTCAAAGTTAAGGGGTTGTCATCTGGTTAACCCTTAGCAGTGACCGGATGCTGAATATCCATACCCAGCTTTCATACCCCTACCCTAAATCGAGAGACACTTTACTCTTCGTTTTATTCATTCTCACCTGAAATTGAGAAGAAACACAGACAGTGCATTTGCGTCGAAATCGAGAGAGATTGGAGAGGAATTAATGGGTTTGTTGGTTGATAAATCGAGAGAGAGAAGCAGATCGAAACCCAGAAGATCAGATAGAGAAGAAATTAGGGTTCGATGTTACATCTGTGAATCGAGATTGAGACGTTGCTGCTGTTGGTTCCGAGAGACCAGATCGAGACATAGCGATGATGATTGACGAGCTCATGGTGAAGAAATCAGAGAAGAATGAGAGATTGAATCTGTTACAAGAAGAGAAGGAGCGAATCGGTGATGATGTGTTGAGTTCAAAGCAGAAATTGAGTTGGATAGAAGAATGGAGTGTTGGTGGTGCTGTGTTTGAATCTGGTGCTGCTAATAACACAGAGAGGAAGATATTAAATGGGTTTTTTGGAGTATGAACTGGTAGATATCAAGATCGATGATGGGTTGGTGATGAAGACAGGGCAGAATTGATGCCGCTGTTAATCGAAGCAAGTCATGGTTTTGGTCACTGCAACTGAAGTTAGAGATGGATCTTTGGTTATAACTCGGCTCTGTGTAGTGGCGGATGCTAAATGGGTTTGGTCTTTGTTCGAGAAACATTAGCTCGCCGTGAAACAAATGGGTTCAAATCGGCTTAAGGGTTGAACTTTGTTCTTTGTCGAGGGTTGTGGTGCTCTTGGAGCCAAGAGATGAGAATGGGGAAATAAGTTGAGCTGCTATTCATAAGTCACAGGGAATGAAGATGAATGTTAGGAATGGTGCAAGAAAATTTTGGCGCCGCTGCCGGGGAGCAGCGGACAATTTTAGTTGTTTTTATTTTTCTTTTTGCTATATTCTTGCTTTGTTAGATTCAATACCGTATCTAACTTAGTTTTTGAGAATCTTGTTTCAGGTGTTATACCTTTGGTGAATGCTTAAAAGGCGGACCAAGAGTCCAATACGTCTTCGATCCGGCACTCAACTAAAGGATTTCATTCGAGCGGTTAACACTCCACTTCCTCCTTCTTCATCAAGTGAGTTCGCAGATTCGGACAAAGAAGAAGAAGCAATGGCTGATCGTACACTCAAGGACCTAGCTTGTCACAAGCTCGATACACAACAATGGTGTATCCAAACTAACTCAACCTTCGAGATCAAGCCGGGGTTGATTAGAGAGTTACCAAAGTTTCATGGCATGGTGAATGAAGATTCAAACAAACATCTTATGGACTTCTATACCATAGTTATGGCTATGCTTCCACCGGAGACTAATGCGGATGGAGCAATGTTGAAAGCTTTCCCGTTTTCTTTGGCGGGCAATGCTAAGGAATGGTTATATTATTTGCCTTCCGGAAGTATCACAACATGGAATGGGATGAAGAAACTTTTCCTCAAGAGATATTTTCCCGCATCAAAAGCTACTCAAATTCGCAAGGAGATTTGTGGGTTGAAGCAACATGTGGGAGAGTCATTGTATGAATGTTGGGAGCGATACAAGAGGTTGGTGGCAATCTGTCCACACCATCAATTCAGTGATGTTATGATACTCCAATACTTCTACGAAGCTCTCCACCCAAGTGATAGGTCTCTTCTTGACGCCGCGGGTGGTGGTGCACTAATGAACAAGACTTTGACCCAAGCTAGAGAGTTGATTGAAAGTATGGCTGCAAACTCGCAACAATTCTACACAAGAGATGAACCCATGGTTAGGCAAGTGCATGAAGTTAGTGATTCATCATCACATCTTGATCAAAGGATGGGTAACATCGAGATAATGATTCAAAGGATGGTCGCGGTAATTATTCCGGATGGTGAGACCGAACAAGTAAATGCTTTATATCCAAATCAAAGGCCAAGGTACGATCCATACTCCAATACCTATAATCCCGGATGGAAGGATCATCCTAACTTTAGTTATGCAAACAAGCAAGCGGCGGCTCCTAATCCATATGCGCAACAAGGTGGTTTCCCACAATCACGCTTCCAACCTCAACAACAATTCCAACCACAACAAGTCAAGGAGCGTGATTCTTCGAATGATGACAAGCTCAATGCGTTAATGCAAGGCATGCAAGGTCTTACTTCTATGTTCCAACAAAGCCAACAAAAGAATGAATCGACCATCAAGGATTTACAAACTCAAATGGGACAATTGGCGACCGATGTGAACCTATTAAAATCTCAAGCATCCACAAAATTTCCTTCACAACCATTTGTGAATCCAAGAGAGAATGTTAATGCGGTTACTTTAAGAAGTGGGAGACAAGTGGAGAGTCCAAGTCATCATGAAGAAGTTAGTGAAGAGGTATTCAAAGACAAGGAGGAAGCCGCACCAAAGGAGAATTCGACATCAACCGACCAATCCAAGGAACCGGTTCCTACTTTCACTACTCCACCTCCTTTTCCTAGTCGTTTTGCTAAATCCAAGAAAGAAGCTCAAGACAAGGCACTCATGGATATTTTCAAGAAGATTGAAATCAACATCCCATTCATTGAGGCCATCAAGACAATGCCAAGGTATGCTAAGTTCATGAAGGAATTATGCACAAAGAAGGATAGGTTGCTTGATAATGAAATTACTAAAGTTGGCGAGAGTGCGTCGGCTATGCTATTGAAGAAGATGCCTACAAAGTGCACGGATCCCAGTGGTTTCACGGTACCAATTACTATTGGTAAGAAAAGGTTTGAACATGATTTACTTGATTTGGGAGCTTCCTTTAGTGTGATGTCGACCGAAATATATGACTCCTTGAATCTTGGACCTTTGAAAGAGACAAGAGTTATTATCCAATTAGCAAACAAGTCTAACATATATCCTAAGGGACTTGTAGAAGACGTTCTAGTGCAAGTAAATGAGCTTATTTTTCCGGTTGATTTCTTCGTGGTGGATATGGATAACAATGAGAACCGATCATCTACTTCTTTACTTCTTGGGAGGCCATTTATGAAGAACGCAAAGACGAAGATTGATGTTGATAAGGGTACACTTACTATGGAATTTGACAAGGAGATAATACACTTTAACATATTTGAAGCCATGCGCTACCCAAGTGATGTGCATTCCGTTTACTCCATTGATGTGGTTGATTCATTAGCGCAACAAATGTTGGAATTGAGTCAAGAGGATGAACTTGATGTGGTGTTGCAAAAGAGCATTGAATTGGACATCCACGGATTGTCTAACTTGGATGTTGAAATCTCCAAGGATTTGGTGGAGATGTGTGGTGCCTTGGCGACATTGCAAGAAGCTAAAAAGGGTAATGTTTCATATATTTCTTTACCCGTGAATGATGAAATACTTGTACCATCTATTGTGAAGGCGCCCAAACTATAATTGAAGCCACTTCCGGACCATTTGAAGTATGCTTTCTTGGGAGATGGAGATGAGCTTCCGGTGATTATTGCAAAGAACCTCACACCGGTACAAGAAGACCGTTTGCTTAGAGTCTTGAGAGAGCACAAAACGGCTATTGGGTGGACAATTGCGGACATCAAAGGCATTAGTCCATCCATGTGCATGCATAGGATTCTAATGGAAGAGAACGTGAAGCCGGTACGTGATGCTCAACGTAGGCTTAATCCTCCCATGATGGAGTTTGTGAAGAAAGAGATACTCAAATTGCTAAGTGTGGGGGTAATCTACCCAATTTCCGATAGCAAGTGGGTTAGTCTGGTACAAGTGGTACCAAAGAAGTCCGGAGTCACGGTTGTTTGAAATCAAGACGATGAACTTGTTCCTACAAGAGTTCAAACCGGTTGGAGAGTGTGCATTGACTATAGAAAGCTTAATTCCGCAACCCGGAAGGATCACTTTCCTTTACCTTTCATTGATCAAATGTTGGAGCGGTTAGCGGGGCATTCTTATTATTGCTTCTTGGATGGTTATTCGGGATACAACCAAATTGTTATTGCACCGGAGGACCAAGAGAAGACCACTTTCACTTGTCCGTTTGGAACGTTTGCATATAGACGGATGCCGTTTGGCCTTTGCAATGCGCCGGCTACTTTTCAAAGATGCATGGTAAGTATATTCTCGGATTATGTGGAGCGCATCATCGAGGTATTTATGGATGACTTTAGTGTTTATGGCAATTCTTTTGATAGTTGTTTAAACAACCTTGAACTAATTCTTAAACGATGCATAGACACAAACCTTTTCCTTAATTGGGAGAAATGTCACTTTATGGTAAACCACGGCATAGTACTTGGTCACATTGTGTCCTCTCGAGGGCTCGAAGTGGACAAGTCAAAGATAAATTTAATAAGAAACTTACAATATCCCACTTCGGTGAGGGAAATCCGTTCTTTTCTTGGCCATGCAGGTTTCTATAGGCGGTTTATCAAGGATTTCTCCAAAATCTCCATGCCGATGTGCAAGTTATTACAAAAGGAGGTACCTTTTGACTTCAACAAGGAATGCAAGGATGCCTTTGACAAATTGAAGGAAATGTTGACAAGTGCGCCGATTATCAAGTCACCGGATTGGAATCTTCAATTTGAATTAATGTGTGATGCTAGTGATTATGCGGTTGGAGCCGTTTTGGGTCAAAGAGTGGACAAGTTGTCCCATGTCATCTATTATGCATCTAGGACCCTTAATAATGCACAAATCAATTATTCTACCACGGAAAAGGAGTTATTGGCTATAGTTTTTGCATTGGAAAAATTTCGATCATACTTGGTGGGTACAAAGGTTATCGTGTATTCCGATCATGCCGCACTAAGACATTTAATAAAGAAGAAAGAAGCTAAGCCAAGATTAATCCGGTGGATCCTATTGCTACAAGAGTTCGACATAGAAATTCGAGACAAGAGAGGTGTGGAGAATACCGTTGCGGATCATCTTAGTAGACTTGTTATGTCTCAAGAAGAACTTCCATTACAAGACCGCTTTCCGGATGAACAACTTTTCTCCATGGAAGAATCAACACCTTGGTATGCGGATATAGTGAATTACTTGGTGACAAGAAAGGTGCCTAGTACAATGTCTAATTTCCAAAAGATGAAACTTTAGAAGGTAGCTAAGCATTATGTGTGGGATGAACCATACTTATGGAAATATGGCGTTGATCAAATAATGCGAAGGTGCGTACCTAACTCCGAATTTCAATCCATTCTCTCCTTTTGCCACACTTTTGCTTGTGGTGGCCATTTTGGTTCTAAATGCACCGCTCTCAAAGTTCTCGAGAGTGGATTTTATTGGCCCACCTTGTTTGAAGATTCATATGTTTTTTGTAAATCGTGTGATAGATGTCAACGAACGGGCAATCTAGGTGCTCGAAATCAAATGCCACTCACACCAATTCTCGCCGTTGAGATTTTTGATGTGTGGGGTATCGATTTTATGGGCCCTTTTGTCAATTCGAATGGAAACTTTTATATACTTCTTGCCGTAGATTATGTTTCGAAATGGGTGGAAGCTAGAGCCACCAAAACTAATGACTCTCAAGTTGTTTGTGATTTTGTAAGAGAAAACATATTCAATAGGCATGGTACACCAAGAGTGGTGATAAGCGATGGGGGGCTCACATTTCAAGAAGGCTTTCCACGCTCTCCTCAAGAAGTACAACATAACACACAAAATTGGTACGCCTTACCATCCACAAACTAGTGGACAAGCGGAAATTTCAAATCGTGAAATCAAGTCCATTCTTGAGAAAACGGTGAATACATGATGCGTGTAGTAACCACAACAAATTAATCAAGATATTTCCCACTAATTAAATAAATAATATAAATGTTAGGGAACTACATTAGGATTTCTTGCTTGTAAGGATAGTTCCCATTAGTGGAGACTACCCGTATTCAGAGTTGTGTAATTGATATGTTATTTAGTTCAATCAAGAAGCAAAATAATAAAAGACAAGGGGGATTGTTTGATTAAAGTAAAATAGAAAGAATAATGAATAAAAGAAAGAGATGATCAAGGAATCCTTCTTCTCCCACGCTCTTGTTTTCAAAAAAAAAAAAAAAAAAAAAAAAAAAAAAAAAAGAGAGAAAAATTTTCATTGTTTTTTTATTTAATTACCAAGCGATAACCAAGAAGATAAAGACGGATTAGTATACTTATCTATCTTCGTTAGAACCATTCATCACCAACCGTAGAAAGCAGGCGAAATGCTAGCTCGGTGCTATCCTCAAAACTCCCTTTACCACGGATACGGAAGCTCTAATATCAGATTCTATCCAACCGAACCACCAAGTAGTAGCTCACTCAAGGTGTAATCCGATCGAACGCTTAGGTTTTGTGAATTAGGTTGATCCCAGTAGTTAAACTCTTAGCTCAAGGTCCACTTGCTGGTGTTGTATTCACCCGCAATTGCTCCATTGAATCCTCTTGCAAGGTCTTGCATAATCACATCTTTCTACTTGTGTATGAATTATTCGACGATTACTTATCTCCTAACCCAATACTAGCAATAGAACAATTAGTAAATCAATCTAGCGTGCACTCCAAATCAATCCAATAATTACTCATAAAGATCAAATAGTGAAAACAAACGATGATGTGATTAAAACTCCGAACAAACTTGTGTAATAATAGAGCTTCACGCTAGAACATTGAATTCATCCTCAATCAACAAAGGTTTAGCAACTCATGATTACAAAAAAGAATAGGTTCCCCCTAAAGGGGTAAACCCTAGGTTTTTTAATGAAGAAGAAAAATATAATATGAGATGTTTACTTGTTTTCTTAATGTATTGGGGCTCTCCTTATATAATACCCACGAATTATATGGTTTAGAATCCTTCCGGACCGCGTTTTCCTTGATTTAGAAGCCCAAATTCGCACCTTTTATGTCTGTATACGGTTGGGTTTCCCAACCGAATGTTCCCTCCATTGACTTTGACATTACGGTTGGGGTTTCCCAACCGTAGGTGCTTCTCAAGGATTTGGTGGAATCTACTCCTTTGTTTTCCTTCACCATTTTGGCCATAACTTCTTCATCCGACGTCCGATTAAGCTCATTCTTTTTGCATTCTTTTTGTATCTTCGTCCTCTACAAGATGGAGTGTTCAAATCCTTCATATCTTCTAATTTGTACCTACGGTTTGGTTGAGAAAGCTTTCCAAACCGTAAATGCTTCCATTCTGGATTTGCATACGGCTTGCTTTCCTCGCCGTAACTCGACTCCTTTGAAAATTCTCTTGAACCCGTGTGCATCTACGGTGGGGTTTCCCAACCTAGGAAGTTCTGTAACTCGATCCTTTCCCTTGGCCTTGCAATGCGCATTTAATAAAAGATGCAGAAAGAATTTCTTTGAGCCATTTCAACCCCGATTCCATTGACTTTGGATGATTCACCTGAGTAAACACATAAGATAGAAAACAAGAGTAATATACAATAATTCACAAGAATATATAGCAATTACTAGCATGGATTCGACACTAAATGTATGCAAAATATGCGCTTAACAATACAACAAGGAAAGATTGGAGCTTTAAGCTCAACGATGCACTTTGGGCGTATAGAACGGCGTATAAGACACCGATTGGTGTGTCTCCATATCGGTTGGTTTATGGCAAGGCTTGTCATCTCCCAGTTGAACTTGAACATAAGGCTTATTGGGCGATAAAGAAATTCAACATGGAGTATGATGAAGCGGGGAAACAAAGGAAGTTACAACTAAATGAGCTAGAGGAGATACGTAATGATGCTTACGAGAGTGCCCGTATTTACAAGGAAAAGACCAAGCTTTTTCATGACAAGATGATTTCTCGTAAAAGCTTCATCGTGGGACAAAAAGTCCTTTTATATCATTCTCGCCTTAAACTATTTCCTGGAAAGTTAAGGTCTCGTTGGATTGGACCATATGTTGTTACTAATGTTTTTCCTCATGGTGCAGTTGAAATTACTAGTCTTAGAGACAATTCGGTTTCCAAGGTCAACGGCCATAGATTGAAGCCATACTATGAGAACATCGCTTATGAGAATTTGGATGAACTTCTATTTGGAGATTCACTCCCTCTGGAGGAGTAATGTGCAGCAAGATCTAAGTCGGGCCGTCGACTTTAAAACAAGCGCTTAATGGGAGGCAACCCATAGGTTTTGTATTTCTTATCCTTTTGCTTTTTATTTTTGTTTATTTTTCTTGTTCCATATCATGTTAAAATTTCCCACCTTGACTTTACTAGGACGATTCAATTACATTGAGGACAATGTAAGGTTTAAGTGTGGGGGAGTGGTTAAGCATGTATTTAAAAAAAATAAATTTAAAATTAAAAAAAAAAAAAGTTTTACATAAAACCTCCAACTTTTAGAGATTTTAGAGTCACTAGCATACTTCTAGGTATGTTTACATAGAGATTCTGACCGACATAATTGAACTTGGAAATGTTAGGGAACTACATTAGGATTTCTTGCTTGTTAGAGTGTTAAATAATGGATTTAATCATGCCGGTGATGCAAATTTTGTGCAGGGAGAAATGCATTATTAGAGTTGTTGATCAATCATTAGTGGAGACTACCCGTATTCATATCATGTGAGGCACCAACCAAATATTCTTTATAGCTGACTAAAGAGCTTTCTTTTGAGTGTGTGTCACCGTACGTTAATTCCGGGTAGAATGGTGAGCTACCCAACCTCCCACCAATAGAAGCACTACTCTTTGATCTCTTGAGTGCTAATTTTGTCAATCAAGAGGGTGACGTCTATAGATGAAAGCCTCCTTCTTGTAGTTCGATTTGCAGTTAGCATCATTCTCTCCACAACAACGGATCCATAGAAACACCATCATCATCAACAAGGAGCGACATCAAAATTTACAAGGAAAGTTGGAGAAGTTCAAGGTTTACAAGCAACAAAACGAGAAAAAGAGCAAATTTCAAATTCAAGTAAAGCAACATACAAAGAGCGGATTTTTACATATTTGTTGAGGACTTACAATACAATGAGCATAATTATACATACAAGTATGAAGACTTATTTATAAGAGCAAAGAAAAGCAAAAGGTGAGAATTATTGAAGTTTATGATTTTGAGGCGATACAAGTTGTGAAGAATCAAGCGGTAAAATACTTCTCCCACGGCCATGGTTTATTTTGTATTTAATTTCTCTTGTTTTCAAAAAAAACAAAAAAAAAAAAGAGAAAAATTTTCATTGTTTTTATTTAATAAGCCGTGGGGAAGAAAAATCTATAAGGAAATTTCAAGCGACAAGGATTTTAAGGTAAAAGGAGTTACAAATTGTTAAGGATTTATGAAATTCAAGAGTTTATCATCAATAGTGGAAGCCGAAGACGAAGACCAAGAAGATAAAGACGAGGAGCGGAAGACGTTTCTATTGGATGCCGTGAGAGTGGTGTTATCATAATTGGCGATCGGATGTGAAGGTGAGTAAGTAATCTCATCCTCGATAATAATGGTTGATTTCCTTTCTTAGAGATCGTCAGAAAAATGGTTTTTCAAAATGTTAAAAGATGTGGGTTTTTAAAAATATTTCGGAAGTTGTCCTTCCCACCATTCAACGTGTTGCAGGAATTCTCTCTTCATTCCTACATGCACACATAGGAGAACCATAAAAAGCCGTCTTTTTGAGTGCAATTATCATAAAATCCTTTTTGGTGAGGCAGAAGTCGAGGCGAAATGCTTATTGATCGTTTCTCAAACACGCATTCTCTCATTATGGTGTGGTTATTTCTCACTCAACATTTAAGAATGAGAATATGTTCTTTAGTATTTCTAACTTCTTATTACTAGTATGCAGAAACTCTATGTCCTCATAACTCTTTGGATGCTTGGGACGCTAGAACACTTTGACGTTGTAAGTTTTAGTTTGATTTGCTCGAGGACTAGCAAAGTCTAAGTGTGGGGGAATTTTATAGGGTGTAGAATACATCCTATTTACTATCTATTGTTTATGCTTTCTGTGCTATTTTTCTTGTAAATTATGTATTTTACGCTTGTTTTGAGTTTTATAGCTACTATGGAGTCGCACGAACGAAAAGAAGAAGAAATCACCCAATTTGAACCAAAAGGATAGAACGGTCATTTCACAAGCAAACACTATCTTGAGCCCGGTCATGGTTAGGGGGCAACTCTATTTTGAAGGAGCAATAAATACAGCCGATTCAAAGTTAAGGGGATGTCATCTGGTTAACCCTTAGCAGTGACCGGATGCTGAATATCCAGACCCAACTTTCATACCCCTACCCTAAATCGAGAGACACTTTACTCTTCGTTTTATTCGTTCTCACCTGAAATTAAGAAGAAACACAGACAGCGGCTGCGTCAGAAATCGAGAGAGATTGGAGAGGAATTAATGGGTTTGTTGGTTGATAAATCGAGACAGAGAGAAGCAGATCGAAACCCAGAAGATCAGACAGAGAAGAAATTAGGGTTCGATGTTACATCTGTGAATCGAGATTGAGACGTTGCTGCTGTTGGTTCCGAGAGACCAGATCGAGACATAGCGATGATGATTGACGAGCTCATGGTGAAGAAATCAGAGAAGAATGAGAGATTGAATCTGTTACAAGAAGAGAAGGAGCGAATCGGTGATGATGTGTTGAGTTCAAAGCAGAAATTGAGTTGGATAGAAGAATGGAGTGTTGGTGGTGCTGTGTTTGAATCTGGTGCTGCTAATAACACAGAGAGGAAGAGATTAAATGGGTTTTTTGGAGTATGAACTGGTGGATATCAAGATCGATGATGGGTTCTGGTGATGAAGACAGGGCAGAATTGATGCCGCTGTTAATCGAAGCAAGTCATGGTTTTGGTCACTGCAACTGAAGTTAGAGATGGATCTTTGGTTATAACTCAGCTCATGTAGTGGCGGATGCTAAATGGGTTTGGTGCTGTTCGAGAAACATTAGCTCGCCGTGAAACAAATGGGTTCAAATCGGCTTAAGGGTTGAACTCATGTTCTTTGTCGGGGTTGTGGTGCTCTTGGAGCCAAGAGATGAGAATGGGGAAATAAGTTGAGCTGCTATTCATAAGTCACAGGGAATGAAGATGAATGTTAGGAATGGTACAAGAAAGTGTTGGTGCTGCTGATTACATGGGTTAGAGTCTTAATGGCATAAATTGAATATGTTTTTTGATTTGAATCTGCAACCGAAGAACAAGTGAAGGAGGGTGGTGATAGCAGGTGAATAAGCTGCAGAATGGGTCTGTAATTGAGCAGTGTGAAGTTAAGAAAAGATGGGTTTTGTGATTGTTAGTCTGTCGATGAATCAGAGATGGGGTTTTGGTGTTGTTGATGGTCTGCTGAATGAAGCTCATTCTCGAGTTGTTATGAGCTGCTGGATAATAGAATGAAGATGGGTTTTGATTTGATTGGCAGTGGTGTTGAGGCTGAATCGAATCGCGGAGAAGAAATAAGGTTGCGGGGATGGAATTGTTGGTGGAGCAACCGGTGTTGGTGGTTCGGGTGGTGCTTGAGTTGATGTTGCGGGGTGCGAGATAGAATGCAACAATTGAGCCGAAAGTGCTTGTGTATGAATTGCGGGAAAGCCACATTTGAAGAATGAATTAGATGAATGTGTTAGGATTGTTACATGGAATTGGCTTTGAACTCGGCTGAGGAAATGCCCAAAAATAAACAGAACTCGGCCGGTTTTCCCTTACGGCGAGTTAACTCAGTACCGGCCGACGAGCCGATTCAACCCAATCTAGTTATACCCAATCAGCCGAGTTAGAAGCTGACTCAGTAGCTGACTTCTCTTTCTTTGACCCATTGACTAACAACTTGACCATTTGACTGTTATCTTTAACAGAATCTGACGGAATATTCCGTCGACGGGAAAAGAAATTTCCAGTGACCGTCGGCGACTTTTCTGGCCGGATTCCGGTGATCCCAGGATTTCTCCGGCGATTCAATATGTGCAGAATTTCGTGAAGAGTATTCTAGACTCATGAGTGTGAAGACTCGGACTTGGAATTGGATGGAGAATTTGGCTCAAATTTGGAAAGAGAAGATGGAAGATTTGAGAAAGACTTGAAATTGGAAATTGAATTATTAAAGGAAAGGGATTCTATTCCTTGGAAGATTTGGAGAACATTGAAGCCTATAAGTAGAGAAGTTCTCTACACATCTTTTATCTATCTTTTTACACATCTCTCTACACACACAACACTTGTGTTTTTGCTTGCTTTTCAAAATTCTTCTTTTAATTATTTGTGTGAACTTGAAAAATTCTCCCTTTAATTATTTGTGTGAATTTCAAAAACATGAGTAGCTAATTTTCTTATTGATTGAGGATGAATTCCTAGTTCTTAATATATGATTTGAGTTTTGTTTCAATTCTATCTCGAAGTTTTTCACATGATTATCGTTTGTTTTTACTAATATGAATGTTTATACATTCATGGTTGATTGATAGATTGTTTAGAGTGCACGCTAAATTGATTTGTTAAATTGATCTAAAGCTAGTGAAAGTTAGGGGATAAGTAATCGTTTCTTGACTCTTTACATAAGTAGCAAACACGAGACCTTGCGGAGGGATTCCGTGGAGCAATTGTGTATGAAAACAACGTTAGCAAGTAGACCTTGATCTAAGAGTCTAACTACTAATATTAACCTAATAAGTTCATAAATCTTAATGCGTTTATTTAAATTACATCTAGAGTGATCTACTACTAGGTGGTTTGGTAAATAGAATCCGGTAGTCGAGAACTTCCGTATCCTAAGATACAAGGGATTTAGGGGTTTAGCACTGATCTAGCTGCTTTACCTACGGTTGGTGATAATCTGTGACTAATAACATGTGGATGAAAATCATAACTTGAATCATTATTTTGCAACGAAAAAGGATTCCTTGATCTTGTCTCTCTTATTGATTTCAACTTTATCTTTTAATTGCTTTGTTTACTTTCTTTTGCTTTACACCCCCTTTTTGTGACAATTTTTACAACTAGAATCTCTTGATCCTCATGGGAACGAACTTGACTACACTATATTACTTGTTAATTAGGTGGAAAAATATTGATTAATTTGTTGTGGTTACGACACGCATCATCGCCTCAAATTAGCCACGCGCACATAAGTTGTGGCTGGGCCCATACTCGCCGGCCCCACTTCCCATCGACCAATCAGGTCGCTCTAAAGCCGTCACACTCTCACCAGAAGTGTAGCCACGCCCATGCTTGGCCGGCTCCTTTCCTCGGCCAATCAAGTTGCTCCAAACTTGCCACCATACATTAAAGGCCAAACGCACCCTGCCGCGCCACCATACTAACTGGAAAGCCAAACGCGCCTTACCACAACAACATATTGATCGGCATGCCAACATGCCACTCTGCCGCGGTAGCATGCCACTTTAGCCTTGGCCACGTCGCCAAGCCCTAATTCTTACCACGACGGCAAGCCTAGCTTTGGCCACGCCGCCAAGCCCTAGTTCTTACCACGACGCCAAAACCTAGCCTTGGCCACACCTCCAAGCCCTAATTCTTACCACGACACCAAAACCTAGCCTTGGCCATGCCGCCAAGCCCTAATTCTTACCACCGTGCCAAATCCTAGCCTTGGCCACGCCGGCAAGCCCTAATTTTTACCACGGCGCCAAAACCTAGCCTTGGCCACGCCGCCAAGCCCTAATTCTTACCACGGCGCCAAAACCTAGCCTTGGCCACGCCTCCAAGCCCTAATTATTACCACGACGCCAAATCCTAGCCTTGGCCATGCCGCCAAGACCTAATTCTTACCACGGCGCCAAATCCTAGCCTTGGACACGCCGCCAAGCCCTAATTCTTACCACGGCGCCAAATCCTAGCCTTGGCCACGCCGCCAAGCCATAATTTTGGCCACGGAGCCAAACCATAGCTTTGGCCATGCTACAATTCCACAGGCGTGGCCATGCCACAACGCCACCGGCATGCCGCCATGCCACGGCTACTGGCATGCCGCCATGCCACGGCTACTGGCATGCCGCTATGCCACGACTACTAGCATGCCGCTATGCCATGGCCACGCCACTGGCATGCCACTAGCATTCCGCTATGCCATGGCTCCACCAAGCGCTACTATGCCAATGGCGCCACTTCACTATACAACAAGATGCGGCCATAAGCAATGGCCACTCTTCCTCATGAGATGAAATCTCAGCCATCCAAGTTCGCCACTGAACTGACGGACTTGCGGCAAGTCCCAGGCAACCCGCTACGCCAGGAACCACTATGCTAATGGCGCCACTTTGTTACACAACAAAGATGTGGCCATAATCAACGGTTACCCTTCCTCATGAGATGTAATCTCAGCCATTCAAGTTCTCCACCAAACTGACGGACTTGTGGCAAGTTTTAGGCGGCCGACCAAGGAAAGCCTAATAGCATCACATGCTATTTTCCTATGGCAAAGTCTCTTGACTTTGACTTGCCACACATAGCAACCTGCTACATGTTTTCCACGAAAACACTTGAGACATCAAACATGTCACAAACTGGGGGATACTCATCAGGGTATTGGTCTGGCGGTTTACAGCGTGCGTCGTGCAATGCGCCCGTTACAAGAAAGTGTCATGAAGTAGGACAATTAGTGGTGGTGAAAAGTAACGGTGTAAACAATTCATTTCCTTCATCACGGAAGCGTAATGACTGACGGTTACACGAATTCACTTCCTTCATCATGAAAGCATAACGTCTGACGGTTACACGTTACTCTATTCTTCCACCACTTAATTGTTTCCACTTCCTACGAGACCAGGGTACGTTTCAATTTGACTTGTATAAATAGGCTTCACCTATTTTCACCAAAGAACAGGTTTTGGTCGGCAACAATACAATATCTAGAAATCACCTGGTAGCTTTCCATTCTACTAACCAGTTCTACTTCCGATACAAGTCATAAAACAAACCACACCTTCAGAATCAACGATTCTGGTCTCAACCCTCTCTTCGCTTCCCTCCCTAAGATCAACCCTTCTCGTTCACTTTGTGACCGAAGCAAGCATGGAACGACCATTTCTTGGTTTAGGCTAGGATTGTACAGATTGATCTCTCGAGTCAAAAGTACTCCCGTGCAGTGTATTGTTTAGGGTTTAGATTTGTTTCTCACCCACACAACCGAAATTACCAAAATCAGCAGAAACAGTTTTCACCCACAAATAATTGGCGACCACAGTGGGAGATTAATCTCTCGGTTGCGAAGCCAATTTCTCGATTTTCATTCCAATCTTCCCAAACTCAAGATGGTGGGTCTTAGGTATAAATTCAATCATTAACCAGAATTTACTTCAATCACCAATCCCAACCTTTCGCTTCAGGAGTTACCCCGGCCATCCGAAGCACTTCCAAAGCCGCGATGTTCAAAATCCAATCATCATGGAAGGCATGGCAAAAATATTAGAAGATGTTGCCGCAAATCGAGCTGATATTGTCAAGCCGCAAAATGAGATGTTTTGTCTTTTAAAGAGTATGGCGAACCGGATGTAGCAAGATCCAGCAAACATTCGCTCGGAGAACGCCACCAATTTTAGAGATGGCACAAATGTTGAATCCTTGTCTGAGGTCTGTGCCCCCACCAACGACGATACAGACATAGTATGTGGACGTATCCAACGAGAGAAAGAGGGAATGACCGACACCAATGTATCCTCTACAAGCGCAGTCAACACGTCCCATGGCGTTACACCCTCTAGCGCCAACACCAGCAACACCGGAAGCATCCCCTCTGGCGTGACGCCTCCTATAATCAGAGCCAGAGCCGCCGCTACTCCCAATATTTCTTCAAGCGTGACACCGCCAGTTATCACCAACGCCACCGCCACTCCACCACTGGGACGAGAGACTGGAGGATCCAGAGGAATCCAACCTCCTCTTATCACGGTTGATTTGATGGAAAGACAAAAGGTTCTCGTAAGGCTCAGACAGACATGACTACAACTCAGAAAGAGATACATGTCTTCCTCAAGACACTAACGGAGCGACTACCACAAGAGTCACGTCAACCCCAAATGGAGCTGACAAGGAATACTTTTAACATCCGACGTAAGCACTTCAGTAGGACGCGCCTCTATAGATTAAGAGGCTCGTGTTGCTCCTGAACGCCTAGTAGAAAAGAATCAGCAATCCAATTTCATCACACGTGAAGATCAGGAAAGACTTCTCCAAAATCGAAGCAAAGAAAATCAGCAACCCTCTTGAGTTCACAGAGACCCTCTTCCTGTCAGGAGCTGTATGATTTCTGGGGACTCCGTCCACAAAATAGTGCAGCCTATGATGAAACATTTATGTGAGATTCTGTGTTTCTCCAAGGTGCAGCGTCAAGACATATCTGCAGCGCTCAACCGCACTGTATCAGGAAAGCAACTGTTTCCAGCCAGCAAAGCCGTTCCCAAACCCGAACCTCTCCTGGAAAGCACGATTGATAGATGGAACTGGGGACTCCTAACCAATGTTCACTTGAAGTATGTCGAGTTTGAAGCACGCTGATTGACGCGGTCTCCAACTTCAACATTATAACCGTCAAGACTCTGTGAGTTGCAAGGGAAAATCAAACAGAAGAAGCGTATTCTTTCCCATGAGGAGAAAAACACGACTTTCCGACCAACACTATTTGTGTGCCATCTTCCCATCGCCATATCATATCAACTTGTTTTTCGAAATCAAGGGTTAATGGTGCTTTCACTGGAATTCTCTTCAGGAGCCGCTTCAACGTTCTCTCCAGAAGTCGCTCCGCTTCAACGTTCTCTCCATAAGCTACTCCAGGATCCATAGCCGAAGCCGAAGCCTCAACATCCTCCCCCGATCCGAAGCCGAAGCTTCGGCGTTCTGCTCCATAAGCTTCAACGTCCTCCCCAGGAGCCGAAACCGCTTCAACACTCCTTCCTTCCAAGGTTCGTGCCCGTAGCCTCCACACTCCTCCCTGTCAAGGATCGTGATCGCAGCCAGCCAAGGTTCATAGCTATGGCCACCTTTTGTTTCATCCCATCAAAGACCTGGGGACTTTTGTCCGTCTATCAACCCGTCATCATCCTGATGCCATCACTAACGCCTGATGCTGCTCACTCATGGGGGAGCCTAAAATACCCAAAGCCCAATCATGCACGAAGGACTTGCCTAGCGGAGATAGAGCTAAGTAACTGTTCTTAAACTAATTTTTTTTATATATCTATTAGGTATATTTAATAAATTTTAAATATCTTAGTGTTGAGACGTGCAAATTCCTCAACAGTCACCAGTGTTGCCAGGCATGCTGCCTCAACACATCCTTTCTTTTAGTGTTGAGACGTGCAAATTCCTCAACACTCACCACTGTGTTGCCAGGCATGATGCCTCAACACATCCTTTCTTTTAGTGTTGAGACGTGCAAATTCCTCAACACCACTATTGTGTTGCCAGGCATGCTGCCTCAACACATCCTTTCTCTTAGTGTTGAGACGTGCAAATTCCTCAACACTCACCACTGTGTTGCCAGGCATGCTGCCTCAACACATCCTTTCTTTTAGTGTTGAGACGTGCAAATTCCTTAACACCACTATGGTGTTTCCAGGCATGCTTCCTCAACACATCCTTTCTCTTAGTGTTGAGATGTGCAAATTCCTCAACACTCACCACTGTGTTTCCAGGCATGCTGCCTCAAGACATCCTTTCTTTTAGTGTTGAGACGTGCAAATTCCTCAACACTCACCACTGTGTTGCAAGGCATGCTGCCTCAACACATCCTTTCTTTTAGTGTTGAGACGTGCAAATTCCTCAACACTTACCACTGTGTTGATAGGCATGCTTCCTCAACACACCCCTCTTCTTGTGTTGAGACGTGCAAATTCCTCAACACCACTTTTGTGTTTCCAGGCATGCTGCCTCAACACATCCTTTCTCTTAGTGTTGAGACGTGCAAATTCCTCAACACTCACCACTGTGTTTCCAGGCATGCTACCTCAACACATCCTTTCTTTTAGTGTTGAGACGTGCAAATTCCTCAACACTCACCACTGTGTTTCTAGGCATGCTTCCTCAACACACCCCTCTTCTTGGTGTTGAGACGTGCAAATTCCTCAACACCACTATTGTGTTGCCAGGCATGCTGCCTCAACACATCCTTTCTCTTAGTGTTGAGACGTGCAAATTCCTCAACACTCACCACTGTGTTGCCAGGCATGCTTCCTCAACACATTCTTTCTTTTCGTGTTGAGACGTGCAAATTCCTCAACACTTACCATTGTGTTGCTAGGCATGCTTCCTCAACACACCCCTCTTCTTGGTGTTGAGACGTGCAAATTCCTCAACACCACTATTGTGTTGCCAGGCATGCTGCCTCAACACATCCTTTCCCTTAGTGTTGAGACGTGCAAATTCCTCAACACTCACCACTGTGTTGCCAGGCATGCTGCCTCAACATATCCTTTCTCTTAGTGTTGAGACGTGCAAATTCCTCAACACTCACCACTGTGTTGCTAGGCATGCTTCCTCAACACACCCTCTTTTTGGTGTTGAGACGTGCAAATTCCTCAACACCACTATTGTGTTGCCAGGCATGCTGCCTCAACACATCCTTTCTCTTAGTGTTGAGACGTGCAAATTTCTCAGCACTCACCACTGTATTGCTAGGCATGCTTCCTCCACACACCCTCTTCTTGGTGTTAAGACGTGCAAATTCCTCAACACCACTATTGTGTTGCCAGGCATGCTGCCACAACACATCCTTTATCTTAGTGTTGAGACGTGCAAATTCCTCAACACTCACCACTGTGTTGCTAGGCATGCTTCCTCAACACACCCTCTTCTTGGTGTTGAGACGTGAAAATTCCTCAACACCACTATTTTATTGCCAGGCATGCTGCCTCAACACATCCTTTCTTTTAGTGTTGAGACCTGCAAATTCCTCAAAACTCACTACCATGTTGTCAGGCATCACTGCCTCAACATATCTTCATCTTAGTGTTGAAATACGCCATATCTGCTTGCTCCTAGCCATACAAAGCCGCGCCATCCACCTTCCGTAGCCAACCAAAGCAGCGCCATCTTAGCCGTTCGAAGCAGCGCCATCTCCACCAGCCAATGAGGCGCCATCCTGGCCGTTCAAAGCAGCGCCATCTCCATACGTTTTGTGAACTAGCCAGCTAACGTTATTCACCGATTTACGGACCAAATTGCAGTGCCATCTCTGCCAATCAATAGCCAAAGCTGCAACGCTGATGCCAATACCTTATGGCCAAGCCGAATTTATGCAAAACCACCAATACAGGGATCACGACTTCCTCATGCCTTCCGCTAAAGGTTAGTTGAATTTCCTCGGCAATCTCTTCACGTCTTGTCCTTTCGATTTTACTCTTCTCTGTCACCATCTTATGCTTACCCCGCAACAACGCCGCTGTTACGTGCTAAGCAGGGGACTTAATGTTGATGGTGGTTTTTAGCTTAGGGTTGAAATCGTAAAACCTTACATCTGATGTGACGTCACTCTGTAAGGAAACGGTGCCATGTGTGCTAACCTCTCCACCGGCATATTTATTGAGCCGTTCAATATAATTACATGAAATTTATCCAGACTGGCGAATGTAGCAACCATCCCAGATGTTCTGTAAATTTCGGCGCCTCGACTATATTCACTTAATATAAGTTCCTTTGAATGCCTTCTATACTATGTTCTCCGGCTGAACCCTTAATGTTGATATGACATGACGATTTGTGTTCGCTTGCAGCAGAGTAGCACGAATTTTCAAATATCAAGGATAAGGTCTTTGCATAAGATATTCAATCAGAAAAGCATGCTGCTCTCTGGCAATGAACTTAAAGAACTCTGTGTCAACACATAGAGTTCAATCAATTTCCCTGACTAACTTGCAGAGTTAGGGTTTTGCGCCTCGCGCAGTATATCAGACCTTGCTTGTCGAAATTAAGCCTAAGAGAACTAGTTAATCAATCCGCCATGGATTAGCAGGTGCAAAAACTTGCCCAGAATTAGAAAACAGGGAGCCGCAACAAAAAAGGGAGGCGTGGCCATGCCTTAGGCCAACTGGCGCCACCTGCCATTGGCCACACCCCTTCCTAAACCGGCCCTATTTCTCTCGACCAATCGTGTCGCCTCAAATTAGCCACGCACACATAAGTTGTGGCTGGGCCCATACTCGCCGGCCCCACTTCCTATCGACCAATCAGGTCGCTCTAAAGCCACCACACTCTCACCAGAAGTGTAGACACGCCCATGCTTGGCCGGCCCCTTTCCTCGGCCAATCAAGTCGCTCCAAACTTGCCACCATACATTAAAGGCCAAACGCACCATGCCGCGCCACCATACTAACTGGCAAGCCAAACACGCCTTACCACAACAACATATTGATCGACATGCCAACATGCCACTCTTCCGCGGTAGCATGCCACTTTAGCCTTGGCCACGTCGCCAATCCCTAATTATTACCACGGCGCCAGAACCTAGCCTTGGCCACGCCGCCAATCCCTAATTCTTACCACGAGCCCTTGGCCACGCCGCCAATCCCTAATTCTTAGCCTTGGCTACGCCGCCAAGCCCTAACCACGACGCCAAATCCTAGCCTTGGCCAATCCCTAATTCTTACCACGACGCCAAATCCCCACGCCGCCATTAAACCTTACCACGCTTACCACGACGGCAAGCCTAGCTTTGGCCACGCCGCCAAGCCTAGCCTTACCACGGCGCTAAAACCTAGCCCGCCACCTCCAACCCTAATTCTTACCACGGCACCAAAACCTAGCCTTGGCCATGCCGCCAAGCGCCTTACCACCGTGCCAAATCCTAATTCTTACCACGACAAGCCAAATTTTTACCAGCCTTGGCCTTGGCCACGCCGCCAAGCCCTAATTCTTACCACGAGCCAAACCTAGCCTTGGCCACACCTCCAAGCCCTAATTATTACCACGACATGCCTTGGCCATGCCGCCAAGACCTAATTCTTACCACGGCGCCAAATCCTAGCCTTGGACACGCCAAGCCCCACACCACGGCGCCAAATCCTAGCCTTGGCCACGCCGCCAAGCCATAATTTTGCCACGAGCCAAACCATAGCTTTGGCCATGCCGCCACAAAGGCGTGGCCATGCCACAACGCCACCGGCATGCCATGCCACGGCCATCGGCATGCCACGCCACACGGCCATCGGCATGCCGCTATGCCACGACTACTAGCATGCCGCTATGCCACGACTACTAGCATGCCGCTATGCCATGGCCACGCCACTGGCATGCCACTATGTCATGGCTCCACCAGGCGTTACTATGCCAATGGCGCCACTTCGTTATACAACAAGATGCGGCCATAATCAATGGCCACTCTTCCTCATGAGATGTAATCTCAGCCATCCAAGTTCGCCACTGAACTGACGGACTTACGGCAAGTTCCGGGCAACCCGCTACGCCACGGCTACGCCAGGCGCCACTATGCTAATGGCTCCACTTTGTTACACAACAAATATGTGGGCATAATCAACAACTACCCTTCCTCATGAGATGTAATCTCAGCCATTCAAGTTCGCCATCAAACTGACGGACTTGTGGCAAGTTTTAGGCGGCCGACCAAGGCAAGCCTAATAACATCACATGCTATTTTCATATGGCAAAGTCACTTGACTTTGACTTGCCACACATAGCAACCTGTTACATGTTTTCCACGAAAACACTCGAGACATCAAACATGTCACAAACTGGGGGATACTCATCAGGGTATTGGTCTGGCGGTTTACAGCGTGAGACATGCAATGCGCCCGTTACAAGAAAGTGTCATGAAGTAGGACAATTAGTGGTGGTGAAAAGTAACGGTGTAAACAATTTATTTCCTTCATCATGGAAGCGTAATGACTGACGGTTACACGAATTCACTTCCCTCATCATGGAAGCATAACGTCTGACGGTTACACGCTACTCTATTCTTCCACCACTTAATCGTTTCCACTTCCTACGAGACCAGGGTACATTTCAATATGACTTGTATAAATAGGATTCACCTATTTTCACCAAAGAACAGGTTTTAGTCGGCAACAATACAGTATCTAAAAATCACCTGGTAGCTTTCCATTCTGCTAACCAGTTCTTCTTCCGATACAAGTCATAAAACAAACCACACCTTCAGAATCAACGATTCTGGTCTCAACACTCTCTTCGCTTCCCTCCCTAAGACCAACCCTTCTCATTCACTTTGTGACCGAAGCAAGCCTGGAACGACCATTTCTTGGTTTAGGCCAGGGTTGTACAGATTGATCTCTCGAATCAAAAGTATTCCCGTGCAGTGCATTGTTTAGGGTTTAGATTCGTTTCTCACCCATACTCCCGAAATTACCAAAATCAGCAGAAACAGTTTTCACCCACAAACAACATGGTATTACTTGTGATCGGTCACACCATTTACCAGAACCGGTTACACCAATTACAAGGATCGGTCACACAACACATATGATCGGTCACACCAAATTACAAACATCGATCATACCATCACATGGTGATTACCTAGGATCGGTTATACCAATTAACAAAACCGGTCGTACCAAATCATAAGTCTAGGCATCGTGATTAGTTAGACCAGGATATATAATCTGAGTTAAGATCGGTTCTACTAACTCACACATATTGGTCATCTAAAGATTTGCAATGAATAGCCGGACCAATAACCCTATTGATTTCCCTTTCGATTCACGAAACAAGTTCATGAATGTACTTCCTTTAAACAAATGTAAAACATTGTTTCCTAGGATGAAATCTGCACCATAACCCGTTCACATAATCATAACAATATAAACAAGATTATGTCGATGTCATATATACGAAGTTCAAAAGATAAGCGTTATACTTCATAGTGCAATTTCTTAATACTGTGATCATACTATTATGATCATGTCACATCACTAGAGTATTATACAATATGTACAATATATACAGCTTCACAATTAAGTTTTCAATATAGCACGACTTGAAAGATACGTTAGGAATGAAACAGTTCAAGTCAATATTACTAACCTCAAGTGGAAGGATGATGTCGTCATTGTAGTTCGTTACTTCTTCACATTCTTCAGGTCTTCGGAGTAATACTTGTATGTCTCAACATTCGTATACTTTCTAGTCTAACCTAAACGAAGTTGATTCTAGTATTTAATCAAGCGAATCAAGATGAATTTTGATACCAAAATATTACAACCAAACTTGACATACCAACACTTGGTGAGATCAACCGAGCTATGCTCTAACAATTATGCTTCGTTTGGTTAGTCGCTTCACGCTAAAACAAATATATATATATAAGTTATGCTTGGTTTGGTTAGTCGTCACATGCAAAAAAAAATATAGATCATGAGTTGTTTGGGTTTATGTGCAACAAATCCACAAGGAATTTAATTCAAAAAAGGGAAAGACCATATACGTGGAAGTGTTGCAGGAAGAGCCTCATTTCTAGATTGTCCGTGAGGGATTACCAAAAAAGTTAGATACCAAAAGTTTTATTTTCCATCGTCAAGACATGTCCAATATGTGAAGCGAAGATTTTTTTATCGTGAATCGAAAGGCTTTTGCTGTTCAAATAGGATTTTTCTACCGTTTGTTTTCCCATCCATTGATATTTTGCAGTCATATAATTATCAAACGAAATGAGGGGTAGAGAATACAATCGTTCCTTTCTTCTTCTTCGTTTTTTATTGTTTTGTTTTCTTTCGTGTTTCGACGACTATAAAAAAAAAAATCCTTCTGTTATTGGGGTGATATTTAAGCTATGTTATCTCTTATGTTGTCTCACAGTAAGGGTGCTATATTAGTTTTGTATCCGGATATGGTTCAAATAGCGATTATGGAAAACGTTGAAGGATGAAAATATAACTTCCAATTTGGAGTAATCGATAACAATCGAGTAGAGATCATGACACCACCTCAATAACAGTCATTTGATCAAAAACACATACCAAAGACATATTATTGCATGTATTACACACTATCAGGAGCGACGACATATGGGATACTTTAGCAGTATATTTTGGTAGTTATCAATTACATTTTCGAGACATTCTCACCATCAAAATGAAGTCTTCAAGCAATTACGGGTTCCTAATTCGATTATTCAACTAATTATACTTCAATTCCGCCAGGAAATTTCGTCACCATATTTTATTCTCCATATGTTATACATCATCTATTTAAGTTCCTTTATACAGACGGGGAAAAAAATATCAAATAGAGATGTTTTGTCCTTTATACAACATATTGCATTTTAGGTAACTGGAAAGGAATATTTGTTCCTTGGAAAAAAAAAATCTAGACACTGAGACTATAAGTAGAGGATTGGTGTAATGAGAAAAAATACAGAACCGGAGAAGAAAATAACAAGGTGTACTGGAGATACCATTTCGCGAGAATACTAAGTCATGTAAGTTTCAAGATACTTTGATTTTAATTTTCCAGTACTTTAGAAAACCAACGATATGTAACATCTTTAATGAACAAAGGCCATGAATTTTACATAAAATATACATTGATCGTTATTGTTTAATGTGTCTCAGATTAGGAAAAGCCAATGGATCGCGCTAGTGGATTAGAAACTCAGACAAACCAAATGTCTAGGATGAGGGAAGGAAGTCAGAAAAATCAAATAAGAAACCGCGTCGATGGCAATATATGACCTAGAGTATGCAATGAATAAAGTTGCATACAGATACTTGGAATCCGTGAACCGAGATGAGATAAAACGAATGGTTCTCCTGCCAAAATTAAGACTGGGTCACCCGTTGGGAGGTCTAAGTCATAAAGCTGACAAGGGGATAACGCAACTTATCAAGCCTGCTGAAAATATCGTGAGGAATTTAGGCGACAATGTCGAAGAGAGGATATCGATGTTCCTTTGAGGAGGAAGATGAAGAAAAATCCATGCTTCGTGCATCATTTGTATGCGAAATTATTGATGATTCGGGAAGAGAACGAGAGAATGGATTTGAGGCTGCACCGAAACCATGCAATGGAAAGAACATGAGATCATACCGGAATAGTATCACCAGAGCATATGTATAACGTACAGAGGATGATAGTCCCAGTGATCGAGAAATAATTTTTTTCGAGTATGTAATTACATTTATTGCTCATCAGATGAAGATTCAACATAGTGTTCTGAATACAACACAAATCAGTATTACAGACTACCACTCTTTGGGGATCGGGAAAAAAATCATTATTTAAGGGGGGAAAATGATTAACGATCAAGAACTGTTATTTTCAGTCTAAAGAATGTCATGAGGAATTATTAAACTATTTGTTAAGTGTAACAGAATTTATAATTATTTGGATTAAGATTTTCATGGCTAAAAGTTCTCATGGGTCAAATTAAGCCTCGTAGTGTGTGATAATTATTAAAATCATTCTGACTCATGCCGTGCCGTTACGACACGTGTTATTTATAGCCTTTGCGATACGTGTTTGGTCTAACATTTGTCTAGCCTTCTCGTTTGGTCTAAAGACCAACATTGACGGTTTAAGACCAGAATTTAGTTAATGGGAACATTATTTAAATACCCCTTAAAATCCGCCCCTTAAAATATACCCTTATTTAATTTTTAAAAATATGCCTATCTTCTGAAAAGTGGAAGCAACTAGTACAAGTTGCTTTCATAAGTGGACGCAACTTTATACAAGTTTCTTCCAAAAAGTGGAAGCAACTTTCTCAAGTTGACTCCAAAAAAGTTATTTTTTACCCCTCGGAGGTGTTTGTGCAAGATCAACAAAAATGGAGGGTATTTATAACATTCCCACTTAATTAATTTTTATAAAATAAAAAAATTGTAAAATACTAAATTTACTGATATACCCCTGAAGTGGGTCTCGGATCAGCAACATCACCTCCTCTTATTGATTCAACAGGAACACAAACCCTAATTTCTTCTCTCTAAACCCATCTGACCTTCTTCAAATCAACAACATCAATTCATATGGAGAATTATCCTCTATCAAATCATGAACTAACATCAACGAGTTCATCCCTTTCATTCTTCATCTCCATTTTCTCAAGAACACCAACACAACCCTATTTCTCCAATGTTCACTTCAACGGCAACAAAAACCGCCACCTCTTCGTGCATCACCAATTTCAGTTGACCTTTTTCCATCTACAGCTGTTGAATATTCAAATAAGAAAAACCCATTCTCAAATTTCATCTTTAAGACAAAGAGTAAGCAACGATGCCAGTAAAATTATCAAATCGCACTTTATAGAGAAGGGAAAAGAGAGAAGAGATCTGAAATTTTATCTACAAACCTATTCTTCCTCGTGTCTTGATCATCTCAACTTCTTAAAATCCCTTTCAATCTCCACACTGATTCAGTGGAAAACCATGGATGCAGACTCCATCTTCTCTCTTAGCAGCTGTTTGATTTTGGAGAAGAAGATGAAGTTGAAAATGGATTCGGGCATTGGAAAAGATATTTTTAGTGAAGTGAAAGGGTATAGCAGTAAATTAGAATATGAATTAGATTTTATTTTATTTGAACTTTTTTAATAATTATTAATCTGAAGTCAGCATCTAACCGAGTCAACGCGGGTCAACATTGGTCTTTAGACCAAACGCAAAGGCTGGACAAATGTTAGACCAAACCCAGGTTTTTGGTCAAAACCTGAGTACCAAAAACCAAATAACCCTTTCTGATTTTGTACATTTCTTAGTCAAGGTGACATGTATTAGAGCACTGCTCGGTCGAGCTTGCAAGTTTTGGTATCTCAAGCTTATTGTCATATGTACAACACTATATCTTGATTTCTAGTCTACTAAACTTAAGTTTCGAACTAGGTATAAAACTTGGTAGTTAGTATCAGAGATCACTGAATAATCCTCGAAGACTGAAGATCGACGAAGATATTTGGATAACTTCATTAACAAAGGGGTATGTGAAGACTGAACCATTCTATTTACTCACATGCACTACCATTCTATTTTTATGAGATTATGTCGTATGACTTCTAATAGATTTAATATTGCAAAGAAGAAATTTCGAGTCAAGCTTGTCTTATTAAACAAATCAAAATATGATTTAAGAAATAAATGTTTATTGGTCCTTAGAAATCCTAGTTCAAAATTTTTTTCTTGTTCAAGAACTATTTTTGTGTCATATGGATCATTTGAAAATTATCCAAGCAATGATATTTTGTATCTATGGCAAATGGAATGTTTCAACATTAAAATAGAGTGTATCAGAACTACTGAAATTTGGACTCAGGGTAGGTTGGAAAACCATCTCGCAAACCATGGATATTTGAAGTTGCGGAATATAGGTGGGTTTACGAACCTAGTTCGTGAACCGCAGAGCTGAATGGGACAGTTCACGAACCCTGTTCATGAACTGTGGTGATCTGAAATTTTGAAATAGCCAACAGTTCACGAACCATCGACATTTGAGTTTGGGAATAGCTGAACAGTTCAAGAACCGTAGCGCCCTGAATTCACGAACTGGATAATGGTTCACAAACCGTTTCACAAACATTCCTAGTAAGTATTGGCAGATGCTCAAAGACTATTTTTATTAATATGTTTAGCATTGCTATGACTCTCATAAATACCACTAAGATATTATGTGCATCGTGATTCAAGTCTTAAGTGTTTATATAAAATAGACTTATTCAAATGGGGAATTCAATCCCTGACACTTTTGTGTCCTGGTTGATTGCTAGAGTCGTCCTCTATTGACCTAGGATTTCCTCTTAGAAACATAATTAGGTATACGACTGAAAGACTTCACTTAGGGATTCATGAATCCATATCCATATGTTGATAAATGAAACAAAAATATTTTATCTTGTTCAAGCATTGAGTCGTAAGTTCTATAAGATTCCAAAAGCAGATAACTGGAGTTTGCAGTTGGATATTGAAACTCCTTTTTTTGTTCCTCTAACGCGAGTAATGTTCAGTATTTGCTTATAAAACCTTCAAAGTTGCTTCTATAGCATAGTGGTAGCGTTCCCTTCCTAGCATTTTTAGGGGCCACTCCAAAGGAATTAGGGGCCAACAATAAAACAAAATACGGTCACCCAAACCTAAATTGAGTTCACCCCTTATCAATAATTTCCGTAATGGCAAAATTGCCCTCAAATAATCGGTTGATAACTACACATTCGGTAGTTAGTGTACATTTAGCTAATGTTAGCAGAATTATTTGAAGTTTTTTTCTCGTTTTGGGGCCAGTATATAATCGGAAGTTTAATTAACTTAAAATACTACCGAATATGGTAATTCCCATTTCAAAATGCCACTATATAATCGGAAGTTAAGTTCACTTACCTTACTACCGATTATGGTAGTACCAAAATTCGAAAATTGAAGAATTTTTTTTCAAAAACTCGTTTTGGGGCCAGTATATAATCGGAAGATTAATTAACTTAAAATACTACCGAATATGCACTAGTGGAAATCAGCAGTTTCGCGACCGACAAAGCAAGTCATTTAACTCGTATCTATGACTTGCTTTGTCGGTCGAAGAAAGGGTCGCTGTTTGAGCGTCTTTTTCAACTATGACGTGTCTCTGGGGGTCGTTGAGAATCTTATATCAACGACTGATTTTAACGGTCAATATTTTATGACCGACTTCAATCAGTCATAGATATAAATCTTAATATAAAAAAAAATTGATTCAGATTGGCTGTCTAGCCTGACTAAATCTGAAATCAAACACAAATGAAACTCAAATGAGAATCAAATGAAAACCAAATTCAAATGAGAAACAAATAAAGCTCAAATTAGAATTCAAATGAGAATTAAATGAAACTCAAATTGGAATTCAAATGAGAATCAAATGAAAACCAAATTCAAATCAAATAAAAATGAGAATCAAATTAAACTTGCACACAAATACTCATTCAATTTAACATTCATTGATTCATTGGTTTCATTACACAATCCATAACTTAATTCAATTTATACTTGGAATCAAGTTCATAGAAAAAAGGATATCAAATATGAATTGTGGTTTCAAAAGCAAATATTTGTCTCTTCTCACTGAACTGCTAACAACATCAGGAATACCGGAGAAATGTACTAAGACCTTCCCACTAAAGATGCAAAAATCAACTTCAAATATGGATTGCTAGCTAAGAGTATGTCAAGTTTTGCTTCAAAGTATGTCGTCCGTGAGATGTTAGCATATAGCAAAGATATCCGAAAGAGCATTGAAGAGGGTAAGATCTTAGTATAGTCAACGAACTTAGAGGTAGTTGACACTTAGTAGTTAGAATGATAGATAAATAACCAATTACCCGAGTTTTATCATCGAGATTCTTTGGAATAGCCTCAATCACTTTCAACATCAGCCTAATGCCCGACCGCCTACTATCCGATGATACAAAGTTTAAGAATTAGATGTTGTTACAAGACAAAGTCCATGTCATAACAATCAAAACAACCAAATACGTAAATTTTCGGACTTGAAAACTGAGCTTGAGGCTCAGAACGAAGCATTACGATTTATAATAAATAACTTAAAAGAGCAAGTAACCATTGCATAGATCGAGAGATGATGGAAAAAAATGATTAACATTCAAAATTGGTTCACACATTTGTTTTCTAGATCATGTTATTACTTATTAACAAAGAATATATTTTATTACCTTGAGAGCTAGTAGTCTAAGAGCAAAAGCCCTTTATTTTAAACCTTGTGTTCGATATGATTAATTAAGAGCTGGTTCAATGTGTGGAATGAACGGAGGAGCTTGTAGATGTTTGACTAAGTCACTACAGCACCACCTAGGCATTAATGAAAGGATTTAATTGACTGAAGCTGGTTACATTAAATCTGGTTAAGAACATTCCAATATCCTTCTACTACAGGAGGAAAAAAAAAAGACGACGATAAGAAAAATCACCACGAAATAGAATTATTACCAAAGGCAAGCTACTTTGAACCATATGTAATAGCAAAATCGAAAGAAAAAGTAGACATGAGGACTTTAAGGTGTATGTAGGCTTTTCTTATAAACTATACCTATTAGGATTCAAACACGCTTCCCCTTATATATTTATTATATGCCATTGTCAATCGAATGTGGTCTCAAATTTCCAGATCCAGTTATTTGGAGGAAAATATGAACAAAAATCGATTAATAATCCAAGCGAGATATCAACAAATCAGACTTGGGAGACTATTAGAAGTATCGGAGTTGATTGAAGGACTGACTGAAAAACAAATAAAAATTTCTATCAAGTCCAAAGTCAAAAAGCTCAAAAAGAATCAATTTCTAAGAACTGGAAAAGACTATAATATCAATTTCAAAAGAAGGTTTAATCCTACCTTAGGTGTGAGCATTGAACCGGTTATACTTATAAAATTAACTCCGTCTTCGTTGTTATTGCATTGGCTACAATATAGAATATAAAAATATGTGAGACACTATGAAACATAGCTGCACCAAAAACTAATAGAACACACGCAAGGAACTTGAAGCGAAACCAAACAAAAACCAGAGAAATACAAAGTACCGAGCAGAGTCACAAGAACTACCTAATGAACTGACAAGGTCATGCCTATACGACTCAAACTTGGAATGCAGGTGGCACCATTATGAAGTGTTATGATCAAAGTAATTGCGAAGTAGCAAGTTGAGTAGTGTTTCCTGCATTCCAATGTTATGTACTTAATTAGACTCAAACTAATAACCCAGGATAACATAGAGTGTAACGGATACTGGTCTTCTTTTGTTGATAGTGGATCTTTAGAAGATGAGCTACAGGACAAGTTATGTCCAAATGAGCTACATGACAGTTATAGGAAGTGAGAATAATTCTCAAAAAGCCTCGAAAACTCTATGCAGTAAGCCTATTAACTGGTCAAGTTAAGTTAACAACATCCCAATTTTTGGTTTGGTAGATGGAACAAGTGTTGTACACAACTCTCTCAACAAACTCGGACTATCAAAAGGAAAAAGAAAAATCATTTCCTTGTCTCTGAAACCTTTTAAAACAACATAACTTTCTAGAATTTCACACAAAATCTGTTTATATAAATACTACCAGTAACAATACATCCCCTTGAAATAACGCATGCGCAAGAGCGCTGCATTTAGTATCGCATAATTAAATTCGTAAAGGATACAAGAAGGTTGCATCACCCGGCGAGGATATCCACGCCAACTCTCGAGGAGTCCTTCTTCCAAATTTAAATGTACTACCCGTAACAGGCAACAAATTCATAAATAACACCATGAACAAAATTTTCACTTTAAATGTGCATTACCAAAAGTAGATGAAACATATGGTCCACAAAGACAACTAAGAAGAGAAACAAATAAGGATAATACTGCAATTTGAAGATTCAGTTGATGTTACAACTGTTGAGTTTAAGCATGCTGATTAGCCCTCTCTGACGTTTCCAAGTGAAACTCCTGAATAAATCAACAGTGTAGTTAGCACAAGGAACCATATCATCTAGCCCTTCACCATCAACTTCAAAAAAATATATACCTGAAACTCTGGTAGATGAGGGGGTACTTCTTGGTAATGCTGGTAAAGTAGGAGCTTCCGGGATCTCTTCTTGTTTACAGGTCGGGCCTCCATGGAGGCAAAGGTATCTCATTCATCTCAAAGGTAGTATTCTACTCCATCAGCTACAATACCATAAACTAACTCAGATTCCCTTTTTAAACAAACTCATGGCACAAGATAATTGAAAACAATAAAGGAAAATTGCAAAGAACTAAAAGAACATAGATTTCACTTATATGCCAACCGAACAAAACACTCAAATATGAACCCGAATCTAACGTAAAAGCACTAAGCAAAAGAAAGAATCTATACCAATGTACGCTAACTTCTTTATCTCCAATTCAGCTGCCACCGCAAAATACCACCATATACAATTCCATCAAAAAAAAACTAGAAAAACTACAAATATATACAAGTCCAGAAGCAAAAAAAAAAAAAAAACCCATAGATTCATAGGCGACGTGTTTCTCTCAACTGCCTTCAAATCTAAACTATCTAAGAAGAAAACATCAAAGTAAAATGAGTCACTTCGATAAGAAAATAAAAACAATAATAAAAAAAAATGACCTAGTGATTAAGGGTTGTTGAAGTAACCAGTAATCTTACTCTTATGAGGAACAATAGTGATCTCATCACCAAGAGCACCATCTTTATTAGCAAACTGAGTCATCTTCTATTTCTTCACCTAAAACCCAAACTCATGATATCAGAATACCCCTAAAACCCAAATTGAGAAACAAAAACAAACTAATTAACTCACCTTATAAAACATATAAGCAATGTAACAAGCAATCTTATTAGCAAACTGTGTCATCTTGTACTTCACCACCACCACCACACCATCATCATCAGGAATCACAATAGGAACCAGTTAAAGTAAAACGCAACCCTAATCAAGAAAAATAACACTTAATCGCAACTCATACCCGAAAAATCAAAAGCTTGAAAATTTATCCCAACCCTAATAGTAAAAATTAAATTTCTGCAATTGAAGATGATGAAGAATATTTAGTTTAGATAATTACCCCAATTAATCGCAAGATGAATTTTATGATTGAAAACACCAGAGGAGGTGAATTTGACTTTACCTGGATCTGGATCCATTGTAGAAGAAGAGGATGATGGAGGTATTGACTTCTATTTCACCTTCCAGATCTGAATTTATTGTTGAAGAAGGAGATGATGGAGGTCCAACGAGAGCTAATGTTTAAATTTGAAGCGAGAAAAAAAAAGAAGAGAAAGAGGTGAGTTCGATCACCATGAAAAGAGATGCGAGAGAAGAAAAAAATAATGAAAGAGATAAGGTTCTCTCGGTTTTAATGGAGAGAGGGCGATAGTTAATCGCATCCGTAGGTCAAATGAAGTCCCAAATCTCGAGAAAATCTAACGACGGAAACATCTAAGTCCATCGGTCGAGGAATCGGTGATACACTAAGTGGTAAAGTTGTAATAAAATTTTTCATACAACGACCATCTTTAACCGCTCATGAACTTCTCCGTGTTTTTGTTAAATCCTGGACTGTCTTGACTGGACCAAGGTCAGTTGACTGTCAGTGAGGGTCACGGACGTGGGTTGAGAAAACCCCCTTTTCCACTAGTGATGGTAATTCTCATTTCAAAATGCCACTATATAATCAGAAGTTAAGTTCACTTACCTTACTACCGATTGTCATAATTCGAAATGAGTTTTTGAAAAAAAACCTTACTTTTTCGAATTTTGGAAGATATGTCATTTGAATAAACTCCCGAATATACGATGGCCCAAAAATCAGAATTTTGGAAAAACAAAGATTTTTCAAATTTTTGAACTTGTAATAATCGGAAGTAATATAGTTTACATAAACTCCCGAATGTATGTTGCCTAACCTTCTAAAATGGCCCTTGGAACCACCTAGAGCCATGGCAAGGTAGGTTCTGCCACAGTAATATTCAGAAGATATGTCATTTGAATAACCTTACGAATATACGATGGCCCCAAAATCAGAATTTTGGAAAAACATAGATTTTTCAAATTTTGAACTTGTAATAATCGGAAGTAATATAATTTACATAAACTCCCGAATGTATATTTCCTAACCTTCTAAAATGTCCCTTGGAACCACCTAGAGCCATAGCATGGTAGGTTCTGCCACAGTAATATTCGGAAGATATGTCATTTGAATAAACTCCCGAATATACGATGGCCCAAAAATCAGAATTTTGGAAAAACAGAGATTTTTCAAATTTTGAACTTGTAATAATCGGAAGTAATATAATTTACATAAACTCCCAAATGTATATTGCCTAACCTTCTAAAATGGCCCTTGGAACCACCTACAGCCATGGCATGGTAGGTTCTGCCATAGTAATATTCGAAAGATATGTCATTTGAATAAACTCCCGAATATACGATGGCCCAAAAATCAGAATTTTGGAAAAACGTAGATTTTTCAAATTTTGAACTTGTAATAATCGGAAGTAATATAATTTACATAAACTCCCTAATGTATATTTCCTAACCTTCTAAATGGCCCTTGGGACCACCTAGAGCCATGGCATGGTAGGTTCTGCCACAGTAATATTTAGAAGATATGTCATTTGAATAAACTCCCGAATATACGATGGCCCAAAAATCAGAATTTTGGAAAAACAAAGATTTTTCAAATTTTGAACTTGTAATAATCAGAGGTAAATTTAGTTAACCAAATCTCCGATTATTGAGTGGCTCAACAATCCAAACCTGCCAAAATCCTTAGGTTTTGGCATTTTGGAACGACTCATAATCCTTTGGTATTTCCGATTCCGTGTGTCTACATCAATATATTCGGAAGTCAAAAATTCTTTAAGCTACCGATTATATCCATTTTGTTCACAGAAGATATGACCAAAAATATTCTAAAGTTAACCTATAATTTTATCTCCCGAATACTGTCGATGTTCTTGAGAAATGAAGAACACGACTACATTCGGGAGTTTAAAATCATGAGTATCTCCCGAATCTGGGAAAAAACAGAAACACCCTAGGAAAAAAAATGAAACAAAATTCATTCAAATACCGCACCCACTACATTCGGACGCATGCTTCTTATTTTGTCTACCGAATGCATTCGGAGGATAAAAATAATATATTATCTCCCGATTATATAAGGGCAATTTTGCCATTAAGAAATATGCGAGATAAGGGGTAACTCACTTTAGGTTTGGGTGACCCTATTTTTTTTTTATTGTTGGCCCCTAAATCCTTTTAAGTGGCCCCTAAAAATGCTAGGTTTTTTTTCTTTCTTTCTTACAAAAATTATTAGTTTGAAAAATCTTTTGAGAAACATTCGCGATACCCAGTGCATGAGATAATTATACATATGAACCATAGATTTCGAGTTTATCATTTATTTGTTTTTAAAAGTGATTTTTTTTTTTACGTCCAATATTGATGTGTTTTTTTTTTTCTTTCTTACAAAAATTATCAGTTTGAAAAATCTTTTGAGAAACATTTGCGACACCCAGACCCAGTGCATGAGTATCATTATATTATACATATGAAGGATTCTTTGAATATTCTTTTAGTTACTACATATACAATACCAAAGTCAGCCATGCACAACACATGAACATCCACATAACAAAGTTTGCATAAATCATATGCGTATAACTAATCAAAATTAAGCACTTCGTTTAGATAAATTAGCAGATTTTATTTCTCAGGTTGCACCATTATTTTAGGGTGCAATTTTTTCCCATACCATACGAACGTTTTTTTTTTTCATCATTCTTCTCCAGAAATTCTTTGAGCCGCTAAACCCATCTTACCGAGCTTCATCATCACCTACTCCATCCGAAATACGGCCTAATCAATGATCCACTCTCTTCCAAAGAACACTTCCAAGTTCTCGCTTAAACCCATGCGAGAAAATCCATTGATTCCTTCTTCTCACCATCTCGCCTTCTCGATCTCACTGTCTCGTGAATTCAAATCAATGTTACAGACTCAACACCCTAACTCAATTGCAGCACCAAATCCCATCAATTTCATTTATAGCATCATCATTTCTCACTTTGATTTCCTCCATGGCTGTGTTCTTTGTTTCGAGTGTGACTAATGATTAAGGAAGTGATAGAATGCAAGAAAGAAGCTCGATTAGGGTTGTATAATGGGTTGATATGAGTACTCGGAGTACTTCGATAAGGGGTAACCAAGTTATAACCCCTTAACCTCGGTAGGCTGTTCTTTAACACTCCTCCAAAGAAAGTCACCCCTTAACGCTGGCTCGGCTCCCGATAATATTTTCCCGAAAAAGACAATTCCGCTTTGCTTAAAAGTTCTTGTTTTGCTCATAACTTCTCCATACGAACTCGAATGACTCCGTTCTTTCGCCATTGCCTTCGTCTTCTCGTCCCTCCTACACAATGAAAAGTAGAAATCTTGTATTTGAACGAGTTCCAATTGGTATTTTTGCTCCAAATGACTCCATTGCACCTAATAAACTCAAAAGCACACATAAGATACATAATTTACAAGAAAACTCGCAAAGCAAGCATAAATACTAGATATCAAATACGGTGTATTCTACACCTATCAAATTCCCCCACACTTAGACTTTGCTAGTCCTCGAGCAAATCAAACAAAACTAAAATACAACAACTCCGTGTCGTCGAGGCTACGGTCACTTTTAGCATAAATAACAAGCCTTTAAACCCCTAGGTGTCCCTAGTGGACGAGTTATAGTCTCGTGAAGGTTTACAAGAGGTCTACCTACAAAACCTATATTCCAAACTCCGTCTATTTCGTGACAAATCAATGAACGAATCCAAAAATGACTACAAGAGGAGGTACCTTGCAAATTCAATTCATGTATTAGTAAATAAACTCTAATTAGATAGTCGAACAAGCCACAATACTCGGAAACTAACAAACCACAATCACAATGAAAAGATTAAGAAAATGGATATAAATGTAGATGTTGGCGAATATTCACAAGTGTTCGATGTTTCCCATATCCTGCCTGAAGGTCATCAAGATGAACCTAATCCTATTGGATTGAGCTACTTCGTCTTTGAATGCTACATCAAATCAATTGGCATATACAAGGGAACCAAGAGTGACTTTATTCAACACAATAATAATTTTTTTTTTTTTTTATATGACTGGATCAAACTCGGATCCAATTTCTCCTTTTTTTTTTTTTTTTAGACGGATGATTAGATCTTTTAGATCCAAGCGCATGCTTCTTGTCAGCAAGTACATGATAGTTGCCTTGGATCCCGCGCATTCCACGCTTGTTTAGGCGACTTGAGACAGGGACTACGTTTCACACATACTGCTATTCCCAAGTGTCTTTTTATTCCGTTTTGGTCTAATTGATCGGTCCTTTTTTTTTTTTTTTTTTTTTTTTTTTTTTTTTTTTTTTTTTTTTTTGTAACTCAACCACTCTATTTCATCCTAACAGTATAACACGGCGATGTTTAGTGACCCACCAAAGCACTTAGAGAACAATAGATAAATATGGATAAATAAAAAATAGAATGTGATATGGTGATATTCCGAGATATGGTAACAACTATCATGTTAATTTGTGATTTCTGAGCTATATTCTTCCCTTTAGTTAATTGGTTCCTCAACTCCTGCATTCAAAATGGTTCCATCCACTAATGGTGTCAAAAACAAACTATACAAACATATAAATGCTCCCCCACACTTAAACTTCACATTGTCCTCAATGTGTAAAACCGAAAGTTCTGAATTCTGACGTAACAGCAGATAAAACGCAAAAACTGTACAAATTGGTAAGGAATTTGGAAAAACTCCATTTCACAAAAAGTTGTTCACCTACGTGTTTTCTACACAGTGTCAAAATTTCACAGGGTTTTGATAAACGGTCTGACAGTTATGGTCTCTGGAATGAACTACGCAGTCTGAAATTTTCTGACGAAAAGGTATTCGGCATAATTCTCTTCTAAGATAGATTACGGACTCAATGAAATTAAACATAGGGATGCAAATATGATATAAAAACAGTAAAAAAATAAATAAACGAAACAAAAATAAAAAGCAAAAGGATAAGAGATACAAAACCGGTGGGTTGCCTCCCACTTAGCGCTTGTTTTAAAGTCGACGGCCCGACTTAGCTTCTTGTAAGATTCATTCCCCATACACCAATAATCGGAAAAGTTGGGGATCCGTCCATAGAACCTGTTTTGGAAACACTAGCTTCACACAAATATTAGTAATATAAAGCAAAAAGTGAAGCTATGAACCGATAAAAGCTTCCCCCACACTTATTCTTGGCCACACTTGGAAGTGTATAAAGAATATAGAAGTCGGGGTACTTCCACGGTTTCTGGTTCCATAACCTGCATAGTATGAGAATCAAGTGTCTCTAATGGCGGAAAACGAGAAACAAAGTCACCAACAATATTCTCGAAGCACATACATTCAAACCAATAAGAGGTAAAGGAGAAGAAACAATAGGCAAAGGGTTAGATAAACCTTGCACAATCTCTTGTATCACGGAATCCTCTTCATCCTTGAAAAATTCATGAATTAGTCACCTCTTTTATATCATGGTCCTCTATCAAACCTTGCAACCATTCTTCATCCGTTTCGCCTTTAACTATAGTCTCGACATAAACATCATCATTACAATCATGCACAAGTTCAATTGGGTCTTCCACAATAGTGGTCATAACGGTCTCATTCTCAACATACTCCTCATCGTTAAACTCAAACCATGTTGCACCTTGTAAAACACTAGTTTCATCATACTCAATTACCTTTTGAATAGGTGGTTGATCATTATAAAGATCAAGAATTGAGTCAACTACACTAATGTCATCAAATATCTCCAAAGGTTGGTCCTTTTAACACATTCATCTTCGCCTTCATCTTCGTGACTCACCATAATAAGAATCGTCACGGTTTCCCAACCCTTATCACGACGTCGTTTAAGTTCCATATGAATGGTCCTACTAATTTCATCGACTAGCTCTTCCGAGGCTCCATCATCTTCCAACTTGTATAATTTCTCGCGCAGAAGTTTCCAAGACGTTCACACGCTACCACCATTGACTACAATATGTTCTCTTTCCCATGACTCTTCCCCCTTTGAATGGGTAAATGATCATAACTACGATCTGAAGTCGGGTAAGAAGAAATATTCCAAAAATTGTTTTGTGCGACGTTCTCTCTATCACGGTCATTGTTGGTTCAGCCTTTGTTGCATGTCTTGTAATCCATTCAAAATCTCGCATACAACTCGAATAAAGCCAATTAGATGTAGAATTATCCCACCTAGGTGCTTGACTTACATACCCACTACAAGGTTGTTGTTGGTATGTATGAAAATCACCATAAGGTTCTCTAGATATGCATCATAGCCAATAAATTGGTTTTGATTGCATCCCATAGATGGTGGGTAATTTTCATAGTGTTGAGGAGGTTGAAAATCATATCCATTGCTCCAATATGCTCCTTCCATGAGAAACAAGCACCTGAAATAAGATTCTCAAACCAAGTTAGAACCCAGAAAATAAGAAAAATAAAAATAAAACAAAAACTAAATACAAAAATAAGAAACCAAAAACAATTAACAACCGCTGCCTCCCCGGCAACGGCGCCAATAAGATGACGAGAGCTTCTCTCTCCTCTACCTTTCTCCATCTCCATTGTAGCTTCTTTCCTGTTAGGATCTAGAGCCCTAGTTTTCCTAGTTTTCCAATTAGATCTTCCCTTTAGAAACCTAGTAATCCATCTCCTTTTAGCTTGGTATCCCCGATCATGAATAACCAAGTTATGTAACCATTGAGAAAAAAATTCTTCCAACTTTCCCCGTAGCAAAACAATCCCATTCGCCCATATCGCAATCATGCATCTCCATTCCCATGGATCCATAAAAGCTACCTTTTCACTTGCTTTAGCTAGGATCTACAAATCGATGTTTGAAGTCACCAAAATGGAGACGGTGGTAAAACTCCTGAAATTTGAAGATAATCGTAAATGGTTCTGCGCAATCAAGTTATCTAATGTTAATGGGTTCTACATTAACATCATTGTACCAAACCCTAATCAAAAAGCAAGATCCAATTTCTATCTTCATACTTTGGTAATAATTTATGAAGGTTGGTTTGCGTTATCTTCACTCTGGATTCTATAATATCCTTTTCATCTTCAACCTTAAATTCAACAGATCCCTCAAACACATCCCGAATACCCTCCCATCCCAAGAACTCAGCCGAAAACATCCCTTCCAAAAACCTATGGCCAAACTGTGAGTCGTGTCAGTACAATCCTAAACCTATCCACCCCGCCGCTTCATCAAAGTTCGCATACCCCCTTTCATTGTGATAGATTTGCTCCTTCGGTTTCCTTTTTCAAAAAAATTCAAAATATGGTAAATATCTACACATTGTAGACAAAAAACACTTTCTAGAAATTGGGAAAATGCCTTCATAATTTCAAACACTAGCTCAAGTTCATTCTTGGCAAAGCATTGGGATAGATTTATGTTTATTAATGTAAGTGTATTGAGTCGCAATTGGCAATATATCCTATAAACTCTACTCAAGCTATCTTTCATGTGCATTTAGCCACAAATGCAAATTTGGAATTCACTTTACCTCCAAAAGACTTACTTGCCTCGCATTTTCGATGGCACAACAAAGATATGGAGCTCACCCATCTCTCATCAATATGAGTTTCATGTTGAAATCTTTGGGGTACCATTTCAATTTTGGTCATTGGATTTGATTCATGCTTTGGGCAAGTTCTCAGGAGAGATACAAGTAGTGGATCCAAAGAACTCTTAAGTTACAAAATTTGAGGGCCATACGTATGAAGGTTAGAAATAACAATGGCATAAACTCCATACCAAGAGTCATCAAAATCTCTCTCGAAAGCAAATGTTCATCGCACATGTTGCCGTGACCGGGAAAGCCACCGTCTCTCGAAATTGTGTTATCTTACCACCCCAAATCTGAATTTTTCGAGCCAAGAGAGAAACGCTCAAATATGGCGGATTTCATGGAAGTCAAGAGAATGAAACAAAGAAAATTCCTCCCAAATTTCAGGAGTATCGTTGATTATGACAAGATTACAAATTTCAACAAGCACCTATTATCGCTACTTCTACGATAATGTATAATCTCATATTTCGATAAATCAAAAATGAGCACATTTACCGTATCTCTCAAATCACTAGAAATCCCGCAACATCACGGGATCTAACAAAGGAAGAGTGAGATGCAAGAAAAGACGCAATAAATATGTTCAAATTTGGAAAGTTGCAGCTGGTGGATTTAACTTCTCGAAATGGCAGATGACATGGAAATCGATGGCAAGGCCGCCCGCAGCCCCCGCACCACCTCCGCCTTCTTTCAAAATATCTCTTGCTATAGATCCATCTAATCCATCCCACCATCTGAATCCATCCCACCAATCATACACACATCCACAACCATTCCTTTGCGTATTTCATCACCTCTACTATTACCTCCATCCATCCCATCTTCCATAGCAAACTATGTACCCATATCTCCTCAAATAAATTTCCACCCATCCCATGATATTATCTTACCCACATACCAGGATTTTCCGTGCAACAATCCCGACTCCACTTTACCAAAGAAACCCACAACTTTGTTTAATGTGCTCAAACAGATCGATTGACTTAAATCCACCACAGAGATTCATTGTTCCTAATTGATAATCAAGGAAGTCAATCGTCTTTTCAAACTTGATTGCACTGGAATAGGTTTTAATGCAATGTCAAATCACTCAAAAAATTCTTACTCACTTCACCCTTCCTTCTGTGTCCCATACTAAAACCAATACCAATCCTACCCATAAAACTCCCGCGAAGAAGACTTGTCAGGTAAACTACAGCAGACATTAAAGGTGTGGAAGAAGTAACAATCCATGAGCCCAAACAGAGAATCAAACCTATGTTGGGACTAATGGATACTTTTATGGTATCCATTGATGATGAGACACATTCCGAGTCATCATCCACCGGTGATCCTCTATATCCACCGGTTTCGAGACTCCCGCAAGTGTAATGGAAGATGATGCAACCTCAAACTGTCAAGTAACAACACTCTCAGGTGGTGCCAAAGAAACTAAAAACTGAATGGAAAAGGCTCTGTGTTACCGTAGAGGGATATTAGTTCACCTTCCACTAAGAGAACAACAAAAACAAGGGTCAGGTTGGTTCTCAAATGAGTCTCTCAATTCTAAACTGGAATGTGAGAGGTCTTAATTCTCCATAAGAAGAACCGTGGCACGCAAGATGATTCAAATGATTAAAGCTCCAATCATCATGCTTCAAGAAACTAAGATGATGAACTGGCAAATAACAGGATATCAATCAAATTTGTAGCTTCACAAATGTGGGTTGACATTTCAACAGTCACAGTGTAGGAGGTATGCTAATTTTGTGGGATAAAGATTTTGTAGAGATCAATGATTCTTTGGTGGGGAGCACTTTTGTCTGTCTCTGTACTAACAAGTCGACAACTTCAAATGGATGTTAACAAATATTTATGGTCCCAACAATCCAAAGGGATAGAAAGGACTTTGGGTGGAGCTAGATAATGCTTGCGACTTTGGGATCTACCCCCGGTGCATTGGGGTGACTTCAACACAATTAAAAATGTGATGAAAAAAAAAAAGAATTGTTCTAGAATTACAAGAAGTATGACTCAATTCAACAATTTCATTGAGCAAGATGAACTCATTGACCTTCCTCTCGAAAGGTGCAAGGTATACTTGGTCCAATGGGAAATCAAACTGCGTGATGTGTAGACTTGACAGATTCCTTATTTCCACTTCCTTTGAAACTCATTATCCTTTCATAACCCAACTTTCCAAAGCTAGACCCACATCAGACCACATTCCTATCCTTCTGGACATCTCTCGATCCTAGTTGGGGCCCTAGTCCTTTTAGGTTTGAAGTTATGTGGTTCTTGGAGAATGGTTTCTTACAATTACTTGAAAATTGGTGGCTCTCTTTGATTTTGCAGGTACACCAAGTACTATTCTTTGGTTGAAGTTAAAAGCTCTAAAGGAAAAGTTAAAAATTTGGAATAGGGAGGTGTTCAGCATACCGATACCGCATTAAAGGAAGTTCTCATTTAAATACAATCTCTTGAAAGTATAGCAGAAGACAACACTTTATCCTCAGAGGAGATCAATAATTTGCTATCTCTTAAAACTGAGTTTGAAAAAACTACACATATGGAAGAAGTTTCTTGGAAGATTAAAGTCAAAAACACAATGGCTGCAAGAAGGTGATAAAAATACTTTTTTTCATGAGTAAAGCATCGGTAGAAGGAGGCATAATAGAATCAAGCAATTATACATAAATGGTGAGTTGGTAGATGACAAAAACGTTCTTCAATATCATATTGTGGACTACTACAGAACTTTATTCACAGAAGAAGAGGTAATGAGACCTGAACTTGAAGATATTGTCTTTGATAAGATAAACACTCAAGAGTGTGAAATCTTAGAGGCAATTTTCTCTCGAGGAAGAAGTTATTAATGCTATTAAGGATCTGGGCAAGACAAAGCACTCGGTCCCGGATGGCTTCCCTATTATCTTTTTTAGTAAGTGTTGGACCTTTATTAAAACCGATATTATGAATAATGTTCATGAGTTCTGCTTCTCTGGTCAAATATTCAACAAACACATTTACCTTCATCACTTTGGTGCCCAAAAGGATTATGTGGAGACAATTAAGGATTGTAGGCCTATATGTCTTTTAACAAGTGTCTACAAAATCATTGCAAAAGTGTTATCCACAAGACTCAAGCTGGTTATGGATAAACTGATATCCCCTGTGCAATGTGCCTATATTGAAGGTAGGCAAATAATAGATGGCACATTGATTGCTAATGAACTGGTGGACTCAAGACTTAGATCTGGTGAAGCTGGCATCATTTGCAAGATAGACTTGGAAAAGGCTTTTGATAGGATAAACTGGAAGTATTTGGAGTTTGTGATGCTACAAATGGGTTTTGGCGTAGTTATGCAAGTGGTTAAGGTTCCGTTATTCTACCTCAACTTTCTCGCTTTTAATCAATGGCTCTTCTTTTTGGTTTCTTCTCAAGTTCAAGGGGGTGTTAGACAGGTTGTCCAATTTCTCCTCTCCCCGTTTAACATAGCCATGGAAGGTTTCAAGATACATGGATAGGGCTTCTCAACTTAATCTTTTTAATGGTTTCTTCAGAACCACATCTAGCATTACAAATCAATCACCTTTCATTATGCGATGATACTATTTTCTTTTATTGATCATAGTAAACAGAATTACTCAATTTATTTTCATCTCTCAAGTGCTTTGAGTATATTGCTTTTAGTCTTAAGGTGAATACTTCTAAAACAAGATTGATAGCAATTGGTGAGGTGCCGAGTTATCTGTTTGGGAAGCTGTGAGTTTGGTTGTGCCACCGATAATCTTCCTTTCATGTACCTGGGGCATGCCACTTGGTGCTAAGCCAAACTCTAAGCACATCAACGGGATCCTATTATTGAGAAGTTTGAGGAAAGACCTGTCTTTGTGAGGCAAATTTCTCTCTCTAAGGGAGGTAAACTAGCTTTGCTTAAATGTATTCTCGATTCACTACCTATCTACTATTTCTCTCTTTTCAAAGCACCTGCCAAAGATTAAAATTTTGAGAAGAAGATGAGAAATTTTCTTTGGGGAAAGTGGAGCTGGTTCAAAGGTCTCTCATCTTATTAATTGGGGTATGGTGTGTGCTGATAAGGAAAGGGGTGGTCTGGGTGTGTGCAACCTAAAGATCATCAATCAGTCGATGCTAGCAAAATAATGTTGGAGGTTTGGTCAAGAGAAGAATAGTCTATGGTACAGAATTATTGCTGATAAACATGGTGAAAATTTTTCTTCTCGGGTTCCGAACTCCGTTAAATCTTCACATGGTGTTTCTTGCTGGAAGACTATCACAGAGACTGCACAATTGGTTGCTCAAAATTCAAAGTTGTTTATTCACTCAGGAAGAGAGATTTCTTTTTGGAATGATGTCTGGAACGGTAACACTTCTCTTTCCCTAGATTTTCCTTTGCTTTACAAGTTATCTTGTAATAAGAATACAAAGATAGTAGATATGATCTCCTCAGATGGGAATTGGCTCTTTAACTTTGTTGATGGGTGAAAACTACTCCTGCTGAATTTGGTAATTTGGGTGTGGATGAGGAATGAATTTAAACCTACAACAAATGCACTCGCGGTGAGTGCTTGTAGATTCGAGAGATCAATCTCATGCAAGTCCGGCCTAAACCAAGAAATGGCCGCTCCGTACTTGTTTTGGTCACAAAGTGAAGGAGATGGGGTTGATCTTAGGGAGGGAAGCGAAGAAGGTGTTGAGATTGTGAAGATGTTGGCTTGCTTATGACTTGTAACAGAAAAGATGAGCAAGCTTACGGTTGATGCAAGCAAAGCTCTGGTGTTTGAATACGATGTTGTATTAACACTTGGTTTCGCCGACCGAACTTGTGTTGTTCTCATTGTCTTGTCTTGTTGTTGTTTGAAATAGGGCGGAGAACCTATTTATACAAGTCATTGAGCCTCATTCACGTTTCTCGTGGGAAGTGGAGGTAATGGAATGATGGAGTGGTGGAGTTGTGTGTCGTAGCATACGACCGGTCTTGCCCACTTCTCCAGCTTCATCTCTAACCGTCCATGACTTCCTAACACGTTTGTGATGGCGCGTTGCACGCTGCACGCCGTAAACCGCCGGGCAATACCCCGTAAGTATCCCCTAGCCAGTGACATGATTGATGTCCTGAATGTGGATCGTGGATCCACGGAAGATAGCATGTAATCTTTGAATTGAATAATCGCGTTATTCGTAAAGTCGATACTTGTGAAGTATCGTGTGTATTTTATGTGCATCGCATTACGGTGTGGTAAAGTGATGGGTAATGACTCCTCACTAACCAAATAACTCCTGGACTGTGGTTGTATAACCAAGTCATGAAGTCGGACGGATGAGATGATGTTTGAGACACTCATCTCATGACCGTTGATGAAATAGGTTTTTAAAGAGGTGCGCAAGCATCACTCTTCACTTTGTCGAAACCAAGCACGGGAAGGATTTTGTGGAGGACCAGGCCATACATGCGTGTTGACGGCATGATGGTGTACACGTCCATGTCTCACCGTCTCATGGAGATGCAATCTAGGCCACTCAATTTGACCGTCAAAGAGGAGTGGTTGAGATTGGTTTGCGGCAGAAATCTCTTACCGCAAAGGAATTGATAACCGCGTGTCATCCCAAGTTTGGGCGCGCGCCCAAGACGACCCATCTTGGTCGGTCTTGGTCGATCATACCACCGTGTAGGTGGTAGGTTGGTGTTCACACCTATACTTGATTATCCCATGAAAACGTGATCTAAGCCATTCAAATCATCCTAGTGAAGTTGAGCGTCGAGATCGCTTTAGGATTTGGGAGTGTAACCGCACGAGTTTGGGCGTGCGTTTTGGGTTGGCCGAATGATGTGCCTTGGCCGACCGCAAGAGGAGGTAGATGGGCCCACGGTGGTCATGCTTGTATGACCGGACCTGCTCGATTTGATCTCAGGACCCTCCATTCGTGCCGGAGAAGATGGACGCGCGTGATGGCTCAAACCCTATTTTTGGCTTTCAAAGCCGCGCGACCATGCTCCTTTTGGGCTGACGGTTTTGTTGTAACCAACCACGGTTGGCTTTGACCGATTGGCCAAGTGTGTAGGCGGTCACATGGTGATTGTGTCGACATGCTCCGGCCCTTTGAGTCTACATCTACACCTCCATCTATACCTGCGAAGATGGATGGTTGAGACTGCTTTTGCGGCACATGTAATATGCCGCAAACCCTAATTAGGTTTTCCGTCCATAATGCTTGGTATGGACGGTTTCTTGTCAAGCGAAGGCCAATGGTCGACCATGCGGGCCGGCCGTGTGTATTCCATACCGCTGGGGGTGATGGAATTGATCTCGTGGTCATCCAATCATGCTTGTGGAGTTGGATGACTCGCGATCGATCATATTTGGCAAAGCTATACCGTGTATTCCATACCCGCTGGGGGTGATGGAATTGATCTGTGGTCATCCAATCATGCTTGTGGAGTTGGATGACTGCGACAGATCATATCCGGAGACTGATACAGTCCAGTCCGGATGCTCAATCGGGCTAGTATAACACACCGAGAGGGGCTCGATCGGGCTAGTATAACACACCGAGAGGGCTCGGGCTAGTATAACACACCGAGAATCAGCTGTACGGGTATTTCGTACATGGATTCATTATAGTGCTTGGAGGTTCGTGTTTACTCAGTAAGGGTAACACTCGGTCGTCATGCCACACTGATAATGGGCACAGGAAATACAAGGCCGATATGAAATTCACAGAAGGGATTGTTGCCGCATGCTCCAACTCCGGAGGAATTTCATGTATTCACGTAATGGGATTGTTGCTACATGCTCCATTCTTGGTGAATTAAGTGAGGAGTATCCGTCACTTATAAACGGCTTTATCTTTTACAAGATGTCGGCGCATGATTTTCTCAGTTACTTACGAATTTAACCTTAAACGAAAAATCCACCATCAACATTAAGTCCCCCGCCTAGCACATAATGGTTACATTATTGTGTGTGGTAGGCATGAGATGGTGACATGCATACGTGAGAAAGACAGATAAAAGAAGTTTACCCTAAGAGTGTTGGCCACCGCTAGTTTTCCACGCCACACGCTTGTATGGAATCCTTGGTGGGGCCGGTTTCTTTGTCTTTGGGTATTTGAATCAGAAGAGGAAACCAAATAAAAGAGGAATCCTTGTTCTATTGGGATTCTTCTAATCTTTGTCTATAAAAGAAGCCAAACCCCTTTTCTTTTCTCACGAATTTTCTTTTATTATTCAGCAAGTTCCCGTGTGATCCTGTTGCCGTCGCCAAACGTTGCCGCTGGAGCCGCCACCGATCGTTGCTGCCGAAGTCGTTGCCGGAAACCGCCGTCCATTGCCGGAGCTGCCGTCCGTCCAAGGTAAGTTTCGCACCCTCTTTTTTTTTTTTTTTTTTTTTAAACGGTGAAACCCTAGTTTGTTTAGGTAAACACCTTTTGTAAGACATGTGCATGCTTAGCTTTTTCCACCATTTGGCTTGAACCCCGTAGACACGATTCCCATGAATAAAGAAAATCGTGTTATGATGCATGCGGATGAATGAATGCGGGCCCGCCGTGTATGCCGGAACGTGGGTCTTATTCACCTCACCGAAATTTACACCGAACTTGAAACTTGTACCGACTTGAAACCAATACCAGGCCCCGACTTGAAAGTTATACCGGGAGAACTTGAAATCAATACCCATCAATCTCGTATGATATTTGGACCTACCATCAGTGAGTTGTGTCTTGCCGTGTGTGACTACACTTCTCATATGCTTTCACACAAGCTCTAACTTCTGTCTTTTGTTTCATTGCGGTAGAAAAGAACTTCGTCGATATGTCTTCAAGATAATGTCAAAAGCCAAGTCGAAGTGTTGACAGCTTTTCAAGGGATATGCCGAACATCAATGATGAGTTGTTCACCTCGTCTTTTCCAAATAATAGGAAACATCCTTCTCATAAGATAGTCTTGCTTTCCGACTCGTAAAATATGGATGCTTTGATCCATTCTCTTCTTCCGCACTTGTGATGAGGTTTTGTCTCCGTGAGGAATGAATATCCACCTTCTCCTATTGACTTCAAGATTTGCCACGCTCCACTGGGTTCTTATGAAGGATGGATGAGGCGCATGTTGAGCAATAAGGGCATTGAGGAAAATTTGACCAAAGCACAAATTCTCGATGCGGTCATGGCATCTGCTACCCTCGAAATTAGGAAAGACACCGCGGGCTTGATCACCTTTATTTCTCGGTGGCGTATTTCTACTCACACAGCCATATCGAGATGGGGAGAGATGACTATTACTTTGGAGAGTGTAGCTGCATTAATGAACTGCCTGTTGGTTTTAAGTCTTTTTTTACGAGCTCTCGATGCGGAACAAAGTAATTACGTTGCTATACTTCAAAAGGCGGAGGAATTCGAGTCCGACAAGGAGGAGAGAAAGGATGCGAGATGCTTTTATACTTGGTGGGTTTCGGAGTGGTCTTCGGCAAACCCAGAGTTGAATCGAGAGCTCGGGCCAGGTGATTGCGTTCCCTCTCTCTATGGCTATCCAGGGATATATTTGATGATGGTTCAGGGAAGAAGACCATAAGAGGTGAGCTTGTTAAGATTGCTATAAGGCGGGCGCAGGTGAAGTTCTTCCTCTAGGTGCATTGTTCCTTGGATCACCGTATTCTCATCCTGGGACGCTTTAGTAATGGATATGCACGTTTCTAACGGGTACAAGAAGGTGGAGTCGCACGTTCACTTCGCTTTTCTTCAGCGCTCTTATGGGAACATTTCAGAAGGTTATGCTCCTACTCCCGCACCTTCACTCGTTAACTTGTACGGCGGCTCGAGAATACCCGATGGAATAAGAAGCGTCCTAAAGCCCAAGGTGCGAGACTTGTGGAGGTATTTGACAACATTTCTTCCAGAGATTTTCGCCCATGGGGGCCGATTCACTCTTCCATCGTTCACCCAAAGACCTTTGCCGACGATCCCGGCGTTGTGTTGCGTACCGATGTCAAGACCATGAGATCTGGGAAATTATTTACCCGGCGCAGTGCATTCCAGATATGTCCCGCCTCTATTCGACGGAGAATTTTCTCAGACTCCGTACAACATTGACAGGGCTGCTCGCCAGATGGGATTTGATCAGGTGTCCCATTTATCCGTCCACTAGGGGCTCCTAAGAATTCCTTCCACAAATTCTTAACGCCAATGTGTTCTTAGACCGGTGAGCCTTCCTTTCCGCCTATTGGGAGAAACCCGAGTGGTGGCCAGACCGACATATATAAAGAATTTTGGGGAAACAACTGTTGATCTTCCGAAATTTTCGAAGAGTGTTGTGACGAATTCCGTAGTGAGCCATCTTCCGATATCTTGACGAAGCATTTCCTGGTTGAAGCCACTTCCCGGCCAAACGGATAAGAGCCGAGGATTGCAGTCCCCAAGTAGGAGAGAGACCTAAGAGGCAAGCATGCGGTCCCAGAATCCTCAATTCTTCCAATATGCAGGTATTTAAATCTCCTCCCATCGGTTCTTTCATTTCTCCAAGTGTTCTTCTAAAAAGCGATCCTCGTTTTAAATCAGTGGAATTTCGAAAGATAATGCCTTCACAAGGTTGGCACGCATTCAAAACGGGAAGGCCGGCGGCCCGGCCTTAATCTTGAGAAATTCGCGGCACGGACCTTCATGCTGAGAAGTCTGACGGTATGGAACTCATGCCGAGAAGTCCGGCGGTACCGGCCTTCACCGAGAAGTCTCACCGTCTTTTGACCTTCATGCTGAAAGTCCGCGGCATCGCTCCTTTTCCCGACAATGACGAGATGATGCAAGCTCTGGTTGAACAAGGCGCTTTCCTTAGTGATCTTGTCGACGGGGTCGTGACGGAAATCAACACCCAGTGAAATAGATGCCGTAAGGAATGCAAGAGAGACGGCAGTGGCAGCGTAGTTGAGACGGCTCCTTTGACATCCATCCCGAATGTGCACCTGACCGTATGGCTATTGTGGCGACTTCTTCCGAAAGGCCTCCCCACCGACAAGACTCCGCGGTCGCCGAATTGCCGGTGATGCAGCCTGGGGCTTTGTTCGATCCTCCTTTTACTGTCCCTTATTCAGGTCATGTGTTGGTTGGTGGATTCAGCGTGCCGGTTCAGTTCAAAGAGTTGTACACGGCAATATGGGAGAAACACGGACATATTATTACCACCGCTTCGAGAGTCGTCTTGCATTGGTCAACCGCGTCCAAGAAGCTTTAGTTTCCATCCAGGGATGAGCGCATTAATGACTGGTGGAAACAGATTTCAAGAGGTGATTGAAGATTGGAGGTGCCATCTCGGACGTGTTTGCGCAAGATGCCTTCAATGCTCCTTGGTTCTTCAAGGGTTCTCCAAGATTCGAGGAGCTCCAGAATTACAAGACGGAAGTCCCTTCCAAGATCAACCGTATTGCTCGTCGGGAAGAAGAGGTTGGGAGGCTGTCTAAGGAACTGAGATCAAGAAACAGCCCGACTCCAAAGGATGAAAGCCTCTCCGCCCAAGGACGAGTTTCTTTGTTGAAGGACTTCCCTTGAAAGATTGTAGCCACCGACTTGTCTTTTCTTTTAGATGCTTTTGAGCGATAGTGAGGATTTTCTTTTGACTTTGGTTTTGAATTTAATAGGTAATTGAATTGGCTTATTTTGAGATAGTTTTGTGAACAACCTTTTTGAAAGAGATTTTGTTAAACGAGATTTGCATCTTGGTCATGAATGATTGCATATATGAAGTTGCAAATGTTACGTAAAAGGGAGGTACTTAATGAGAACAAACATGGCGTTTGATCAATGAGCCTCTTTTCTCCACATGGGATGCTAAGTCCCCGGTGAATTCTAAACTATCTTTCTTGTAAAGTTGTTGGGTAAAACTTACTTGCCTTTTGAAGCCTCACTTATATCAAACCGGAGTAGTCTCTCTAAGAAAATCCTCCGAAAGCTATCTCTCTCAACCAAGCTTCTCTGACAATGCGCTTCAAAATGTTGCATTCACTGGTGGGGTGATGAAGGAACCGGTGGTAATGATGTACCTCGGGTCCATTACATCACTGATCAGGTGAGGCGGACGCCATAACGGGGTAGCTCCACCTCTCCATTTCGCACCCACGTCTCCGAGTTCCAGATCTTCTTCATTGGGAAGGGGAAAATGTGGCACCTTGAGTCTAGCTTTTCTGTGTTGGGGGCGTTGCAATGTCTCTCCGCGGCTTTGGCGTGGAACAGAGATGAAGTTGGAAGATTTGTGAGTGCCATCATATCTCGCGGATCGCTTGCCTAGGTAGGGGATGTGGAAGGTGTCGTAATGTCACCGCCGAGTGACCGGATTGAACGCTCCCATCCTCCGTATTCAGGCATTTCACGATTGATTTCTCCTTCCTCAAGCGTTTCTTCGCTTGGTTGGAAGGCCGATGCGGATTGGACGGTCTTCCGTGCTTCAATGAGAGTTTTGAAATACAAATCTTCTAGCGGGCTCCAGGCTGCAGGCTCCCTTTCTTTATCCGGCAGACGTTGTAGTACTCGGGCAAGTCTTTTCCTCTCTGGAGTTTCCTCGAGTCTTCGTCGGCTGGCCATGTCGTTCGTCTCTCCCGGTCCCCCGTGATTACGTGCTCTTTTCGCCTCTTCACCGGTAAAGGTGTGACTCTTTGCTAATGATTCAACATTTCTTGTCTTTGCCCGAGTAGATGCTCGTCTTCTTGTAATTGTGCCGCTATATCATTCAAAAGGCGAAATGTCCGCTCGCCTCCCGGTGATACCTGGCTTGACTTGCCAAGACATCCTCCAACGCATTCCAGCCTATGCTTCCCATGATATCCGAACACTTTGTAGTTTTAGGATACATTGCGAGATGGAAACCGGAAATTGAGGATTCAATTTTTGTAACCGATAGATCAATCTCCCACACGTGGTCGCCAATTGTTGATGGGTGAAAACTACTCTTTCTGAATTTGGTAATTTGGGGTGTGGATGAGGAATGAATTTAAACCTACAACAAATGCACCTTTACGCGGTGAGTGCTTGTAGATTCGAGAGATCAATTGTGGCAAGTCCGGCCTAAACCAAGAAATGGCTGTTCCCAGACTTGTTTCGGTCACAAAGTGAAGGAGATGGGGTTGATCTTAGGGAGGGAAGCGAAGAAGGTGTTGAGATTGTGAAGATGTTGGCTTGCTTTATGACTTGTAACAAATATGAGCAAGCTTACGGTTGATGCAAGCAGGCTCACAGGTGTTTGAATACGATGTTGTATTAACACTTGGTTTCTCACGACCGAACTTGTGTTGTTCGTTGTCTTGTCTTGTTGTTGTTTGAAATAGGGGCGGAGAACCTATTTATACAAGTCATTGAGCCTCATTCACGTTTCTCGTGGGAAGTGGAGGTAATGGAATGATGGAGTGGTGGAGCTGTGTGTCGGTAGCATACGACCGGTCTTGCCCACTTCTCCAGCTTCATCTCTAACCGTCCATGACTTCCTAACACGTTCTTGTGATGGCGCGTTGCACGCTCGCACGCCGTAAACCGCCAGACCAATACTCCCAAAGTATCCCCCATTTGTGACATGATTGATGTTCTGAATGTGGATCGTGGATCCCGAGAGATAGCATGTAATGTTGAATTGAATAATCATAAGATTTGGTAAAGTCGATACTTGTGAAGTATCGTGTGTATTTTATGCAGTGCGCATTACGGTGTGGTAAAGTGATGGGTAATGACTCCTCACTAACCAAATAACTCCTGACTGTGGTTGTATAACCAAGTCGGGTGAAGTCGGACGGATGAGATGATGTTTGAGACACTCATCTCATGACCGTTGATGAAATAGGTTTTTTTAAAGAGGTGCGCAAGCATCACTCTTGACTGGTCAAACCAAGCACGGGAAGGATTTTGTGGAGGACCGACCATACATGCGTGTTGACGGCATGATGGTGTACACGTCCATGTCTCACCGTCTCATGGAGATGCAATCTAGCCACTCAATTTGACCACAAGAGAGTGGTTGAGATTGGCCATGCGCAGTAAATCTCTTACCGCAAAGGAATTGATAAACTCGCGTGTCATCCCAAGTTTGGTAGCCCCAAGACGCACCCATCTTGGTCTGGTCTTGGTCGATCATACCACCGTGTAGGTGGTAGGTTGGTGTTCACACCTATACTTGATTATCCCATGAAAACGTGATCTAAGCCATTCAAATCATCCTAAGTGAAGTTGAGCTACGAGACGGTTTAGGATTTGGGAGTGTAACCGCACGAGTTTGGGCGTGCGTTTTGGGTTGGCCGAGGAATGATGTGCCTTGGCCGACCGCAAGAGGAGGTAGATGGGCCCACGGTGGTCATCTTTGGTATGACCGGACCTGCTCGGGATTTGATCTGTGGACCCTCCATTCGTGCCGGAGAAGATGGACGCGCGTGATGGCTCAAACCCTATTTTTGGCTTTCAAAGCCGCGCACCATGCTCCTTTGGGCGGACGGTTTTGTTGTAACCAACCACGGTTGGCTTTGACCGACTGCCAAGTGTGTAGGCGGTCACATGGTGATTGTGTCGACATGCTCCTGCCCTTTGAGTCTACATCTACACCCTCCATCTATACCTGCGAAGATGGATGGTTGAGACCGCTTTTTGCGGCACATGTAATATGCCGCAAACCCTAATTTAGGTTTTATCCATAATGCTTGGTATGGACGGTTTCTTGGCAAGCGAAGGCCAATGGTCGACCATGCGGGTCGGCCGTGTGTATTCCATACACCTTTGGGGTGATGGAATTGATCCGTAGTCATCCAATCATGCTTGTGGAGTTGGATGACTAGCGATCGAATCATATTTGGCAGGCTAAGGCCGTGTGTATTCCATACCGCTGGGGTGATGGAATTGATCTCGTGGTCATCCAATCATGCTTGTGGAGTTGGATGATCATGATTAGATCATATCCGGAGACCTGATCACCAAGTCCGGATGCTCAATCGGGCTAGTATAACACACCGAGAGGGGCTCAATCGGGCTAGTATAACACACCGAGAGGGCTCGGGCTAGTATAACACACGAGAATCACTGTCCGGGTATTTCGTACATGGATTCATTATAGTGCTTGGAGGTTCGTGTTACTGCAGGGGTAACACTGGCCGTCATGCCACACTCGATAATGGGTACAGGAAATACAAGGCTGATATGAAATTCACAGAAGGGATTGTTGTTCTTTTGCATGCTCCAACCGGAGGAATTTCATGTATTCACGAATGGGATTGTTGCTACATGCTCCATTCTTGGTGAATTAAGTGAGGAGTATCCGTCACTTATAAACGGCTTTATCTTTTACAAGATGTCGTACAAGATGATTTTTCGGTTACTTACGAATTTAACCTTAAACGAAAATCCACCATCAACAAACTTCAAAAGGAATCTCTCAGTCTTGAAGCAAACGCTTTTGCTCAACTTTTACTCAGAACTGGCAGCAACCCACAGGTGTTGGATAACCTTACAGACACTAGACGATGGGCTTTAAATGGCTCAGGAATTTTTAAATCAAATGGTTGTATGCTAAGTTGGTAGAAGGTTTTGGTATTGACGGCTTCCCTAACACCTTTGTTTGGAACAAGTCAATCCCACCTAAGATAAATTTTATGGTCTCTGTGTCTATTCCATGAGAAGCTAAATACAATTGATAACTTTGTGAATAAAGGTGTTGATATCTACAATTCGTGTCCTCTGTGGTGATGACACGAGAATCTCACGATCATATTTTCTCCACTTTGCAAAGTAGCTCACAAAATTTGGTCTTCGGTTCGCCTAGCTCTTCTTTGGTCTTGGGTGGTACCCGGTAGTATGCGGATGCTTGCACACACATTGGCATCGGAAGTGCTTTCGGACTGTGGTAACTTTATATGGAGTCTTATTCAGTGCTGCGGTGGTTTATACAATTTGGTTGGAGAGAAATAAACGTACATTTTGAGCCAAATCATTCATTCAAGACTGAGGCTGACTTGGGTTTTGGAAGTAAGAAGCTCTAGTCTCTAGCTCAAACTCATTATCAAAGTTGCTCAAATCCAACCATATGAATATTCACAGTTCAATCAATATGGATTAAAAGGGCTGGAGTTTTGTATTTTGAAATTATTTTCCCCCCCAAACCTAATTAATTTAGTTTTCCGTCTTCTCTCTTCTTCTTTATCAAAACACTAAGAACCTTAAAATTAAAAAGATAAAAACTTATTTGTCTCACAAAGTAAATAATATGAACATTTATATCATTGTTTATAAAGTAATCAACAGACAAAATCGTAACATTTGGCAGATCCCCTAAAATACGGCTTGTAACCAAAAATAAAATTTATCAAAACCTCAAATCATAAAAATTTCTTTGATGATGTGATTCGAATTTATTTTAGTTCAATATTGGATTCCTTAGAGTAATCTTAAAATTAATTTGTTTTTGGGAACATGGTCAATGTTCCTTGGGATATATACGAAGACTTCAACCAGATGCAGAGCGAGGAATCTAAAACTTCGATATTTACAGGTGCATTAATTTGGTTATTATGGAAAGTAGATTTTTTAATCGAAGATAATAATTAACCTAAGGTTATGCGAGCACACACGTATGTGCATTATATATACATACGGGTACTCTTACTAATAAAATTTAAAAAGTATATGATAACTAATATCTAATGGGGCCCTTCACGTATGTGCATTAAGGTTGTACAGTGATATACATTGAGTTGCACGTATATAGTGCAAGTAATCAAATAAAATCCTTTTCTTTACTAGGGGGAGATGCACAAACCTTTGATACACATTCGTGGGGGTTTATGTGGGTCATTGGTTATCATCTTCATTAATAATATTTTTAGTACGAACGGAGACCCTCATTTCCGTGCATTAAGGTAATACACATAATCCATATATAATTGCATGTATCTAGTACTAGTAGTCAAGACTAATGAAACATAATATTCTATTTGATTAGGGAAAGGTACATGTGATTTTTGTGTACGGGCATAGGGGTCTATGTGAGTGCGCCCACCAAGAATTCACATATGTACATATGTGAGTGGAACCCATGTTACTATTCATCATATTCTCCGTTGGGATGTTCCTAGATGTTCAAGGAAAATACGCAAACGTATTTACCATATGCCGGATGATGAAAAACATATCCAAATAAATAACGTAGATAACAAATTTGATCATTTACTTCTTCATAAGAACGATTACCACACCAACGTGGAAATTTTTATTAGTGAAGAAAGTTTCAAGTACCTTTACATGTATACAAGGGCCTAGACTATTTTTCTTTTCAAGTGCAGTCAGAAGACAATAACGAGATAATAAAGTATATTAATGTACACCTCTATGTGGTCAAGAGGCAATGTGGAGAATCTTTATTTTTACTCTATACAAGATTTATCTGTCGGTAGAAAGATTATAGATTCATCTTCCCAACCAGAAGATTGTCGTGTGCTATGATCACCAGACAATATATAAAAGGAATTTGAAAATAACCCTGGCAGAGTTCTTTGTGACTGATGACATGATCCTACAACGAGAAAGTTGATATATCATGAATTTTCAAAGTAATAATGTTGGGATAATACAAAAATTAGGATGAAAAAGAAGACGAAGTACACATAGGGCTATATAGTACCCAAGCTGCAGGAGATATGTGGTTCTTAAGGTACATTCTGAACCATGTAAATGTTTAACATCTTTTGCTGGTCTATTATTGGTTAATGGAAAAAAATGACGGATATTCAAGAGATCTTAAAAAAAATAAAAAAATAGGGCTTTTAGAGAATGATCAGAATGTGTGATTATGTTTGGCTGAAGCAGCAACAATCAAGATATTGTATGCTTTGTGGTGATTGTGATACCAACACCCAACTCATCAATTGTTGTTACTATTCTACCCGCCGAGAGAACTGCACATTCAAGGTTTAAGCTTCCAATGGAACATACAACCACATCAATGTCGTATTTACTACATAGTATGATTAAGCTAAACTTGTGAGACAGACTCACGTGCTTATGTTGGATGAAGTTACAACTACACATCACTATTTTTTGGAGGTATTTGATCAAACAATGAGAAACATAACAAAGAGTGATTAACCATTTGTTGACAAGATTCTTATCATAGGAAGTGAATTCCCCAGTTGATACTGGTGATTCCACGAAGTACAAAGGGAGAAATAATTGATACACATCTTATCGGGTATATATTTTTAAGATAAACATACTCTATATTGGTGCACTAGTTAAGACCAAATATTTTTAAACTATAACAACTAACTTTTAAGTTAATGATCAATGGCATTGGATCATATAACGTCAAAACTAGATCACCTTTGTGGGAGAAAGTACATGTTTTGCATCTGAAGAAAAATATACCTGAAGTTGGGTGTTCATCTTATTCTGAATTTTTGATTCGTATTGGTGATGAGGATGAAACTTGCATGACTAATTATCTGATAAAGGTTCCAGAAGAGATGGTCATACAATGGGTTAGTGATGATTCAATGTCTTCGTTTATAGATGCAACATTTACATACTTGTTGAATAATACCGAAAATAAAGACTACATAGTCAATATGGCATTGATTACATCAGTGAACGTGTACGTCGAAAAACTTAATGATCGAGTAATTGGCATATTTTCCGGGAAGAGATTATAATCAACTCATTTGATTATATTGAAGATGATACTAACAATCTTTACTAGTAAGAATACTTGAACAATATTGTTCCATGGGGTTATCGTTGTGCATTAAAAAGTGAAGTTCGATGCACTTATTATGTTGTTAAGGAATCTAGATGCAAAGAACAATTTATGTACCAGTACCAGGTTAAGTATCAAAGAGTTTTTCTCGAATTTTATGAATGCTATAATTATTTGTAAGAGTTTTATAGGTACAAGATGCCATTAGATCCATCTGAGAATATAAACCTACCATATAAAATATTTACACATACAACTTCCAATCCGTATGTGTTTCTCCTTTACAATGAATAAAGCGCAGGGGAAGGCTATCGAAAACACATATATATTTTTCCCCTGAAAATATAATCTAGTCATGATCAAAATACTATACTTTTCTCTTTCAAGAGGAGTATCAAGTAGTAACAAAAAAGTATTATTGACCAAGGGTAGTGCTTAAAAAAGAACGCGAAATTGGGGGATATAAAAAGGAATTGGGGGATATTGATTACTTCTCCCAACCCATGGTGTCTGCTAAGGGGTGACTTTTGGGTATGAAAATACTAAAATACCCTTCCCTCAAAATAAAAATTAAAAAACTTAAAATCAAAAAACAAAATCATATCCCCCATTTCCATCTCCACTTCTTATTAATCACTTTCAGGGTTAGAGCTTTGAAACCCAAATATTCCCCATTCCCTTTCAAATTCTAAACTCTCCCCACTCTCTTTCAAATTCTCTTCTCCTTCTCTGCCGACTCCTCACTTTGGAAACGATTTTTTTTTTTAATTCGGAAGTGATGAAGATCATGCCGCAAGTGATGAAGACCATGCCGGAATTGATGAAGACCATGCCGGAAACTGGTGCCGGCATGGTTGGTAACTAACATTCAATGCCGTAACTAAGTACCGGCATGATCAATAGAAATCTATCAATGCCGGTAGTCAAGTGAAAAAAAAATTGAAGTTTCCTGGATACTTTTCATCATGTGCCGGGATAGAAATTTAAGCAACATACTATGCCGGAAACCTGTGCCGGCATGCTCGAGAATTAACTACTTGTGCCGGAAGTGGACTGATTAAAACCAGAAAAACTCAAAACGGAATATGTTTTTACATCGCCGGAAGTGATGAATACCATGCCGGAATTGGTGAAGAACCACGCCGGAAAATGGTGCCGGCATGCTCGATAGAAATCTATCAATGCCGGTAGTCAAGTGAAAAAAAATTGAAGTTTCCTGGATACTTTTCATCATGTTCCGGCATAGAAATTTAAGCAAAAACCATGCCGGAAGTAGTTCCGGCATGCTCGAAAATCAGATAACTATGCCGGAAGTAGACTGATTAAAACCAGAAAAAATAGGTTTTGAAGATCAAAACCTGAAAAATACCCCCCCGGATAGTGGCAAACAATTTATGAAAATTTCTAACAAATGCCGGCATAGTTTTTTGGTTGAATACCATGCCGGCACCAAGCTTTTTCAGCTGCAACAATGGTGGATTCAAAGAAAAAAAATCAAATTTTCAACCTCTTAGCAGCAATTCTCTCTTCACAATCATCCTCCACTTTCACCAAAAAAGTTCCCTCTCAAAAATTTTTTCCATCTTTCTACTCTCATCTCATTCACCCAAATAAAAATACACACTAATCATTTAACAAATACTTAAGATTTTTACTAATTATTATTAACCACTAAACCTGATTAGTGAGGGGTAGATTAGGATTTAAAAAAATACTTAGATAAGGGGTGACCCCGAATTGATATATGGATCTAGTTTTTGTCCTTTTCTTATATCCCCCAATTCCTTTTTATATCCCCCAATTTCGCATTCTTAAAAAAGAGAGGAAACGTTTACGAAAAATGTTGCATACAAAAAAATATTTATGTCTTAAAAAAATACAGTTTACCATATATACATGTAAAACAATGCATACAAATACGCATTATTGATGTAAATGGATATCTCCGATCGACAAATATTTGAATGAAAAATTTGATTCAATTGTAACAATTTTTTTTTTTATAAATTAGATGGAAAAAATATGGAATGAAAGTTTTGTTTTAGTTCGAACAGAATGGCAAAAGCATCCTTGCGCGTTTAGAATAATATTTACGAAGGCTTCATAATAGAAAATTTATTTCGGGGATCATTGACATCATTGTAAAGAAAAGATTGTCCATGAGTTATTTTTGTAATTTTTTTAATGATAATTAGATGAAAAAAGTTTCATTGTCAACCATTCTTGACAATATCTTATATGAAAGGTCTGAAATTCAATCTTTCTTATTATGACAAGATTAACAATAACTTGTAAGGGCGTATATGCACGAAAAATGGACTAATTTTTTTTTTTGTGTTCAAGCATTGAGTCGTAGGTCCTAACAAATTCCAAAAGCAGATAACACAGTTTGTAGTTGGGTATTGAAACTCCTTTTGAGTAATGCTCAATGTTTGCTTATTAAACTTTCAAAGTTGCTTCTGTAGCATAGTGGTAGTGTGTTCCCTTCGTAAGGCTAGCCCCAATCGTGGTCCAAGATTCAAGCCGAATCTTGGATCCACGTCACCATAACACCTCGTCCGGGCGCAATGGGAATCCAAGATCCGCAGCTGAAACGCATTTGGAACCTACGTGCGACGCCAGCTTTGAAATCACGTTTCATGGAAACTCAAAAACGCAGTTTCAACATGCGTATTGACCATGTTGACTCGTCAACACGCAGTTTGAACTTGCGTTTCGGAGAAAACCCTAAAACCAACAGAAGCCGCACTTCTTCTTCTCCTTCCTTACTTCCTCTCTTTTTCCCTTAACCTCACCTCTGTTAATGGTGTGATTGAAAACGGTTTGTGTTTAAGGAGCGGAAAATTCTCAGGGGTTTGTTCTAGAAGCCGAGGGTAATCGATTGGTGGTATTTTTGTGAGATTTCATTTGAAAATCCACCTAGGTAAGTAATTTTTGTTTTTTTGATTTAGTTGTTTTTTGATTCTTGATTTTAGTTATAAATGGATTGATTTAGGTGTTATTGGATGCATACATTTGATTATGTTGATATTGTAGTTGTATAATTTTTGAATTGATTTAAAAAAATTACAATGTGAGTTAGGGTTTTTGAGTTAGGGTTTTTGCTATTTGTGGTTAATTTTGGTGAAACATAAAACAATGATTGATTCTTAATTTGATGGATTGAATTAGTTGTGTTTATGGTTGGTATAATGTATTTGAAATTTGTAATTTGATAAGGTAGAAATGGATGTTGTTAATATGATTTTGTTAATTTAATGTTGTTAATATGAAATGGATGTTGTTAATATAATGGATGGTTTTAATATGATGTAGTTTAGGTTGAGATGAATATATGGGTGAAATTGATGTTGTTAATATGATTTTGTTGGAAATTGATGTTGTTAATATGATGTAGTTGAGGTTGAGATGAATATATGGGTGAAAATGATGTTGTTAGTATGATTTTTATGGAAATGGATGTTGTTAATTTGATGTAGTTAATATGATTTTGTTGTAAATATTATTTTGTTGGAAATTGATTTTGTGGTTTATAGCATTTTGCAATGTGTTTTTATGATTAAGTCATGTATTCTTTTGAGTTGATGTTTAGAAGATTCAAGTGGTGGAATTGATGTTGTTAGTATCACTTTGACTAAGATTTTTATTTGAGCAATGTGCATCCCCCCATGTGATGTGAATGTGAACGTGTGAATTCATATGTTGATTGTGCATAACATTAACATAGGCGTTTGATAATTGTTATTCACAGGTTGATTGTGCTTCCCTTGGTCTTTTCCTTTTAGATTATGGAGGATATCGATTGGTCTAGGTATGAGAAGTTATCCCAACTATCTCAACGTGCCGACGAGAGATACAACATAAGGCCGACAACTTAGTAGATAAAGCGAGACGGAACATTTAGGAGCACTTGGACCAACCTAAATAAATTTTATAAGATAGTGGTCCGAAACAACCCCGTGCATTATTAATTCTTCAATGTTGTGGTTTAGAGTCTATATTCCAATTTAATTTTAAGTATGGGGATAAGGGTTTAACCGAAGCTATATGTGAGAGGTGGTGGAAGAAGACAAGAACTTTTCACTTCAAAGAGTTTGAAATAGGTTTGACTCCTCTAGATTTCTATCGGTTGACCGGTATTCCAATTGGAGGAGGTAAGCCAATCCCAGAATTACCAAAGGGAACAATGACGGGCGCAAGAAGTAGAAGCTCGGATGCTAGGTATTTCCTAGGTGTGTTAGATGTTATGGAACAGAGAAGACTACATGATGAGAGAACTGGAGATTATGATTCCAAGGCATGCACCTTGCGAGTTTCTCACTTGATTAATTTCATTTTAAGTAGGGCCAATGTTGACAACAGCGGCATTGCCGACGAACTGACTAGAATGTTCTTGCTCTGGTGTATCGGTTCTTTTTGTTTGCAGGATCGTAGTGTTAGAGTAGATAAACGATGGTGTATAGTGTTGGATAATTTGGATGCGGTTGGGTCTTATGATTGGGGTACTCAGCTCAGGGGCGTTCTGTACAAACACTTGGATGACCGGAGTTCGTGCAAACGGAAGGATATGGGTGGCATGTCGATGATCTTAGAGTTCTCGGTATTATTTTTATTTCCGTAATTGTCAACCCGTTTTGAAGGCGGACACGAGAGATGATGAACCTGGATCCACACCCGCTATTAGTCTATTTAATGCGTCGAACCTTAGGAGTAAGGGACAAAAAGATCTTCACAAACACTCTCGTCGATGCACGCGCTCGGATAGATATTAGGATGGGTGATGCGGTTATCCGGGACCCCCGGTTTGGGGATAGTGAACACCAACACACCGATGCATTCCAAACGGCACTAGAGATGTCTAAGAGGAGATGTGTCTTTAAGGACAAGGATGGTGCGAGAGCTTCGGTTTATCTGGCCGAGAGGTGTATGAGGCAGGTGTTTGGTGGGATTGTTATCCCATGCAACCCACCTAGATTGGAGGACGTAGTAGATGGTATGGAGGTAGAGGTTATTGATCACTTCACTCCTGTCGATGATGAAGTGTATTCCAAATTTTGGAAAACTCATAGCGTGGGGCCCTTAGGAAAAAAACAACTCACATAGACACACATGATGATATCGGAGTTGGTCACGGCGGTATACCCCGTAGTTTGATGCCCCAAGGCCCACCCCCTAGCATGGCATCCCAGACATACACATACGACCAAGCCGGACAGTCCATGAGCCAACTCCCAAACCTACAATGGGACTTGCCCTTCTACAAAGATTCGTTCGAGGAGCTAGTTCCAGTCCCCATGGAAGGAGAGAACCCATACAATTTTTCGGACGTCAACGTCTCGGCTACCGACATATCAAAATAGGTCCCAGTTACCGACATATCAAAATAGGTCGCGATTCTGACATATCAAATAGAGTTTATTATCCTGTACCTCACCTCGGGCGTCCTGTGTTAGTATAATAAAAGGTTTTGTGGGTGTACCTCTGGATTTTTTTTTTTTTTTTTTTTTTTTTTTGGATTTGTCATGCAAAACAGTAATCCTCCCTTCAGAAACGATGGGGTTTTTTTGGACCATTGTTTGTCCCTTCCATCAATGAAGGGTTTATTTGCCCCCAGTGCGTAGGATAAATGATAGTCACCAACCACTTTTTAGAAATTATATAATGGGGGTATGTGTAATGTCAATCGGAAACACCCTCAACTACTCTTACATTCATACCAAGTATTTCATCTTTTTTCCAAAAAAAAAAACTATGGCCGGATATTCAAACGAAGAGGATGTCGCTTTAATTCGCGTTTATTGTCGCGTTGCCATTGATCCTATTATTGGGAGAGACATGGATACTAGGATTTTTTGGGAGCGAATCCTTGGAGAATATAGATCGGTGATCCACAACGACAATGCAAGATCCACAAAGTCAATCCAAATGTCGAGTCTCAATGTTAAAAACATATTAAGAGATACGTCGGTTTTGTGAGAGTGAGTATACGGGGAATGGATGATGGGGGTTATGACCTAAGAACGGCTGTAAGTTTTATTAAGATTGTATCATTTACGTTATTGTATGACATATTATCCGTAGACTAACACCATAAATGAATTTCGCAGATCGCCCCGGGACAAACCGCATATGAGGCGGAGGGAAGATTATGGACGCACGAAACAAGCCAAATATCAAGGATACATTTGGCGAGAGCTATGATCCGAGTTCGTTCCTCCTCGATTACAAGGAAATCGATATGGGGAAGAAGCTTAAGACATGACAAAAACGTCTAAAGGTTTTGTGGGTTAAACCAGCATGAAAACCCTCACGAGACTAAACTCGTCCAAAGAGGGCCGCCTAGTGGTTTAAAGGCTTGTTACACGGGCTAAGTGTAATCGCGTGTCACACGATAATGACATCCTTTTATATTTAATAATAAATTGGTGTGCTTTCCAACCAAATTTGGTGGTGAATTGGTTTTGTGGTGGATATACATATATTTTCAATTTTCATTTACGAGTGAGGGTGACCTGTCATAATTATTACCACTTTATTTTATTGAATATTTGGCGTCCCCTAAGTGACCACCTATGCGTCCCCTACATCACCCTGATTCACCAGCTACGCCGTTTATTGTGAACTCTATAAATATAGCATCACTCATCTTAAATAAAACACAGAAACAAACCTTCTTCTTTATCTCATCCATCTATATATCGTCTTCCAATTATCAAGTCTTCAACATTTTTAAAAGAATGGCTAGGTTTTCATGCAACGAGGACGTCGCTCTAATTGGTGCATGGTGTTCTGTAAGATTAGATCCAGAAATTGGCCACGACCAAGACAATTGAATTCCCGGTCCTGGTTAGAGTCGGATACCTAACCTCATGGGATAATGGGACGGTAATAAGGAACGATCACGTGTTGCGGAACAGGGTTAGGTTGTTGGTTAGGGAAGTTACAAGATATGTTGTTTGTGTTCGGCGTTTTTTGATGAACGTACCTAATGGATGGAACAATGCACGATGTGTGAGTAAAATGTAAATTTATTTTAAATTTAAATCCTTTTAATGAATCCCGGGTACTAACACATCTTATAAATTTATATCCAGTATGAGGAGGGTAAAATGGCTTACGAACAACAAGGACAATTCTCCCAGAGATGGCGTCTACATGCAGTATTTGAAGTGATGAAATCACAATTTCCTGCTGAGTATGATCCTGAGATCTATGTACAACCAGGTTGATTCCTCCTCCTCATCGGGATGCTATGCATGATTAAGACAACGACACATTGTCTGAAGGCTTTGTGGGTAAACCTTTATGAAAACCCTCACGAGACAAAACTCGTCCAGTAGGGCCGCCTAATGGTTGAAAGGCTTGTTACACGGGCTAAGTGTAATCGCGTGTCACACGACAATTACATCCATTTTTAATGTTTTTGTAATTTTGGTTTGTTTGGTAACTTCAGGGGGAGAATGTATTTGGGGCCAAATACAAACCTTGGTAGTTATAGAGCGTGGTCTACATCGTATAAATAAAAATTTAATTTCATATGGACAATCGGTTCTTAACATTTAAGGCAAAAAAAAAGTATACCACACTAATTTTGTGGGCACACATGTACCACCTTATGTGCAACACCATCATTAAATGACATTGCAAGCCCGGGCAAAAATTGTATCGCAGGACTCCTACAGTGCGACATTTCCCTATAAATGGATGCTGTTGAACCAAGATGGAATACACAATGTTTAACACATCATTAAAATTTTCCATCTACTATTTTATTCTATTCTATATGGCTGCCGAATTCACCGTTGAGGAGGACGTTGCAGTTGTTGCCGCATGGATTCTTTGTATTGATTGGCGCCGGTGGCAAGGTGTTGATAGACCCACCCGAGCATTTGGCATCGTGTACATACCAAGTTTGTCGAAAGATTTGGAGATCCAATACGTAGATCGAGCCAAGCATTAAGATACCTGGATTGGGAGTATAAAAAGAGACGTAAAATTGTATGTTTCCCTGCAAGGTAGACTAATGATATGCGTTCCAATCGGCAAGTCCTTACGGAGGATATGGATATTATGGCGCCGTCATTAAATACCCAATTTTAACAAACATAATATAGCATATGATAATTTGAATGCTTCAAATGCGAGAAACGATGACCCAAGCATATTTCCTTGAAAGAAACGGACGCCCTTTCAGATATTACGAATGCTACTTACTTATGAAGGACGCCATGAACGAGTACAATCCGACGAGGTTATATAGGCTTTTACCATAATAGATCTCGTAATCGCAATAGTTAAACGAGAGCTGAAGTTGAAGATGTCTCGACGCGTAAACGCGTTTTATCGTTTGTTTTAGTTTGGTTAACAGATGTTTATGATGTTAACCATGGTATTACTTATTGTGTGTTTCATCTTTCTTGCAATTAGGTCATGAACCTTATTAAGAATGGCGAGTTTTATTATAAACTTCCTTATTGACTGATCTTTGGTGAAATCATATTCAGTCATTGCAGATTAGGATCCAGTATGGTAAAGGAAACCAATCCATTTTTTAGGGTTTTCTATATTGCGGGGCCGACACAAAAAATTTTCCTGGTCAATAATTAATGTTCATTATCACCGTCTACTGTTTGAAACATGCCTTGGATGATGGGAAATTACATGCCACCGACAAACCCTAGTAGAGAGACTAATCAAGTAAAAGACGGAAATTTTGAAAGCTGTGTGTATGACACTGACATACTATTCGATGACATTTAATTGTTTCGATGACATTTAATTGTTACCAGATCATTGTATCCCAAATAAATGTTTTGGGAATACGAGGAGTACCATCATATTTAATATTCCTATTATTTTACCATGAATTAAGGGCAAATAACTAAAGTGTCCGACAGTTGGGTGTCTATTCATCGCTACATGAAAGGACCTGCTACTGGTCCTCTATAAAAAAGTTTTTCGCCATCGGGATGAAGGTGCAAAACATAAGGTATTCAAATCCATCTAGTTTCAAACTTCTCCGTAACATTGTTTCATCTCGTCTCTTTTATCTCAAACATACAACAATAGTATTATGGCTAGGTATACCGTCAAGAGGATGTTGCTATCACTAATGCGTGGGCAAGTGTTGTTACCCTTCCCGAGGTGGACCATCACCGGGTTCCGGCTAATACTGATGCTGGAACAATGTATTTGAAAATTACACACAACTATTCCCAAATATTCATCAAAGAATGCCAGCTTGTAAAGGCTAGGCTTGGAGTAATTAAAAGGGTGAGGGTTTACGTCCGATACCGAGAAAGAAATTTATATGACACATAACCAATCTCCTCTGTGGACAGTTAAGGTTGGTAAGTAGTTTATCTTTTTACTAATACCACTTTTTTTTTTAATCTTTAACATGAACACTAAATGCGTTATGAACCATTGGTCTAAAGGAGCGATATGCAAATAGGAAATACGCTCGTGATACAGGCAAAGATTTCATGTTTTACCAATGCTACTTAATCATGAAGGCTAACATCCCCCAACTAAACACGATTCAACCGCCACCGAATCCTCCGCAACAAGGGGACGAAGATTAACAATACCGCATCAACACCATGATATCTATTTAATGGTTTTGTGGGCAAACCTCTTTGTAAACCCTCACGAGACAAAACTCGTCCAAGTATGGCCACATAACGGTTTAAATGGTAGATGTCTTTGGTAAAAGTTAGCTAATTTTACTTTTGAAAATTTAGTTAGCGATCTTTAATCATCCCATCAATGTATCAGCATCAATTTATTACGAATGGTATTTTCTCCTTTCAATTTATTCATAATGATATTTTCCGTAATAAATATCGTCATGGGTCCCCCTTGGTTTGGTTTCACCACGCAAACTGCTTTTCAGACAGATATTTGATTCTTTGGGAAGCCAGGAATTTGGTTCGATGCAATGTAGGGGTTATCGATAAATAGTAAGGGTCGCTATATAAACAAAGAAGTGTCCCTTGGTAACGATGAAACGACTTTTGGATAAAGATACGTGGGTGGTTACTAATTTGAGTACTGTTTTTTTTTAATATCGCTGGATTCATTTCCACCATGAATTGTCATTGGTGTTGATGCATTATTTTGAGTCATCAAATCATGATTCACAATCTTCTTCTCATTTCCAACCCTATACTATGACACCATATGTACAAGTTGATTTAACCCCAACAACGGTCGTTGTACCATCTCTTCTTGCCCGAGATAGGTCTTTCCTTGTCCCCCAAAAGGTGTTTTAAACAGTAAAGGGCGTATGTGAACATCAAAAGTGTGTTTTAAAGTGAGAAGGCTTGTCGGTGGAAAGCGCTCAGTGCGTGCAAACAGTTTTTCATTTACTACGAGTGAATTGGATGTGTTTTAACAATTTCCACGCAGATTATTAATTTCGATCCTATAAATATCCAAGTTTACCCAAAGGTACTTCTTACCCACCGAGTAATTGGAAATCGGATTATCTCCCTCCAAACAACATAGACCTGGGAAATCTTCTCACGGCTTTCTACCCATAAATTTACTCATTGTACGTACACAACAATGGGATCGTTTGATTCGTTTGAAGATTTGCAAATCACAAAAACATGGTACAAAGAATCTCGAGTAGCGGTGACCGCTCGCCAGAAAGCGAGTCAAAAACCTTTTGGGCAAATATATACAACCAATATATAAGGGAATATGGGAATCCAAACGTAAGAAGTCTTCACCGATTCATGATAGGTACCAGATTATACAAAAAGCCATTTGCGATTTTATAGATATTCAACAAAGACTCACCAAACACGGCCGTATTAGAATGTCATCTCGACAATTTGTAAGTGTTGTTTAATTTATTCCGTCCATTGTTTAATTGATGGGTTCTAAATTTGCTGAGTATATTTTCACTGTGTTTTTGTAGCACGAATTGGTTAAAGCGGGGTATTTAGAGGAAAAAGGTGAGGCATTCACATTCGATGAATGCTATAATTTCATGGTATCCAAAATCCCAGAGTATGGATCACCGGGCAATTCATCGACTTCATCGAGTGAAGTCTAAAACTGGAATCTATGTTTGTAACTACTTTGTGGGTTAGTCTGTTACGAACCCTCACGAGACTAAACTCGTCCGTTAGGGTCACCTAAGGGTTTAAAGGCTTGTTACACGTGCTAAGTGTAACCGTGATTCCTACGAAAGTGAGTTAGGTTATTAATTACGTTGTTCTAATGTAATACGATGTTAAACATGAAAGTCGTTATTTAAGTTGTCTGTTACGTCATTTCAATAAGTAAGGAAACACATAACATAACACAACATATTAAAGAGCAACACAAAATTTAATTATTCGGCCCATTCCACCAAATTACACCCAGGACATTTCCAGAATTGTTTACCGTAGGTGTTGTTATCTTTAGAACGATGTAGTTTCATAAAAAACCTACATCCGGGCACCGGGCATGACGCCCCCTTTTCATGTTCAACATTAATCATACCTTTCTCTTTGAAGTTTTTGCAGAGTACGTTAATATTTTTATCATCTTTGGACTTGATTGCATCTTCTAACCACTGAGCTTCTTCACGACAATTATCGAACTGGCATCGAAGGTACCTACTTTTTCCTGTGTTCCGCTTCTAATAACAATTTGATTCCTGGACAACCTCTCTGCGGGCACTTGGAATACATCCAAGGGCATTGGATGGTCAATGGTCTTCAAGGAAACAGAAGGACATATTTGGTTTGCTTCTACACACACATTTGTTTTCCCTTGCGATTAGAATTCATTTTGCACCTAGCTAAATATGAACAAGCGTTTATGTTTGATGGCGTGTTTCTTTGAGTGTATTCATAGGAAGAAAGAATTATTATTTATAGAGGAAATCCCCCTTAAAAATCGGGTCGTTACGATTGTGTTGATAAGGATAAGAAGATTTTTATCGAAATCAGTTATCAAAAACAGCAGTATGGATGACTTAATGGCAACCGCACAACCCGAGGTGTACGAGTGCTTTTATCTACATAATCTGGGCTATGTTCAACCGAGTTCTATTTGAGATAGTATACGAAAAATACTCGAATTTAACATTACAGTTGTAAACCGGTGTAGGAAAAAGGTCAAACAAATATTGAACGGCCACGCATTCAGAATCACGTCTAAGGAATACGCAGATTCAATATGCGTGCGACGCAGTTGAAACTCGTCCTAAGAATATTCCACGAATTTTTTTCCATACGCAGGTTGTAATGCGTTTTTGGCTTTTCCACACGCGGTTTGAAATCACAGTACCTTGCTTAGATCCAACTTGGATCCAAGCAGAACGCAGCACTCGTTCTGGATTGTGGGAACTGTTGAAAATAAACGACGGCTCAACAGTGGTTTAAGTGGGATCTTGGATCCCATTGGGGTTAGCCTAAGGGAAAGGTCGTGAGTTCAATCCTCACCAAGAGCTATTTTTTTTCTTTCCTGATGCACATCTGACCATGGATTTTTAGTTTATCTTTTTTTCTCTATAAGTGAATGTCTTTTACATCCAACATTGACTTGTATTTTTTGAGAAATCTTTTGAGAAACATTTGTAATACCTAATGCATGAGAGTCGTTATAGCTAAGAAGGATTCTTTGAAGATTATTTTAGTTACTACACATAAAATAGCAAAGTCAACCATGTACAACACATGAACATCCATATAATAAATTATGCATAAATCATCTGTGTTCTAATCAAAACTAAACACTTCGTTAGAATTTTGGATATATTAACACATTTTATTTCTCAGGTTGCACCATTATTTTAGGGTTCATTTTTTTTCCCACCATGCAAATGTTTTATGCACCTTCGCCTAGTTCAATCCATGACTTAGCCTAAAGTTGCTCAAATCCAATCCATAACTATTCACAATTCAATCAATATGGATTAAAAGGGCTAGAGTTTGTTTTTTGAAATTATTTCTTTCCTCGAAACTAATTAATATAGTTCTCCGTCTTCTCTCTTCTTCTTCACCAAAACACTAGGAACCTTAAAATCGAAAACATAAAAACCCATTTATCTCACAAATTAAAGAATACGAATAATTAAATGATTATTCAGAAAGTAATCTACAGAAGAAACCGTAACATTTGTCGATCCCCAAAAATATAGCAACTTATCAAATCCTCGAATTATGAGAAATTATTCGATGAGTTGATCGAATTAATTTTATTTTAATGTTTGATTCCTTAGAGTGATCTTATAGATCATTTGGTTTTAAGAACTTCCACCGAAGGCATAGCAAGGAGCCTAAAAATTCGATGTTTACAGGCGCATTAATTTATTTACCATATAAAGTAGATTTTTGATCGAAGATGACAATTATCCTTAAGTCTATGCAAGCACACACATACGTGCATTATACATACATACGTGTACCATTACTAATAAAACTAACAACGTATATGATAACTAATATCTAAGGGGGGCCCTCACGTCCGTACATTAAGGTTGTACACGTGATATACAAAGAGTTTCGCGTATCTAGTGCAAGTAATCAAACAAATCGTTTTCTTTATTAAGAGAGGTGCACATACTTTTGGTACACATGCGCAGGGGTCTATGCGGGTTGTTGGTTATCATTCTTTATTAATAATATTTCTAGTAGGAATGTGCCCCTCATCTCCGTGCATTAAGGTAATACACGTGATGTACCTAGAATTGCATGTATCAAATACTAGAAACCAGGAGTATTGGAGTAATGTTTTATTTGATTAGGGAAAGGTGCACGCATATGCCTTTGGTATATAGGCATAGGGTCTATGCGATTATGCACACCAAGAATGCACGTATGTACATACGTTGGGGGTACCCATGTTACTATTCATCATCTTCTACGTTGGGGGCACCCATGGAACCACTCATACCTCAATTTCACCTCCTTATCTATATATCCACAAATCATAATTCAATAGCTATGAAATGTTGATGGATGAACTAGTATAAACTTTTTATCTGTTCATTTTGAAAAGGTATATACGAGTTGACCGAGTGCTGAAAATAATTATGGACCTTACTTTATGCATGATTTATGGAGACTAAAACCATGAATAAGTTTGTATCTGATAATCCAAAGTTCTCACAATATGTTGGGTGATTGAAAAACTTCTTGGAATATTGAACCAAACAACTATAGAAAAAGGACAGTTTGAAAAGGCAAGGGTACCCAAATATACCTCAAGCTAAAACTTTTCGTACCTATCAATCCTTTCTCCTAAAGTGATTGTCTATGGACCTAGTCGAGACAATACAACTAATCGGTTCACACTTCGTGTGATCGTCTATGGATACGAGATCGAGACAATGCAACAACGAAGTATGTTACTTGATAAAAAGGTTCGGACTTAACCAAACACAATAGGATTCACTTATCAAGTAAATAAGAATTAACGTTTGTGTAATCTACTTTAATTATAATAAAACAATTATAATGCGAAAATATAAAGTAAATGACACATCAAGATTTTGTTAACGAGGAAACCGCAAATGCAGAAAAACCCCGGGACCTTGTCCAGAATTGAATACTCTCAGGATTAAGCCGCTACACAAAGTTATACCTAACTTCGTATAGTTGAGACCAAGCAACTAAACCTATAGTTCACCTAGTTCCGTCTGTATTCCCACGCCTCCGACCTTAGTCACGTACTTGGAACAATTCCTTTGGTTCGTATTACAAATGTAAAGGAACAAAAATCATTTGGTATCAACTCTATTCAACCAAGTGATATGATTTGGACAAAGGCTCTTAGTTTATCTTAACATAAAATTCTTCGTCGAGGTCCTTAGATCTATCTTATGTTCAATTACCAAAGTAATCGTTTAAGATTAAGCCAACAACACTATTAATCTAAAGAATTGTGTTGATGCCGATCTACTCAATTAATCAATCCAATCTATCACAAAGATAAACCGATTATTAATTGGATCCTCTTTTACCGAAATAAGTATTGTGCACACCAAAGATTATGAACCCACAAATCAGAAATCTTCAATATCTTCTTGGTCTTCAAATCTTCTTAGATCTTCAATAAACACACGCACACAATCACTTGAATCTCTTGTGATCAATCACGCGCGTAAAGTCTAAGTTAACAATGGATTATCACAAGATCGTCTTTAGAACTAACAACAATCTAAAGATCCCCGTCGAAACTCTGAACTAGTTTGAGTGAATCTTATATCAGAAGAGAAGATTCTCAAGCATAAACAAACTAGGTGCAATCAAAGTTCAACCACCGTTAGTCAATCAAATCAAAGAAAACAAAAGATAAACCGTAATTATCTAGTTTCCCACCAACGGTACTCGTAGATATTCTCAATCCCAAAGAAGACTTTAAACTGAGTGGCCATAAGAGATTTCACCTAATTAGGTTACTCTCCTCTCCGAATAGGCGGCTACACCATTAACAACACAACAAAGAGGAAGTCTCATTGTTACGAAGGATTAGTTTGCTAGAAAGGCAAACTTCAAGTATTTATAGACAAGGAAGTTTGGACACCAAGAAATTTCCAAAACCGAAAATATTCTCAAGATATTAATTAAAGCACAATTTCGGTTTCCATAATTCCTGGAAATGCTCTGTCCAAAAATAATGATCGAAATCTCTCGGAAAATCTCTAATTAGTAAATGCACATTACTAATTCTTATTTCCCCTACAAAATGAAGTTAAATACCTTAATTAAAAGATTCTTAACTTATTTATGTTTCGATCCTGGGATTCTCTTCCCTTAGCTATTAAGGAATAACTTTGAACAATTAAAGAAATAAACATTCATGGCACGTGTTCAAAGTATGTCGACATCTTAACTTTGTAAGTTCTCTTTCACACTTACAACCTTGAAACCGATTTTCCACACTTCCAAACAAGTTTAGAATTGGTTCATCGACTTTCAAGAACTATGCGATTGATCAAATAACATTCAATCACAATCATGGGTTTAACGGTTCTACCAAAACAAGTTTCGGTTCTACCTTCCATGTGAGTATTGTGCATAGTCACACTAGCTTTCCAAAATTCGGTTGACTAGGTACTAGGACATATATATGGTATCTAACTTATATGTGTTGCACATGTCCATAGGATCGGTTCTCCTTTGCCTAAAAACGTGTTGCACATGTTCATAGGATCGGTACCCCTTTCTGCTATAAACCTTGTTGCACCTCATACAAGGATCGGTTCCCCTTTGTGATGTACTGCACCTCTTACTAGGATCGGTTCCCCTTTCCCATATTTGGTCAGATAGAAAATCACAAACCCGATCATACCATCTCAGGTGATTACTTAAGATCGGTTTCACTAATAAAAGTCATACCAATACATAAGCCATGCCTTTGTGAATAGTTCTACCAAGAACACAACAAGTCGTGAACGGTTATACTCAATCACACATATTAGTTGTTCATAAGATATGCAATGAATAACAAAACCAATAACGCCTGGCGATTTCCTTTTCGATTCACAAACAAGTTTATGAACTTACTTCCTTAGAACACATGTAAAACATTGTTCCCTAGGATGAAATCCTCACCTCATACCCATACATAATCACAATAGCCTTCAAATGATTATGACGATGTCTTATCTACAAAGTTTAATGGTTAAGCAATAAACCTCGTATTGTATTCCTTAATACTATGTCTATCTAGAGTTCAAATATGCTTCGCAGTTTTGTTTTCAATATGCACGACTTCAAAGATACGTTAGGTAATGAAACAGTTCAAGTCAAATATCACTAACCTCAAGTGGAAGGATTATTGTTGTCGTTGTAGCTCCTTGCTTCTTCACATCTTCAAGTCTTCGCAATACTTGTAAAGTATCATATCCTAATACTTTCAAGCTAACCTATACGAAGTTGACTCTAGTACATAATCAAGCGACTCTTAATATGAGTTTTGATTTAATAAAATATGACAACCAAACTTGACATACCAACGCTTGGTGGGTTCAACCGAGCTATGCTCTAACAATCCCCCCATTTGTCAATTTTAGTGACAAAACTCTTACATCATATGGATAAACAAATTACAATAATTCATTACACATACGCTTGATTCCCGATTCAACAACACAGTAAACTGCTTACATTCAATCCTTGAAAATGTCGCTGTTGACATTATAATAAAAAAGAAAATACTCCCCCTAAGGAAGATATGTAGATATTCAATCCGCACGTCTTTGGTATACCAATTCATATGATATGTTACTCCCCCTTAGTCTGTGCTTTCACTCTTTCCTTTAGATAAAACGTTTAAGCACCAATGTTCTTTTCCTTAGTGATACCAATCAATATAAAATCAATTCCGATATCACTTGTTTACTCCATATATTTCTCCCCCTTTTTGTCAAAAAATGACAAAGAAACAAAAAAATAAAGGACAACACAAAAAGAATCTTACAAATCTCAATAGACTTGAAACCTGTAGAGTTAGGAACGAGGGTTCCACACATCATGTTATGATAACCAATATCAAAACCGAAACTACAAGTAGTTTTATTTTGATATGTTACCAAGGAAACAATTGTCCGAAACAATTTTTCCATTTTAGTTTAGCAAACCAAAAACAACTAAGCACCTTAGTCCCTTTGCTAAACCGATTGTACAAAAACAATCGCTTAATTCGATAAGATCAAAATAAAGATAACTCTATTTTTCTCATCAGGTTCTAATTATCCATAAACTTAGAACTTTCAATTTTAAACAAGACAAATACTAGGTTAGTTAACTAGCATTTCTTGTTAAGGAATTCGATTAAACTTGAATAACAAAACCTCACTTCGATAAGTCTAACTAAGATCGAATTAACTTAGTTTCTCTTATCCTGATCGAATTGGACTAAACAACTCATCCCGTAAACCTTTTATTTCGTTAAGCCATAAATAATTCATACAAACCAAATAAATCAACTTGCATAATTATTCACCTCAACCGGAAGCAATTGAAACAACATAGACATTAAAAGCACCGCAATTGCACCGAAATTTTGTAAGCCTAAACAATTGATACCACACAATAAAGCAAGATAACAATAGTTTTTCTTAACCGGAACCAATTGAATCACACATAAATCCATACACACATAATGGAATAAACATCAATTGAACCGAAATTTTGTTAAGCAAAAGCAATAAATATATATGAAATAAACTCAGGCTTTTCTTAAACAGGAAAACAATTAACTAACAAGATTGTTACCTCAAATTTCGCATCCACTTCTCCAATATGATTGCATCTTCTTTCATGGAGAATTGATATCGAAATATCATCATGTTGTCATCCTTATGTCAAAAACAAAAGAATAACAACAACCAACCTTTACCAGAGAAAGGTTGAAAATCGGTTTTAACAATTGCAAGCAAAAGTTGAAAACCGTCGAAACACATATGCTTTTATGCTAAACCAAAACCGATTCAACATATTGTGACTTTTTCACATATTGTTTCTATCGAACCCCTCATGATTCTTTGATAAAGCCTACCAACATGGGCTAGAACTTAATCCTGCTAAATCAAAAGTCACCCAAACCACAAGGGTTCACAACATATGAGATCGAATATTAAGGTAGTAAAACCGAAATCAAACATCCCATAAACATACATAGCAATAAGATAAAAGCATTCAAGTACAGGCTATGTAAACCAAAAACTATCACAAGAAAAATTATAAATCAAATAATTTTATCCATAATAGTTTTATTGCTAATAGACCAAAGACAATCAATGAAAGAAATCAAAAATTGATGTCAATTTTTTTTTCTAGATTAAGTATTACAGCATATAACTTAATCTCTAACAACCTTTAGATATGTGATTTTCAAAGATCATCTTCAATTTCCTCAAATTTTTCAGATCTTCATCAACAACATCTCGACCGATATCTCGGATTACGCACACGTGCACCTTGGTTATGTTCACGAGGCTAAAGCATTAACCTTTCGATTAATATTCCGAGCATACTCCCTATTACTGATTCCAAGTTTAATCAGTTTTCTTTGGTTACATATAACAGTTCTTAGTAATGTTGCCTGTCTATGATGAGTTTCAATGGTACTGAGGAGGACTTGATGTAGATTGATGATATCAACCTTAGCATCCAAGCTATTTTGAACAAGGAGATGAGTCACATCTTCCTTTTCATTATCGGTATTTTCACAACCAGATTTCTTGAAGGGTATTATCAATATGAACACTTTCCTTTGAAGTCAGTCCACTCAAGGATTTCAGAAGTTGTGCTTGAGATCTGGTTTGAAAATACATCCTTTTGTATAAGTTCTCAGACAAGTTGAGTACATATACTTGAAATACCTTTAACACATTCCAAACATAGATATCAGCCTTAAATAAATAATTCTGACAAGATTTGAAAATAATTTTCGCATCTAATGTGTTACGAAAACACAACATTCTCCAAAGATATTTGTAGGACCAGAATATCGCGACAGCAATACTTCGCGAGATTAATAAACGAATACATTGCGAAGGAGTCGCATGGAGGTAAATAAATGACGTAATAGATGATGACAGTCAGAACATGAGGAAAGTGTGAAGACTTGGCGAGATTTAGGAGTGCCGCGAGGACAAGCAGTTATACATTCGCGAGGACTCGCGAGTTGTTTCCGAAAATAAAGGACAGCTTAGCTGTCATCCACTATGTAATACCCTATATAAAGGGTCGAGTTAGTCTGTTGTAGAGGAGGTCTTTTCGAATTGTTAAGCAAGTCATTAGGAGAGAGAAAATTAAGAGTGATTTCTTTAGCTATGTTCTTCATTTCTTTGTAAATCTTGGAAGAAAACAATTAATAAAACACATTATTATTCATCTTCAAATGGATTGAATAAGCAAATTCGAGTGAGGTGTGTAGTGTAGGATTTCCTGCAACTACATATGACAATATTGTTTAACATAATAAAAGAAAATGTTTCTTACTTCATCCGTGAGCGATCGAAGTATCGCCAGGATACTCGGCTTTGGATTTTCTTTATATTTCCTCCTCATTCTTGCGATCTAAAATTTTTGAAAGTTAGTAGATAAAAAAGAGGGATAAAATGTCGTAAAGCAAAATTGAAAAAAAGGAAATATACCTCATTTAACTCTTCAGGCCACTTGAACTCCCAAGGATGATAGTTCGCGAGGTGTGCAGGGAGAGTATATGAGCCTGCGATGTAAGGTCCACTCAAAAGTAAAGGAACAACCCACCATTTCTCATCTTTGGAATGACGGGGGTACTATTGTTGCCCGAATGCCAATCAATATCTTGCATAAGCAACTTGTCAGCATCAACGTTATCATTCTTCTTCGGGCGAGCGCCCCAGCGAGACTTATTATTTCTCATATTTATAACAGAGTAATTCGCAAAGAAATTGTCTACGGTATACTTTTCAGCAGCTATTTGTAAATTTACAAACCTAGGATCCCTAACATTATTAGGATATAAAGATCCTTTACCAGCGCCACGATGGGCAAATTCAAGCATTAAACGGATACAGTAGCCATCAACTGATAGACAGCTCGCGAGAATTTCTCATGAGAAAGAATTTCATAGAATAATGGCAACTCGGGATATACAAAGGAATGGGGAGTCCTGCGAGGAGTTGACCCAAATGAGATTACGATTTTATGATCATCACATTGATGATCGAAAAACAATTTTGAAGAAAGAATAGAGGAAGATCCTTGACCAGGAATAGTTGATAAGGTGAAACCCTCTTCCTGTAATTTCTTTTGAACATCAATAAAAGAAGGAGTATACGTACGACCTAGTGAAGCCATTATCAGATTATGAGAATAAAGGGAGAAATTTAATTGAAGAAGAAAGATTTACTGATAGCGGGAGCGCAAGTTACGGAGAGGGGAGGTTGAAGGAAAATTGCAGGAGAGAAATAAAAGAGAAGAAGTGAAAGATGAAAGATGAGAAAACTATATATAGAGAGAAAGATTTTTGGGAAAATAAATGCATTTAATGCGAGATGGGACGTGAATGGTCGAGAAATAAGCGGTTGAATAAAACGTATCAAGAAAGGAATGGAAGAAAAGACATTTGTAATAAATTACATAAAAATTACGGAGTTAAAATAGATAAGAATGAGCTATCGCGATATTTCAAGATATCAATTCTCATGATACTCTCTACTTCGAGAGAATATATGAGAAGAGGCAAGATGTAGGACCCGAGAATATCGCGACGAAAGAATACTTGAGATTAATAAACGAATACATTGCGAAGGAGTCGCATGGAGGTAAATAAATGACGTAATAGATGATGACAGTCAGAACATGAGGAAAGTGTGAAGACTTGGCGAGATTTAGGAGTGCCGCGAGGACAAGCAGTTATACATTCGCGAGGACTCGCGAGTTGTTTCCGAAAATAAAGGACAACTTAGTTGTCATCCACTATGTAATACCCTATATAAAGGGTCGAGTCGATGCATTGTAGAGGAGGTCTTTTCGAATTGTTAAGCAAGTCATTAGGAGAGAAAATTAAGAGTGATTTCTTTAGCTCTCATTCTTCATTTCTTTGTAAATCTTGGAAGAAAACAATTAATAAAACACATTATTATTCATCTTCAAATGGATTGAATAAGCAAAATCGAGTGAGGTGTGTAGTGTAGGATTTCCTGCAACTACAATATTATCTCCAAAAATGGTTTTATGAGATACTTTAAACAGCTACACAAATCCTTTTTACACAAGTTGTTGTAAGATAACCTTTCTACACATAAGAATGATTAAATTATTCGTAAGGTAGATTGTGTATTCTCTCTATCTAGAATAAGAGAAATTTGTAGGATTCAGATTGCCCAGGTACATGTGCTTCCTTATATCCGAAGATTGGGCATTGTAAGGATGCACATTCTAATGCGATTAAGCATTAGGATGAGGACTCCCTCATCAAATACCTTTAAAGGAGAATCTTCCTCCTTTGTCTTAGGAGCATTAGCATGTTCCTTTTCTTGGGTTTTGAACCCATACTATTTGTTAGGGAAATTGTGAGGTGCAATGTCCTTGATTACATCTTGTGCCCAGGATGGTATGTTCTTTGAACTTGAACCCGTGTGGTCTAGATCTGCCAGTCGACAGTTTGCTAATGTCTCTTGTTCAAGACGTTCTATATGTCCTCTTAAGGTATTCATTCCTTGTTGAAAATGTTTTTATAAACATCTGTTCAGATATACCTCTTGACATGTTACAGTAAGAAGCTTTTCAATAAGGACCTTATTCCTTATCCGTGAATGTTCCAGCGAATGAGTAAGAATTTCACACTCTGTAGTCTGTTGATGAACTTCCTTGCACAAGGCCAGTTTTTGTTCCATATAATCTGCCGGATTATTTTGAAGAATGAGTGTTTCTCGCTTTCCTTCATATATTCTTATATTTAGTTGAACAATAAGTTCTGTGACATCATCTAGACTGTCAATAACCTTTCCCTTCTCTGAATATTTTTTAACATGTTTGAAAAATCTTTCCAACATCTTTCGAAATTCAGAACTTGGGCAGACTAGTGAATCAAATCTCTTTTCAGACGATTTTTCACTATGAATTGGAGGCGAATCCAAAACATGTTTCTTGAATTTCGAACTCATTCTTTTCTGATCAGTAACCTGACACCCAGTTAAGTCAACAGTCAAAGACTTTTTCTTTGATTTACGAAAATACTTTCGAGACCAATTTCCATTGGTTTTCCTTGAGATCTTATTCCCATTATCTTGACTTACGTTAACTGAGAATATACCTCAAGCTAAAACTTTCGAGACCAAACACAGATTGTTAGATCTTTTCGTGTTTGCCTGTTCTGATACCAATTGAAAAGGCGAGGGTACCCAAATATACCTCAAGCTAAAACTTTTCCTACCTATAAGTCCTTTCTCCGAAAGTGATTGTCTATGGACTGAGTCGAGAAAATACAACTAATCGGTTCACACTTCGTGTGATCGTCTATGGATACGAGATCGAGACAATACAACAACGAAGTATGTTACTTGATAAAAAGGTTCGGACTTAACCGAACACAATAGGATTCACTTATCAAGTAAATAAGAATTAACGTTTGTGTAATTTACTTTAATTATAATAAAAAAATTATAATGCGGAAATATTAAGTAAATGACACATCAAGATTTTGTTAACGAAGAAACCGCAAATGCAGAAAAATCCCGGGACCTTGTCCAGAATTGAATACTCTCAGGATTAAGCCGCTACACAAATTTACACCTAACTTCGTATAGTTGAGACCAAGCAACTAAACCTATAGTTCACCTAGTTCCGTCTGTATTCCCACGCCTCCGACCTTAGTCACGTACTTGGAACAATTCCTTTGGTTCGTATTCCAAACAGTAAAGGAACAACAAATCTGTTTGGTATCAACTCTATTCAACCAAGTGATATGAGTCGGACAAAAGCTCTTCCGTTTATCTTAACATAAAATCCTTCGTCAGGTCCTTAGATCAATCTTATGTTCAATTACCTAAGTAATCGTTTAAGATTAAGCCAACAACAATATTAATCTAAAGAATTGTGTTGATGCCGATCTACTCAATTAATCAATCCAATCTATCACAAAGATAAACCGATTATTAATTGGATCCTCTTTTACCGAAACAAGTATTGTGCACACCAAAGATTATGAACCCACAAATCAGAAATCAATATCTTCTTCGTCTTCAAATCTTCTTAGATCTTCAATAAACACCTGCACACAATCACTTGAATCTCTTGTGATCAATCACGCACATAACGAAGTCTCTAACAATAGATTATCACAAGATCGTCTTTAGAACTAATAATAGTCTAAAGATCCTTGTCGAAACTCTGAACTAGTTTGAGTGAATCTTATATCAGAAGAGAAGATTCTCAAGCATAAACAAACTAGGTGCAATCAAAGTTCAACCACCGTTAGTCAATCAAATCAAAGAAAACAAAAGATAAACTGTAATTATCTAGTTTCCCACCAACGGTACTCGTAGAACTTCTCAATCCCAAAGAAGACTTTAAACTGAGCAGTCGTAAGAGGTTTTGCCTAATTAGGTTACTCTCCTCTCCGAATAGGCGGCTACACCAGTAACAACACAACAAAGAGGAAGTCTGTTGTTACGAAGGATTAGTTTGCTAAAAAGGTAAACTTCAAGTATTTGTAGACAAGGAAGTTTGGACACCAAGGAATTTCCAAAACCGAAAATATTCTCAAGATATTCATTAAAGCACAAATTCGGTTTCCATAATTCCCGGAAATGCTCATCCAAAAATAATGATCGAAATCTCTCGGAAAATCTCTAATTAGTAAATGCACATTACTAATTCTTATTTCCCTACAAAATGAAGTTAAATACCTTAATTAAAAAATTCTTAACTTATTTATGTTTCGATCTTGGGATTCTCTTCCCTTAGCTATTAAGGAATAACTTTGAACAATTAAAGAAATAAACATTCATGGCACGTGTTCAAAGTATGTCGACTGATAGGTGTAGAATACACCGAATTTACTATCTAGTAGTTACGCTTTCTTTGCTATTTTTCTGGTGAATTATGTACTTTACGCGTGTTTTTGAGTTATTAGGTACTCTGGAGTCGCACGAGGCAAAAGAAGGAGAAAACGTTTATTGGGAGCGTAAAAGGCGAAGAATGAACTGTCAGTTCCCCGTGACTGACGGTTGAGCAAGGAAGAGTTAGGCAGTCGGTTCTGCGAAACTGACAAGCCAAAGATGAACTGGGGTGACCCTTATCCATTTCTGGGCGCCTAATCCTAGTGTCCATTCTTACATTGCCCTAAATTTTTGAGAATTCATTTCTCAATTATTAGTCTCTCCACCCGAAACCAGAGAGAGGAGGCGGCACCATTACAGTGAGAAAGAAGAGATCCGAGAAATTGAGAAAAAACTCAGGAGATGAAATTGGTGATTCAAAGTTAGGGTTCTGCTGAGTTTGAATTCTCAGTCGAGAACTCAGTGGAAGAAGAAATTGATGAGTTAGAACGAATGAGAAGAAAATGGGTTGAAATTGCAAAGATTGGTGTAACTGGAATTGGAAGTTCCAGCAGAGTAAGAGAATTTTTTGGGTTTAATTTCTGAGACGATTTGAAGCTCAGGTCGAGAAGATAGATTGCTTACTGGGAAAATCGATCTCGGTGTTGATGTTGCTGAGAAGATCGAAAATGAGTTAAATGGGTCTTGAATTTGGTAGCCGCTGTAATCGAGAGGAAGATATTGAGTTTCATGGGTTGAGCTGTGATACAGTTCAATAGTTGAGGGTTGAATCTGTGTTGCCATGGATTTCAAGAAGAAGGATAAGAAGACGCTGAGGAACTTAGGGGTTTCTGGTGAAGATTCAGGGAGCTGAGATGGGTGTTGAACAGCTGTGAAGATTCAACAGCTGCTGGTGCTACAGGATGAACTCTATTTGGGTTTGGATTGACTGAAGAACATGTACCTGCTGCTGCTGTTAATCTGAGGCTGTAAGAATTGGTTGTGGTGTTGATTCATGGAAAGTGGCAGGTGATGATCTAAAGGCTGGCAGCTTGGCTGTGCTGCAGTGAGGTGGAATTGCTGAGAAGGGCTGGTAATGCAGAGATGGAGTTGTTGGAAGAGAGGTACAAGGAGCTGGTGCTGGACCTGTAGCTCAGGTTGTGGGTTATGGAGGAACTGGTGTTGGTTGTGTTAAGTTGCAGGTGGCTTTGAGCTGACAAGGGAATGGATAGTGGTGATTGAAGTTGAATATGGTTGCAAGGAAGGAGTCAGTCTTTGGTAAAGAGATAGGAGCAATGCTGAGGTTGGTATTGCTGCCATTGTGACTGGTAGAACCAGGCTTGGAGAGGCAAGTGGAAGGAACTGAGTTGCAGTTGCAGCTCAAATGGTGATTCCGTTGGTGCAAGAAGCAGGCTAGACTTAGGAGTTACAGGCTGTTGGCCAGAATGATCGAGGCAGATGAAGTGATGCTGCAATGAGATTGGAGTTGCAAGTTACAAGAAGAGGGCACTGGTGATGCTGTTATGTTGGCTGTGACAACATTGGTGGTGACAATTAGTCTGAGAAGCACAGGTGAGCAAGGAAGCTAAGAAATTACTGGGATTGAAAGCAGTGTTGGGTGGTTGAGATGATGGTGATGTTGAACCTGCAAATATATGCCATGGAGCTACAGGGTAAATAGATTGCAGGCTGAATTGTGCAGAACGGGTATTGCAGGTGCTGGGCTTGTGCTGGTTCAGTTACAGATGATGCAGTACAAAAGATAGATGGCAGTGACAGAGAATGAACTTGATGGTTGTGATTGAATGAGGAACTGCTAATGGCTTTATGATGGTATCTGCTGTAGTGATGTTGGTGAGAGCAATAGTTGCTGGAATGAAGAAATAGAACTGTGGCATAGCTAAGATGGTGTTTGAACTACATGGAAATGGGGTTGTAGCTAGCTGTAGTTGTGAAGAAGGTAGGCCATTATGGCTGGAAGAGAAGTAGTGATGCACCATCCTGGTGCAACACAAAATTTAGCCCCTGCAAAATGGCTTTGGCTTGGTCATTCAGCCCACTCAGCTGATTTCCATCTAACTCGGTGCTAACTCACACACTGACTCTCCCTGACTCGGTTTGACTCGGTATGACCGAGTTGACCCGACGAGCTGACTAGTTGACCGAGTTGACTCACAACCGGTGATCGGGCGGACTTTGCTTGGTCACTGAGATGTTTTCCTAGCGACTTTTCCTAACAAGTTCCTAGTCACAATACCAGATTTCCGTGACCACTTTTGGGTCATATTTTCTACATGGGTTTCTCTCTCTTATGGGCTTGGTGGATTTTCATCTAATGGACTTTGAAGACTAGACCTAATTTTAGAAGTTGGAGAAAAGCTATAAAAGGGAAAGTCTTCTACAACTTATTAATATCATATATCTTATTCTTGGAATTTTGGGAGAGCCGGTTTTGTTTACGCTTCTAGGGTTTGCTTTTGTTCATCTTCTTCTTTTCAATTAATCTTTTTATGATGAACTCCATAGCTATGAGTAGCTAGACAAATATTATTGGTGATGGGATAAAAGTTGATTTCTCAACATGTTTTTGAATCTATGAATTAGTTTTGTCTCAATATTTTATTGTTTGTGATTCACAATTAATAGTGTTATAGGATTTGAATACTTGTTAGGTTGAGTCCGGAATCAATCCGATTTGCATTCATCTCTAAGAGCTATATTAGGGTTTTCAATACGAAAAAGTTGTTTATCCCTTATTCTAAGTAGCATAATTGTGGGTAGTGCTTGTAGTGATATATCCTACTAGTCACAAGTGAATCATAACTTTTGTTAAAACGTTTAGTGCTTTTACACATTCGTTTGCATTGATTAGTCTTATTCCGTAGAACTTATTGCTTTTGGGGGGGTTAAACTTAATTGTGCTTTTACACTTTAGGTTGCTTTCTAAGAAGAATTCACATATGCATCTTTTAATGTGGTTGTGATGAAATCAGGGAATTAGCGGGTTATTCTTGCGATCAAGGTATCCTAGGACTATTAGTAAAATACGAGATTAAAATACCAATTCTAATCATTGATGAAAATACATGTTTGTGAATGATACTATCCCGTGACCAATATCTTCTCCTTATTTATTATTCCAATTACTTACTTTGCTTTCAATTACTTTTATTTCTTAGATAAAACAAACATTCCCCCCTTGGTTACCTTAGAAACTGAAAATTACATAACAACAATTGCCTCTCTGTGGATACGAACTCTTCCTTACCTTGTGCTTCATTTAAATTTAGTGAGTAAGAAAGTGAAATTATTTTTGACGGATTGACAACCGATCATCGACATCTTAACTTTGTAAGTTCTCTTTCACACTTACAACCTTGAAACCGATTTGCCACACTTCCAAACAAGTTTAGAATTGGTTCATCTGACTTTCAAGAACTATGTGATTGATCAAATAACATTCAATCACAATCATGGGTTTAATGGTTCTACCAAAACAAGTTTCGGTTCTACCTTCCATGTGAGTATTGTGCATAGTCACACTAGCTTTCCAAAATTCGGTTGACTAGGTACTAGGGTCGGTTCCCCACATATATATGGTATCTAACTTATATGTGTTGCACATGTCTATAGGATCGGTTCCCCTTTGCCTAAAAACGTGTTGCACATGTTCATATGATCGGTTACCCTTTCTGCTATAAACCTTGATGCACCTCATACAAGGATCGGTTCCCCTTTGTGATGTACTACACCTCATACAAGGATCGGTTCCCCTTTCCCATATTTGGTCAGACAGAAAATCACAAACCCGATCATACCATCTCAGGTGATTACTTAAGATCGGTTTCACTAATAAAAGTCACACCAATACATAAGTCAGGCCTTTGTGAATAATTCTACCAAGAACACAACAAGTCGTGAACGGTTATACTCAATCACACATATTGGTTGTTCATAAGATATGCAATGAATAACAAAACCAATAACGCCTGGCGGTTTCCTTTTCGATTCACAAACAAGTTTATGAACTTACTTCCTTAGAACACATGTAAAACATTGTTCCCTAGGATGAAATCCTCACCTCATACCCATACATAATCACAATAGAATTCAAATGATCATGACGATGTCTTATCTACAAAGTTTAATAGTTAAGCAATAAATCGTATTGTATTCCTTAAATACTATGTCTATCTAGAGTTCAAATATGCTTCGCAGTTTTGTTTTCAATATGCCCGACTTGAAAGATACATTAGGGAATGAAACAATTCAAGTCAAATATCACTAACCTCAAGTGGAAGGATGATTGTTGTCGTTGTAGCTCCTTGCTTCTTCACATCTTCAACTCTTAGCAATACTTGTAAAGTCTCATATCCTAATACTTTCAAGCTAACCTATACGAAGTTGACTCTAGTACATAATCAAGCGACTCTTAACATGAGTTTTGATTCACTAAAATATGACAACCAAACTTGACATACCAACGCTTGGTGGGTTCCCGAGTTGTGCTCTAACACACCTGGATATGAAGATGTATGATATCTTCAAGTTAATTATCGAAAAATAAGTGTTGTGTACATCACGAAGGATTAAAGAAATTTTAAACAAACAACTTGCTTTTTTCGGAAGGAAATCTATCAAGAATTTCTAAACAAACAACTTGATTGTTGGGATAACTTGTAGTTTCCAATGACTTCTAAGAATCTCATTTGATTGATAAGATTGAAAAGAACATGAATTTATGATAACATTGACATAAATTCAACAGACAACTCAGCATTCTGCGTTAAAGTCCACACCATATAATCATTTTTACGAGAACTAAGTCTAAGTAGATCTTCCCGGTAACATCTTAATCAAAAATATTGTTCAAGAGAGGAAAGTTCGAGTTTCAGGAGACGATAGATGCCACCAAAATTTGATAAAGCCAACCTTGTGGTGATGTGTGGCCTATCCTGACTTCATGTGAGAACCCTTTAGCTTATAATTTGTACCATCTTCAGGTAGAGTTTTTGCTCCTTCAATTAAGGAAGGCAAACATTTTTAGATTATCAACATAATTTCATTAACCCTCTTGTGGTGACTTTTCTGCCCCTGATTAAAGTGGTAGAATTTTGAAAATTTTCAACTTTACTCATGTCAATTTCTGGAGGCGAGTTATCGTGTCAACTTCTAGTGGCGTTCCCGATCACGACAAGAACATTACAACTATATTACTGGATACATCTAGTTTCACAATTTTGATATTAAGGACAACTCCACTTACTGTGGTTTCTGTATTTCGACAAAATTATCTCGAAAACATATGCAGGCGCGAGACAAGATGGGACATTTGGCTTATCTTCTCCTCCTAACGTCGAGAGTATTATTTGATATGCAAAACAATATAAATAAGACATTACTTATTTAGATTTCTAAATACCTTATAACAACATATGGTGAATTAAGAGCAACATATATACTTAGACGACACAAGGAGTTAAAACACATAAATATGATATGCAAAGTTGTTGCCCCCCAAAATAACTTTTGATAATCAACCTCATAAACTAAATGGATACAATAGACCTCTAATGCATGTCCCATGACAACTGAGCTAATAAAACTTCATCAAGAGTGGCGGTTATCACCAGTTGTAGGATTAATTTCTTGAGAATCTACGCTCAGAATAGGCACATCCTTATCATATACGATCTAATTGGATGAGGGGTCCTCTCAACTTATAAACTTGTATATCGGATAAAGATTATTAAAAATTAATTTTGTGTATTGATTTTATAATATTTTATTGGAGCCGGTGTAATCAGTTTAACAATATTGTTTTATTTCCGTTACTATTCCTGATGGTTTATGAGAAAGTATATTTAGCCTCTCTTATTACTGTAAATCATGTTAATCTAGTAAACAAAAACTCTAGCTAATCATTGATAATTCACGCCCCCACATCTTAGTGTCTAAGAGCATCTTCAACAGTGGGTGCTAAAAATCCTACGTGGAGTTTTTATTTAGATCCTTATTAATGGGGTCATATGTATGTGGCAAAAATAACAACGCTTTTCTCATGGACTATCTCCAACAGTGGGGTCTTATTTTGAGGATTTGTTTTTCTGGATAAGGATAAAATTGATTCCCTTTTTCCTATTTGTTTAGAAAAAATTATTCAAAAGTAAAAATTTAAAATATGGTTAAAAAGATGACGTGGAGGTCATTCCCAAGGTCTAAATAAGACTTTCTCCAAGACCTTCATATTTATTTTGACACTCTTCCTACTTAATAAGATCCACTGTTGGAGATGAATTTCATGTTAATGAGGGTCTAAAATCCTATGTGGCATAAAAAAAAATAAAACCTTCACCCTCTATTGGAGATGCTCTAATGAACAGTAAAAATTTAATCTCAAATGAAAACCTTAATTATCTAAGCTTAATTAATCATCCAAGTAGTTTTTTTCTTTTCGCCCTTAAAGCTTTTTTCCCCGAATTATTTTCCTCATCCAAATCCATTAGGATGATGTACGTAAATTAGACTTTCAAAATTACCAAATCTAATACCAAACATCTATCAAAATTTTCCAAAGCCTAATACATAGGTCCCTAATTCTTGGTTGATCATGCATGTTATTAATAATTAATGTATTATAAAAAACAATTATGATCGAAGGAAGTGTTGGTGATATTAAAATAAGGAAGAGAAATTGCACCCACAGATCTATAATGTATAAAATGAATACATCAAGTGATGAAAAATTCTTTACTCTTTGAATCGGGCGACATTTTGAATCAACTCAGATGAAAAAATTCTTTACTTTTTTTTTTTTAATCTTTCTCTTTTAATCTTAATGCCATGCTTAATACTCAGAGTTTCACTAAAATTTAAACCTTTTCATCTTGTTTCCCATCTTCTTTTAAGTTCTCATTTCCTATTTCAAAAATTCAAAGTTTTAATCTCCTATTGATCTCTTTTAATGATGAACTAACTTTCTCTCCTGTTACTCTCCAACATGTGTGTGCAGGTTTGTTTATCCATCATGGCGTTTGCCTTTACGTTTGTGCAAGTGATTAATGCGTTTGCTGGGAAGCTTGCTAATCGTTTGATAGCAAGAAATATCTCTGTTAGTTACAGTGGTTGTCAATGGCCAGAAGTCTTGAATCGGTCCAACGAGATGAGTCGAAGAATCAAAACAGTTCGCCCTGGAATAACTTCAAATTCAAATTCACCCCAATCCCGCTATACCCGTTACAAATGGAAACATAAATTCATTCAACGGAAATTTATCTATGGCTTAATTCTCGCTCTTCATTATTTCCATTCAAAAAAACTTAGTCAATCAATCTGTTACCAAAAATCTAGCTATTATCCTGCAGAAAATATTCGGATAATATACCACATTAACCATAATCCTACCCTCTTTATATATATTCATCAAATCAAACCTTCATCTTCTACAAAACATCTCAATTTCACAGATCTCAAATTCAAAATGGAATCTGGAAGTACTAGCCAAATGGGAGATCTTGTTAGCAAGTTCAAACAAGCTACACTAGAGTTGGGGGATACAAATGAGGCGATAGTATTCAATACTGAAGGAAATGAAGCGGTGGAGGAAGAGAGTACCTGGGAAGCTAGTGCTATTGGCAAGATAATAAGTAATGGAAAAATGGGGTATGAAGCTGTGAAAAAGCACATCAAGTTCACGTGGCCTTTCTTATCAGAAAAAGATGTCAAAATCGTGGAGGTAGAACCAAATATTATGATTTTCAAGTTTAGCAATTGGGATTTTCTAAACTCAGTGATTAATGAGAGACCTTGGAACATAAATAGACATCTGTTGGTAGTACATGATTACATACCAGAGATGATATACACAGAGAAGCATTGGGGATTTCAACAATTTTGGATTCATCTCAAGTGGTTGCTTCCAGAACACATGAATGTACCTGCAGTCACCAGAATTGGTAGTCTTATGGGGGATGTAGTTGCTATTGAACCAAAGGATGCAATGCCAGCTGATGGAGAGCCAATTAAGGTTTGTGTCAATGTAGATCTCACCAACCCTATGAGAAGAGGAGTGAAGGCAATAACAAATGCTGGAGTAACTAAGTGGATTAAGTTTTTTTATGAGAGGCAGCCTCCAAGCATTTGCTCAGAATGCTATATTATCAAGCATTGTGAAGTAGCTTGTAAGGATGCAGCTATCTTTCTTCAAAAGGCACATGACAAGCCTTACTTTTTTGGGAATCCAAAAGCAATAAGGAAAAATGTATCAGCTGTCTCTAAAAATGTAATTCCAGCAGTCAAAAGCTCTCAGAAGAAGTTTATCAGGAACACAGTTTTCATCCCTCCTAAAGATGGAGAAATCATTAACATGAATTTCTTAGTTAGCAAAGGTGCTCAAGAGGAAGCTGGTGAAGAAGGCAGACTAGGCAAAAGAAGTAGAGTGGAAAGTTTTTCAACTTCTGAGGGTTCTTCTGTGGAACACTCCATTTGTGATACCACTGTAACTAGCAAAGACTCTCAAGCTTCCCAATCCATCACTGCAAAGGATAATCAAACATTGAGCACACATCTGGAGAGTCAGGTATATTTTATTCCTTATATTTCAGATACTCAATCTCTTTATTACTCTAGTTTTTTACAGATTATTTCCTATCTTTACTTGCATATTGTGTTTAAACATACTAGGTTGCATTTACCACAAAGTTTAAAAATATCTCTCATTGGAATTTTAGTTGTCATTGCTAGTTGTCTTTTGCCATATTGCATCTCTGTTGATTCTCAAAAAGCTCACATCATGAAAATCATTTCTTGGAATATTCAAGGTCTCAAAAATACAGCCACTAGAAATCACCTTAGTGACCTCATAAGATGTCAAAATCCTGACATTATCTTTCTCTGTGAAACCAAGATAAATCAAAATAAAAGTAAACCTTTCCTTAAGCATTATCAATATCCTAACTTTGCCTTCATTGATCCAGTTGGTCTATCTGGAGGACTTGTTCTTCTTTGGAAAAATGGATTCTCTTGTGATGTAGTTGGGAAAGACAATAATATGTTTAACATCTTGGTTCAGGCTGATAATAGTAAACCTGAATTTTTGCTTACTTGTATGTATGGGCATACTAACTATCATAAGAAAAAATCTCAGTGGAAGTATGTGTTAGATATTAGTAAGAATAATAGTAGTCCATGGATAATGCTAGGAGACCTCAATTTTCACCTCACTGATAATGATAACAACTCTTCTTCTTCTGTTGATAGTTGGGTCAATAAAGTAGTGGAAGATTGCGGCCTAGAAGACTTAGGTTACACAGGCAAAAGTCATACTTGGACTAGCAACAATTTAGGTACTGGAAATAGGAGATCTAGAATAGATATGGCACTAGGTAATAGTGACTGGAATATCCATTTTCCTTTGTCCAAGCTCTATCACTTAAATCAAGTTGGTAGTGATCATAGTCCTATTATGTTTGTGACTGATTCTAGTATTCCCAACTGCTGGAAACCTTTTAAATTTTTTCTCACTTGGTTGAATGATGAATCTTGCTCTAATGTCATATCTAATGCTTGGAAAACTGAGATGGTAGGTTCCCCAGCTTTTCAGTTAACTAGTAAAATGAGTATTACTAGAAAGTTACTCTCTAAGTGGAATAGAGAGCATTTTGGCAATATCCATCAAAAAATCAACAAACTTCAACAAGAGTTATCTTCATTTCAAGCCCAACCTTATAGTCCTTAGGCAGATACTCAAATTGTTACAATCAACAATGATCTCAACAAATGGCATAAGGTGCAGAATGAATTTTACCAACAGAAGTCAAGAGATAGTTTCATCAAAGAAATGGACAATAATACTAAGTACTTCCACTCAAAATGTAACAGAAGAAGGAGCAGAAACAATATTGACTCAATACAAGATTACAATGGTGTTTGGTTGCAGTCCGGAAAGATATTTCATTCCATCTCACTAAACATTTTAGCATTATAAGTACTTCTACACATCCAATTCTTGAAGAACACCTTTTTGCTATACTTCCCTCTATTATTACAAAGATGATAATTCTCTTCTTACAAGCATTCCTTCTTCAGAAGACATCTTTTCTACATTAAGAAGTATGGAAAATTGGAGTTCTCCAGGGCCAGAGGGTTTTCAGGCTGGCTTTTACAAGAGTCAATGGAACACTATAGGGGAAGATGTTTGTCTCATGGTTAAAAGATTCTTTGAAACCAAATATATGTCAAGGGAGATTAACAAAACCTACATTTCTCTCATCCCAAAGAAGAAAAAGTCCATGTGTGCAGCTGACTATAGACCCATAGGATTGTGTAACACTTCCTATAAAATTATCTCCAAAATTCTAGTCAATAGAATGAAGCCTTTGATGGAGAAGATTGTATCTCCTTATCAAGCTGCCTATGTCTCAGGTAGACTGATCAGTGACAACACAGTTATTGCTCAAGAGATCATACATTCAATGAATAAAAAAAGAGGACAAATAGGATGGTTTGCACTTAAGTTGGATATGTCAAAAGCATTTGACAGATTAGAATGGAGTTTTCTTCTCAAGGTCCTTAATTATTTTGGTTTTAGTGAAGATTTTTGTGACCTGATTCATCAGTGCATAAGCACCTCCACACTCTCAGTTCTTCTCAATGGATCACCTTGTGATGAGTTTCAGCCCACCAGAGGAATAAGACAAGGTGATCCATTATCCCCTTACTTGTTCATACTTGCCATGGAATTCCTTTCAAGGCATCTTATTGATCCATTATCCACCAAAAGTATTCAAGGTATTAAAGTGGCTAACAATGCTCTAGCCATTAATCATTTGCTTTTTGCAGATGACTGCCTGATTTTCACTCAGGCAAATCTTACTTCAGTCAACAATTTGCTTAGTCTTCTCAAGGATTTCAGCATACAATCTGGACAAGTTATAAACTATGAAAAGTCTGCAGTGCACTTCAGCAAGAACACAAAGCCAGAAGTTGCTGAATGTCTTACTAATATACTTGGAGTTAAAATTATGAACTCTAAAGAGAAGTATCTTGGTTCACCATTGATAATAGGCCATTCAAAACAAGAAGCATTCAAGGCAATACAAGAAACCTTTGAACAAAGGTTATCAGCATATAACTCTATATCTCTTACTCAAGCAGGCAGATTAACAATGGTCAAACATGTACTCAATGCAGTTCCTTCTTATCAAATGGGTACTTTCAAGCTACCTAATCAACTCATCAACAAGCTTACTTCCATTGAAAGACGTTTCTTTTGGGGACACAAAGATAATAAGGGTTCAAACCCTTTAGCTTGGCTGAAGATATGCAAGCCTAAAGATATTGGTGGGCTTGCTTTTAGAGATTTAGAATAGCTTAATCTGGCACTACTTACAAAACTGGCCTGGAGAATCTGTACTGAGTCAAATAATCTCATGGTACAACTACTGAGATGCAAATACTTCAAAAATGGAGACATCCTTCATAGGCAAATTGAAGCTAAAAACTGCTCTTACACTTGGAATGGCATAACTAAAGGTTTAATTGTTGTTCAACAACATTATTTCATGGAGATAAACAATGGAAAAAGTACTAAGATCTGGTTAGACAGATGGATTCCGAGGTTTAACTTCCCCCAGTCCCCATTAGTGAATTGTTCAGATTTTATGAAGATGTTCTTGAGCTAATCATCCCGAGAACTAATAACTGGAATGTTCCTCTATTAGAACAAATATTTGACACAAATACTTACATTAGAATAAAAAACCGATGTTTCTAGATATTAACAAGGAAGACAAGATGATTTGGATGCCAGCAAAAGATGGTAGATTCTCTGTTAAGAGTACTTATAACAAACTTACTTACAGCAGCAGGGAGGTTAGTATCAATGGAAGAACTATAAATTCAGTGGTTTGGAGGAATCTATGGAGAACTAGTGCAACTCATAGGGTTAAGCTTTTTATCTGGAAGTGTATAAGGGAAATCAATCAAACAAGAGATAAACTGGCTTACCATAATGTAGAACAAGAATTACAGTGTGGATGTTGTGGTGATGCTGATGAAACAATAGAACACCTGCTACTGGAATGCAGACATGCAAGAGCAGTGTGGAGAGGAGTTAACATCAACATTGATGCAGTCAGAAATAATAGTGCTAGTGTATCAGAATGGTGTACAAGCTGGTTCTCCCCAGATAGCAGCACTGATGAGACCTGGTTATACACCTTAATGATTGGTGCTTGGATCATCTGGAAAGAAAGATGCGATTCAATCTTTCAGGGAGTCTCTTTAAACCCTCTTAACTCTGTGCACAAAATAAAGTATCACTTGCATTCTCATTTAAAGTCACAAAATATCTCATCTGAACACACACACTGCCTTCAGTCACATTGGCAACCTCCTGTATCTGGCTTTACTAAGATAAATGTTGATGCTTCATATGATAAAATTACTAAGAAGATGGGTATTGGTCTAATACTTCGTGATGAAACAGGAACGTGTGGAGGGATCAAAGGGAGTTTCGCAAATGGAACATTAAATCCAGAAGAAGGAGAGTGTATGGCGATTCGAGAAGCTCACGGCTTGGGCAAAGGAGAAATCTCTAACTGTAAATTCATATAGAAGCTGATGCTAAGCTTGTCATTCTATCGATCACTGGCACCTCTTCTTTAATTCAATGGGAGAACAGGAATTTGTTAAAAGAGATCAAACATTTATCTTCTTTTTTTAGTTCTTGCAATTTTACTTTCATTAGCAGAGGAGATAATCAGGTTGCAGATGAAGTTGCTAAAGCGGTTAGAACTTCTGAAACTGATGTTGAACTCTATGATAATTTCAGTGACAGAGTCTGTAATCTTCTGGCAAAAGATTTCAATATTGCCACCGATTAATAAATGAATTATCCCTTTATCAAAAAAAAAAAAAGTGATGAGTTTATTTGATTGAACATATATCAAAGCAAAAAATCAAAATCCATATAAAAATTAGTCATTGGGGATGTTTTATATCGAGTTTTGAGAATTCACCTTTAGCTTGATTCTAAGGATAAGATAGGAGAGGAACTTCAAATTTGTCGGTTCAATGGGTAATTTGTGAAGAAAGATGGACCCATATAGATGATTAATGCTACAAATATAAGGGTAATGAATGAGTAAATATTTGTGATTAATATATTTTTTTTCTCCCGAAACATTTGTAAAACCAATAGAATAGAAAAATTATAAACACAGTGAAGAAACAAACAACTCATAATGCTGATACGGGTATATAACTTAAGAGCCCCTTAGATGGTCTAAAACTGTATACAGCAATTCAGAAACATAGGATTTTCAAGAGAACACACACATTCCGTTTCAAGTTTATTTGGATTATGAAATCTTGATGTTGACTATGCCATACGATTAACATATTTATCCATGAGATTGGGTATTACAAAACTAGTTACCGATAAGAATTTGTAAATTTTTGTTCCATCAAGTATAGAGTTTCCCACAATCAAATTCTGCCCTCCTAAGAACTATGCCAGCTAGATAAGGTGACCAAAGTTGATCTCTAATAAATTTGCTCACCATTCCCTTCCCTTCCTGTATAACGCCCACAATGTAAGCTGTAGATATGAGTTCAAAGCTTCTCCATCTTCTCTCTTTGGCGTACTTATCTAAACCTTCCTTGATGTTATTATACCCTTCTTTCTCATTTGGCGCATTTCGTAATAAGGCTCGACTTAGGCACCTAGCTAGAGTAACACCGTCCTCTAATGCGGCATTCCCACCTTGAGCTATGTCTGGTGTCATAGGATGGAGAGCGTCTCCAGCTACGCAAACATTTTCTTTGCTGATGTTGCGAATTAGATGTTTACTGGCGATCTAAACCTCAACGGTGAAGAGGCAATACTTTCGTTGTCAGTTTTTTTCAATTATATCTATCACTTGTTTCGGTGCTTTACCAAGCTTCTTCACGATGTATTGCTTTATTTCTGCAGGGTCCTCTTCAATTTCTTTACCTGCTGCTTAAATTCAGGAAGAGAATCTCAGTGCCCAAAAGTGATTTTGTGTCTCAAATTCCTTACCATGCTATAGTAAGTTATAAAAAAATGGCTTACAACGTAGAGTTGACGTAGCATGCGTAAAAACCAGTAGATTGTGCTTTTGTTGAGAGGCAGGAGACCTGCGCGACAACCATCACCAAAGAATTGCAGGAACCTGGGATCGAAGCTGTGACCCTCGCTCTCTTTGAACACAACATGACCACGCGTTGCTGTTCGTCCAGCAGAAAGAGGCTCCTGAAGTCCTAGCCATTTTGCTACAACTGAATTCACTCCGTCACACCCAATCAAGACCTAAAAATTGGAATCCATTTTTTGATTTCTATGTAGTGGAAGTAAATACATACATTTCGTCACATGTAAAAGTGAAACTGGCACAGTTGTAGTACCTTAGTCTTGACGATAGAGCCATCTGCTAAATGAATCAGTTTAAAATATCCCTGTTCTTCAATCGAAACAACCTTAGAACAGAATCTAATGATGCCATGGGGAAGTTCATTTGCTAGTGTTTCAAGCAAAACCGTTCTCCCCACACAGCGAACTTCATGTCCTTGTGGCCTACATCACCAGTACCCATTACATTCAACAAAAAATTACAGTTTGAACTATTTTTGACAATCTACACTTAGTTCCGAAGAATGAAAATTCATACTCACATATTTGGTCGAGGATTCGAATATGATATCAGTGGGCTCGAAATTCCGGAAATCATAGAAGTAGCCACTGATCTGCAATAGAACAAAACTGTCTCAAGAGTAAATTTTAGTTGGGTACTTAGAGAGTTCCACAACTCCTCAGGTCATATCACACAAGCAAAACGAGTATGAAAAACAAAGTAAATTCACACACCCTTGAAGTAGGATATGTTGTTCTCTTAGGGTATCACCAATACCAAGAGCATCTAAAGCCTTCCAAGCGTTAGTGAATGTTCCAAATGCAAATCCTGTTACCCTCAAATTCTCCCATGATTCCAACACCATACTTTTCAAACCCATCCTGGTAACAAGTTAGAATTCGTGTTTTATCTCATTGATTAACCTGAAGACGGAAGTATTATTCTATCTCCATCCTATACTAAATTGTTTAGCTAGTGACTAATTAAATAACAACGTTATCTCTGACTGAAATCAAGTTTAGTTTTTAAGATAATAACCTGTGTAGTCCCAAAGCAGTAGCAAGTCCGGCAACCCCAGCGCCCACAATAACGATATCTTCTTCTATCATATCGCTACGGATCTGATGATCCATTATGAATTCTAGTAGCTTTCTTTCTTTTTATGCTCACTGTCACTCTTACTCTTTTCAGTTTCGATGAACTTTTTTTAATTCCGAAAACTAAAACCAGTTTATACTAGAATAAAATTAGGTGAGGTAGGAAAAGGTGACAAAGTAGGAGTAAACAATACTAGCTAGTATTATGATAAGAGATAAACATAAATAAACCTACCTATAACAAAGATCCAGTGAAAGGAAATAAAAGGAGATGAAAATCCCGCTCGAGATCCTCCCCAAAATGGACGAGATCTCGAGCAGGTGATTCCTATGAGAGTCTTTTTTTTCTTCTATAAAGAGAGTTGGGAGAGGAGAGAGGTTTCTTGGTGATCTCCCGTGTGTTCTTTTGTCGGACCTCCTAAGAGCCACTCCAACTATAGAACTAGTTTTGACCATATGTGAGAAATTTTATCATATAAAGAGTGACCAAAACAAGAAAATGGTCGTCCAGTAAAATATTGGATGGTCGAGAGAGTGGATAGTTAACACATTGATCTATAGTAAGTGTGACGATTGCCGGGGAGTGGAAGAATGTGGGAGTGGGAAATCCTGGTTGAACCGGGCCACATTCTTGAGAGACTTGGTTGATATTGTCCATCCATTACTTTGCTAACTCCTTCAATCAAGTAGCACAACTTACTCACATTTCTTATCATGGACATACTGTTACATCGCACGAGTTTTAGGTCACCAGACCAAAACCCTAATGAATATCCCCCAATGTGACATGATTGATATCCCATGTATATGGAGTCTGCAAGGCAGGCGTGTATTTTATTGGTCAATTTTTGACTTGGCTAGACCATGAGTCTTAACCTTGATGAGTCGAGCATAATTAACGAATGTGATATGCTCTGTGACTCATGTATTGAGCATAAGGTGTCTGTTGGGACAGCTATAATGCATAGACGTCGAGTCTAATGAATTGTGAAGTATTATGATTTGGATTGATGAACGTCAGTCTAATGAGATTGCTTGATCATGGACCTATTATGATATGTCGAGTATGTGACGGGAAATCAGATATTGCTGAGTTATGTAGAGTACTCATTCCTGATCTAATTTGTTAAGAATTTTCGAATGACAAAGTAGGAATTAGAGAATTAGTAAGCATCTGGACTCATGGTCGTCCAATATAATATTGGATGGTCGGCCAAGTGGATGGTTGTACAATATCATGTTTCTTCTTGGACATTCGAGAAACAAAAATGTTGGTAGCAGGACCGACCATTTAAATATTAATTAAAAATATTGATAGCTGGATCAACATAGAAATTATTGATGTTAACCATAATTATCATAATCCAGTAACCCTAATTTTAGAGAACCCCGGATCCAGGAGATGGAGATATTTCCTATGTGGGTGGAGATATTGACCAACCAATAGGTACGAAGATCGTCCATTGGTGGTGGAGAGACTGGCAGAGCGGTGAATTAAGAATTGTGCAACTGGTGGAAGAGGATTCACTAATATATGGAGGATTATCCAAAATAAATTAAGGAATAGAGGACAGGTCGGCCATGGTAGCCAAGTGACCGGTCAAGTCCGTTCATGGTGATGCACGAGACACCATGTCGACGACCATCCATTCCTGAGAATTTATATGGTTTTTTTGTTGGACGTTTGTGCAATATTTTGTATTTTTAGAAGAGTTTGATCTTGACTGAAACTCTCAATTTTTTCCATGAATGATCAAGTGGGGTTTTGCTCACACGTCCATGAGTAGAATATTAAAATAATGATATATGGAAAAAGACCTAATAGTCGTGGGACTAGGCTTTTTGGAGAATTGTGAAATAGAAGAAATGTGGAAAACTAAGAGTTTGCACGAATGTGGAGTCAAGACTTGTGGAATAATAATAAAAAAAAAAAAAAAAAAAGTGGAGAGGCGTGAGACCGGTTGTGGCATGGCGGCCGGCCAGTGGGCCCGGTCCCGTGCGGCTCTTTTCGTTTTTTATTTTATTTTCCCTTTCCTATTTTGCATAGCTCTCCGTATATCCACATTCTTCCATATTTTTGGGTGCTTGTTCGTGCATTACTACTAAGTAAACTCGCACGATTTTCTCGGGACTTACTCGGCGGTGGCCTATATGCCCGAAAGGTAGATATTTATCACTAATCCATGGAATTAAGCTGAGAAAAATCGTAAATTAAAGTAATAAAATATAGTGATGAAAATAGAATATTTTCTAAAAATTCAATTGATGAATATTACACTAGAATTAATTAATTGATGGCTCTATACTAGCAAGTAATCTGTCTAGGAGCATTATATTTATTCGAGAATCGAGGTATGAGATAGTGGAAGCATCATACTCGTTATGAATGTTTATTCTGCATAGTCAAGGAACATTTGAGACATCCTGAAGATTTTTTTGCTCTATACTTCTGGTCAATCCATTTAGGAGTCGTCCAATCATTCTCGATTCTATACAGAAGTGTGTACTGGAATTGCTTAGTACTCCCTCCGTTTCTAAATAATAGGCTTGTTTGGTTTGCACAAGAATTAAGAGAACTAATCATTATAGCCACTTTTTCATAGTTTTTCCTACTTTATCCATGGCCCCATTGATTTGATATTGGAGAGAAAATGGAGAGAGAAGTGGTCCCCTCTTCATATTAAGAGAGAAAAAAAAAGGTCCCTTCATGGGTAAATTAGTAACCTAATAACATTTGACTTTCCAATTAAGGAAACAAGCCTATATTTTTGAAACATCCAAATAAAGAAACAAACCTATTTTTTTGAAACGGAGGGAGTATAAATGATGAAATATGCAAAATATTGAAAGCTCAACTGAGAGGCTTTAATAATTACATATTCATTCATGCTCTGAAGAGGTTACACACTCAGTCAAATATCATCGTGACATGAACTTAATTTCTTGTCTAAATTATGAATTTCATACATTCGTCCAAGCTATGTCGAAATATACAAAATTATGATTTTTACGATTTTTGCCTTTGTCAAAATCTACAATCAACAATTGATCATCATGATTAAACTCTTAGGTTTTTAAATGAACATCAAATTGTTTTTAGTTCTTTGGCTAAGTTGCCAAACCGAACAGTCATCATACATGGTTCCGTAACCGAACCAAAGTGTATATTCTTCTATTGTATTTTTCAAGAACAGATTTGCTTGATTCTCAAGTTATCTTAAATTGAATTTTAAGCAACCAACTGTCTTGGAAAAACTATAAATATAGATGTTCTTTCAACTGGGAAATTCAATCTATGACACTAAGTGTCCTAGTTGATTCTAGAGTTGTCATTTATTGACATAGATTTCCTCTGAAAAAACATAATTAGCTCTACGACTATAAAACTTTGCTTCAGTATTTGTGAAGCCAAGTCCGACTATCTTCACCTTGATGGTTCGTGTATCCTGATCTTGCTTTTCTATTATCGAAGTTTGTGTAATCTTTAACGCAAGACAGATAGTAATTGCAAAGTTCTCTTCTTCTCAAACTTTGTGATTCCTCAAGATAGATATCTGAAAACTGATCTTAATGATCTTTTGAAGATTGTTCTTGAGAGGTGGTTAAGAATCTAGGTTGCTCTTTGGGAGTCGTAAGTTCCGAATCTGTGGGGTTTCCTAGCTTTGTCTATTTCAAACAGATTTCCTCACCTTGATCTTTGATCTAAATAGAAATCAGATATGCTTATATGTTAGAGGCATATTGATATCAAAAATCTTTACTTCGTCTAAATCAACTCTTAGGTTGTATATGACGTAATCTATCGGAACCAAGTGCGTAGAGCCTTGCCAGGTTCAAGAAACGTAAGGAGCGCGACTTTAACTTAATCGCTTGGAGTGTGGGTTCGGTGTGAACTACATTCCAGTCTGAAGTCTAATAGTAGGCTAGTGTTTGTAGCAGTTTAATACAGTGTGGTGCTCAAATCTGGACGAGGTCCCGGGTTTTTATGCTATTTTCGTTTCCTCGTTAACAAAATTTCTGGTGTCTTGTGTTTTTTCTTTTCCGCAATAAACTGTTTATCTTTATAATTAGATTTACACAGGTGTGTACGTATTCAATCTAAGTAGATATGTCCGCTTAATTATAATCGATTACGAAACTTGTTTCTTGTAGAATTCGTATCTTGAAATATAGATAATACGACTAGATTGATCGTGGATATTGATTTTTGAGATCGTCCAAGTACTCTGCTTAACAATCAGGTTCACGGACTCTGAGTCTATGCACATACTAGTTGAGTATAGGTTGAGATATAAACTCTATATACATATTCTCAATGATCATTCAGTTGGTCTACTTGCTATTGTAGTAAGTTTTGTATATACAAGTTGTCGAACGAAAAAGTTGGGCGTACTTGGTATCCCCTGCGTTTTCAAATAAGTTTACAATGCATGACTTATAAAGTATTCCACGTGAACTTAGAGCATCTCCAACGATGTATGGATACTTAATAACATAGAATACAAACAAAATTTGTGTTTTGATAAGCATTTCCATTGCTAGTTGTATTCATATCTACTTCAATACCCTTGTCACTTGTCTGTAGAAAGTTAATTCGCAAAATCTTTAAAAAAATGAAAACAAAAACAAACTGATGATGACGTGGGTATGGACGAGGGTTTCCAAAAAACCCATACCCTTCTCCAAACTCAAACTTCCAAATTAGATTATCCTGCAACCTTTGAAGAGGTTCTTTTGTGTTTTAATGTCATCAGTTTCTCCCTCTAATAACGAGACGATCTCTACCATTATATGAAGACTTCCAAGTTCGTGCAAGTAGATACCATGCCTCTCCCTGCCAGTCTCTTCTGATCACAGCTGTTGCCAAGAATCGTTGTTGCTCATCAGAGTTCCACCATAGCAACAACCACTACGGACAGAGGTAATCCGAACTTCTGCATATTTTGCTTTCCCATGGATAAGTAATAGAGTCACCAGTACGGAGGCAAGATGGTGATATCTTTATTATGGTAAACCCACAGACCATACAAGATAGAGCCATATAACTCACGCTTGGGGACTGAGACTCAGCATGAAATTCCTTCACCGTCAGGCAAGGACTTCTTCAACACAAGAGAGACGGTCAATCAAGAAGCATGTAATTTGCAAGGGAAAATCAAACTGAAGGAGAAGTCGCTTCCACGCTATCTCCAGAAGAAGCCGCTTCAAGGAACGCTCTCTCCTGAAGCCGCTTCAAAGATCTCTCCAGAAGAATCCGCTTCAACGCACGCTTCAGAAGCCGCTTCAATGCACGCTCTCTCCTGAAGCCGCTTCAACACTCTCTCCAGAAGAAGCCGCTTCAACGCTCTCTCTCCCGAAGCCGTATCAGCACTCTTTTCCGAAGCCACTTCAGTGCTCTCTTCAGAGGCCGAAGCCGCTTCAACACCTTACCAACAAATGCAATGGAAGTACGTCTTTCAAGAGAAAATAAGATCGGGATAATTACACCTGGGGACTGCCATCACAGGATGCCTTCACGTGCCTCAACGGTTTATTTCTAATATCAGCAATCATCACTGTTGAAGCTTTATGAGCCGCAGATAATTCTCAACATGAAGACGTACATGTGCATCAAAGACTCCAAAGTACAAATAGGAGATATTTTCACGTGTCCAGCCACGCCATCGATTTTGAAGTGTAACTGGGGGCTGCTCATCGCATCCCGTTCCATACAACCATCTAAGATTCAGAAGACTATTCAAAGGATGTTGCTTGAAACGAAGTCCTTGAAGACTTATAGCGGCACGTCGACAACGAAGGTATCTCAGCTTGTCTAGCTACTTCACTCTACGGCTCCGGAGGATTGTTCCCATACAAGCATATCATCATCGCAATCAGAAAGAGCAAAATGACTGAAGGAAATCATCCAACAGCCAATACATGCTTCTTAGGGCAAGCATCATTCGTACCCTAAAGTGCAGCTGCTTTAATGACGAAACAACCTCTCAATCACCATCTCATTGTGCCTAGATCCCAGAAAGAAGTTTCACCATCTCGTAATTTTCATATTTTGGGAAATCCTTCACGTAATCGAAGCGGCGAGATAGTGCACGCGGTACTCCTGTTGCGATTACTTCTTCGTACGTGTCCAATCACATCACACGCGCTATTAATTGGAGATAGAGCCTCCGCACCTAACAAATACGACTCCCGGATCTCCTCGTTCACGGAAGCACAACACACGTGATATAAAAATGGAAGTTACTGACATGAATGTGGGATTATTATTCGATCAAGCCCTGGCTCCACCGCATGAAGCAAAGACTACTAAACATCAAAGAAGTGTCAATCGGCGCCAGCCCAATGGTGCCTTCACTAGAGTCCTCTCCGGAGCTGCTTTAACATCCTCTCCGTAAGACGCTTCGACGCCTTCTCCGGGCTACATCAACGTTCTCTTTGGGAGCCGCTTCAATATCTTTTTCGTAAATTGCTTCACAGACCTTTTAAGGATATTCCTCATGATAGTGCTCGTCCACATCAGAGTCGAGGATTACGACATCGTCATGAATAGTTTGAGATCCCAACCAACCATATGCCTAATCTACCTGAGGCCAACCGACATCATGCTAGGGGATCGCTCACCTGGACGCCTCTTGAACGTGACATGTTCCAAAGACAGGACGACCCAACCCATCTCTCCTGGTAACTTCTAACTTTGTCTCATAAGTTTTATCTTTATTTGTCACCATCTAGTGCTTACCCCTCAATAGTGTAACTATTACGTGCTAAGCAAGGGACTTAATGTTGATGGTGGTTTTTAGTTCAAGGCTAAAATTGTAAAACCAGTATTTAATGCGCTGTCACCCTGCAAGGGGTAAAGCCATTTGAAAGGTGACGAGTGCAAAAAACCTCCTCGCTCATTGAGCAATTCAATGCATATGAAATTCACTCAGAATGGTGCGCGTAGTAGCAATCCCAAATATTCCGTGATTTCCATTTTATACCAGCATTATTAATCAATGCATGATTTACCTAGTATTTTCCGTGCTATGTTCTCAGCCGAACTCTCATCATTGACATGACATGACGATTAAGTGTTCACTCTCAGCAGAGTAGCATGAATCTCCCGAAGTGACAATATTGAGATACGCATGAAATACCCACACATGCTACATCACTCTCTGACAAAGAAAATTTCGAATCGACGCGCTTTTAATTAAAGACAGCTCGATCGAACATGTTTAAATTCCTTAAGAAAAATCTAGACTGTCCATATCAGTCTCAGAAACGATCACGGCCACATAAGTTGGCCGCGCAATTTAACAAGCCTAGCCAAATCTTGGCAGGAATAGGCAATTATCGTGATGACCACTGGCGGGCCCACTTATGCCCTAGCTGGTCAACATCACCATACATCTCCCAGCGCCGTCAAACGCCAACCCTAAGTAGGGTGGCCGCGCTGCTTGGGAGAAGCTCGAACGAGCTTGAACTGTCCAAGACAGTCTCAAAATCATCGCAACCGTACAACTTTGCCTGCTTGCTTGCACGGGTTAGATGATCCCATGAGCAGTTGGAGAAACGCTGACATGCACACCGACGGGCTCACTTCCTCCTTGCTCGAACGACTTGCCCATGGTGGGACCATTGAGCAGTGAAACGCTCGCCCAAACCATGGCAAGCGTGATGTTTCCAAACCCTAAATTTGGTCGTGGAAATACACTAGCGTCTTAAATCGATCACGACCATCCAACTTAGCCAGTCTATTTGGATGGATTAGATCGCATTTAGGACCATCAGGAAGGTGCACATGCGTTCACCGTCAGCCCAACATTGGCCCCACGTGATCGATCACCCCAAAGGAGGCCAACAACATGCCAAACCGCTTGGTCAAAGTCGTGTGGGCGTGGCTGTTTCAAAACCCTAATTAAGGTTTGCGGCAACACACACCTGTCGTAAATTGATCATGACCATCCATCTTCACCAGCTTAAATGGATGGTGTAGATATAGACTCAAGAGGTCCCAAGGATGTCAACATGATCACCGTGGGCCCACCTTTGCGTGTGTCTGGTCGGCCTATGCAGACTAGGACCCGGCGCCTCGAAATGCACGCCCCAAAGGTGGCATGCCACACGGATTTTAAACCCTTTGCGGCAATATATTTCTGTCGCAAATCGATCACGACCACTCATCTTTGCCGGTCAAATTGAGTGGCCTAGATCAAATATTTGAGGGACTGAGAGGTGTAGTCATGCACGCGAGTGGGCCGTCTCCACGCATGCCTGGTCGGTCCATTCGAGATTAGCACCAATGCTTGGATTCGGTCACCAAAGAGGGATGTTTGCGCACCTCTAAAAAACCCTAAATTCCTTTAACGGCAGCAAACATGTGCCGTAAATCATCTCGTCCGTCCAACTTTTCCACCTTGGTCGGACGGCTTGGATTAAAAATTAGGCGATCAATGAAGCGCCTTAATGATCACCGTCCGCCACTCTACCACAGGGAGTGATCGACCAGATGATGGCCCACCCACGCGATCTCCAAACGATCACTTGAAGATGGTTGGACGTGCTGCTATTTTAAGACGCTTAATCCGCGACTTATTCAATCAAGCTTTAAAACAACGATGCTTCGTGTATATCGATTGTTTTGAGTTGCTTCCTTAAAAGTGATGCATTACATGCATCGAGCATGCACAATATTTCATGAATATCAATTCGATAAATAACTTAGTTATTTAACCTAATTGCACCGTATGCTATTTCTTGCGGCGGGTCCCACGACTTGACCCGCTCATTCGAGATATCAAACATGTCACAAACTGGGGGACACTTACTGGGATATTGGTCTGGCGGTTTACAGCGTGCGGCGTGCAACACGCCCATTACGAGAACGTGTCGAAATATGGACGGTTAATGATGATGAGGGAAGTGGGCAAAGGCGTGATCGTGTGACAATCACCTACACTTACTATAATCACCCACTACTCCATCACTCAACTTCCTCCACTTCCTACGAGATGAGGATTGCGCTCAAATGACTTGTATAAATAGGTTCTTCGACCTATTTTCAAACAACACAGAAAACCAAGTGTTGTATCATAGTATCCAGAAAATACCCAGAACTGATAGCTTACATTATGCAAGCCAGTTTAACATTCTGATACAAGTCATAAACAGCCAACACCTTCATAATCTCAACACCTTCTTCGCTTCCCTCTCTAAGATCAACCCCATCTCCTTCACTTTGTGACCGAAGCAAGTCTGGAACGGCCATTTCTTGGTTTAGGCCAGAATTGTACAGATTGATCTCTCGAATCTAAAAGTACTCCCGTGCAGTGCATTTGTTTAGGGTTTAGATTCATTTCTCATTCACACACACCCCAAATTTACCAAAACCAGCAGAAACAGTTTTCACCCATAAACAAGGATATTAAAACCTTAATTTCTAAGTTTAAGTTTATATCATTTGTATTTGTTAACCGTTTTGCAAACGGAGTTGCTCACAATTTAGCTCAATGGGCTAAAACTAATGTCAGCCATATGGCTTGGTCTCTACCCCCTATTTGGCTCATGTCCTCTCTATGTAAGGACCATAGGACGGATCCTATGTAATTCAATGTTAGTTGCTTATATATATTAAAGAAAAAAAAAAAGACATACTAAGGACTAAGTCACTTGATTATTAAGTTATCCTTAACATAATAGTTCACCGGTATATCTCGATTATGGGCGATGTTAATGCCCCACAGTGAAGTTGTATCAAGGATAACACTGATCGATACAAATATTGTATAGCACTACAATATTTGCCCACTCATAAAATCAACAGTAGAGAGATACTTCCTTCGTCCCTAAATAAATGACCTATTGATTTTTAAATTTTGTCCCACTAATAGTTGACATGTATCATTAAACAAGAGGATGTTTCTAAATCTACCCTTTTAATTGATTATTGTTAGCATAAGAAAGAAATATGTATATAGGTGTTTTAAAATGCATTTCAATAATATAAATTTTGCTAATATTCGTGGTATAGTTTAAGAGATAAATCATTTCTAAATTTTACTAGTTATCATCTATAAAGGTAGAATTGTAAAAGATACTTAAAAATACTCCCCTCTCTTCCTTGCCTTAAGAATTACGCAAACTTGAACTATGTCGTCTATTTAGGGAAGGAGGAAGTAATTAAAACACACGACCAAAGCAAAGAGACAAGAGGCGTAGTAGAAGCCTTTAGACGCATTTTGGAATGAAGAGTGGTTTATATAGGGGAGCACAAAGAAGGTCGAGAATAATGTGCAGTCAGTGCGAATTAATGAGAGAATAAAATCACGATTAAAGACATAATTAGAGTTAAATTAATACAAGATTTTTCAAAATGGGTAAAAAAGCTAGGCAATCAACTGCACATTACTTCGACATAAGAAGAAAAACGAAAAGGAATTTATATTCTGCCGGGTCAGATTCCCCCACATTGAGACAAAATTTAATTTAATTTTAAATTCATTTAGGATATATTTTAAAAGAATTTTGTAAAGATAAATCTTGGTTGACCAACGCCAATATTCGAACCCAAGCCCAGCCAGTTCGCCTGCCTTCCCGACCGGACGGCAACGACATGGAAGCACCGTGTGTATTTGAAATGTATGATTGCACCAATTAGCCCATTGCCTAAGTCATCTTTCTTACACAAAAGTGTGTGGACCAAAGGGCCGATTTCAGATCCAAAAATCCTAATAATATGGAGAGGCGACATCTTTAGTTTCAATGGAGGACTAAAGGTTTCATTCACTAGTAAAAATGAGCTAGTGTCCTTAGTGACCCCTTGGTCCTAAGATCATTCATACCAAAAACAAAACATTAATAAACTCATTTTCTTCAGCAATACCCCACATGAATAAAATACCGATAAAAAGGAGCAAAGTGCATCCAACTGACTGAGATTCGAAGTGTGGAAAAGGCAGAGTGTTTGGGACTGTGGGAAGCTGTTCACTGGGCAAAGGAGCTAAAGCTTGACAAAGTACACTTTGAACTGGACGCAAAAGTAGTAGTAGATGTTGTCAACAATCTAAATTGTTCCATTGATTGGAGGTTGCGCCATTACATAATTGATATTAAGGAGTTTTTTTTCTTCAGTTTTTACCTCCTGGAAGCTTTACTATGTTCCAAATGAGAGAAATAAATTAGCAGATATCCTCTCTAAGCTAGCTAGAGTGGATATAGTGTCATGTATGTGGATCTTATTCACCTTCTGAAATCAGGAGCCAATTATATGTAGATGCTAGGCATGTAACAGTTTAAACCCTTATATGCAATCAATTCTTTTTGTTTCAAAAAAAAAAAAAAAAAAAAAAATAGAAATCAGATTGCGGGAAATAACATCATAGGCAAGACCATGAGGTATTGAACCTTTGCTTAGTGAGAAATTACTGGAACTACTTGACTGACAGTGAACACAATGTCTTGAACCACCATCGTTTGGTGTAGTTCATCAATAACTTTCACGCGTAATATCTTTCTAGGCGTAGTCAAGTTCGTGTCGTTATGTCCATTTTGGCCCTGGACATATCCTGTTTCTCAGAATGCTTTAGATAATCGGCTTCATTCTCATAGAAAACGGCCCACTTCCTCATTCAGATAGGTGAGTTCCATAAAGAGTGTTTACTGCTACACCTCACTTCAATCTTAAATTGAAAGTATATAAATTAAGATTGATGTAAAAGTCATCCTTCACATAAAGTCACACTTTCACGTTTACACACCATAGGGAAGGGACTAAGAATATAATTCTGTGATAGTTGGTAGGCCTGGAAAGGGGTTTATTTTATGCCTACAAATTATACCGCAAGTGCACGGTGTCTTTAATGTAGTACAAGGCAAATGCGGGTCGAACCACAGAGACTTGTGGTGCCGAGAGTTGATCAATGGCTTACTAAACTGAATTCAAGATGATATTGTGACACAAATATTGGTTTTGTAGCCGATACTTACTGAGTGTTTTGAGACTCTAAGCTAAGGCGCGAAAGATTATAATACCAGGGTGATGAATCCACCACGACCTTATGCTAAGGCGCTTCTAGTCTAATTATAGTCTTGATTCATTCCAGGGAAGAATACCATGGGTGATGTATTGGCTAATTTCACACACTCCCCCTAGTATAGAGTGTCTTCTTACAAGACACTCTATCACAGGGTCATCTGCTCAAATAACTAATTCAATCAAACAATGAAGCATACAAGAACAATAAAAGAAAGTGAATAACTTAGCACATTATCTGGGGTTTCAACACACCCTAGCAAGTAAATTAGAACATAAGAAAAGAACAATTAACACAAATAATCCTAATTGGTGCTCTGGCTAGCCCAGGCATGAACCCTAAAACATCTTCTTCATCTTCTATTTATACATGAAAACTTTCCCAAAACCCTAAAATTCTTTAAAATAGAAATTAAATTAAATCACCTCTCACCCACGTCTCTGAATCGCTTTCCTCTTCTGTCAATCGCCTCTGAGAACGCCATGCATGGTTGTTGGATAACCCTAGTTCTAGTTTTCTCTAAGTTAGCTTCTAGGGTTGGAGAAGCTAAGAGAGAGAAAACCTAGACCTAGAGAGGTGGTGCGGCTGTTGCAGGGAAGGTTGGTGGTGATGGTGTCAGGGTATGGAGTTGGTGGAAGCGGCTCTGTCAGGGAGAGGGAAGGAGGTGGCGGAAGAGCAGAGCTCTGCTCTGGGTTTTCTCTGATGGAGACGGGAGAGGAAGAAAGAGAAGGAGAATAAGAGAAATGAGGTGTTTTGCTCGATGGGTATAGGGTTAGGGTAGTTTGGTGTTGAGCAGGTGCAGCGAAGTTTGATGAGGAAGGCCTCAGCGAGCGTAGGATCTAGGGGGTAATATCTGGACGGCTCAGGGAGTCTCGGAGTAAACTGGTGTTGAGTGGGAGCATCAAACGTTGATGTGCAAGGCTGAGCGACCGTTGGATGTAGCTGAGGGAGATCTCAACGGCTCAGAAATGATGGGCTTGGATCCGGGTCATGGGTCGGAGATGGATAGCTCGAGCCCATGTATGTAGATGAGTTGCTACTTGTTGGGTTGCAACTGTTGCGCGCGCGGGCTTTGGCTTTCTGCTCCATAGACACTTGCCTCCGATTCTTCGCTCTTTTGGCTCCTCAATTTCTCCGAGCTTTATTTATTACCTAAAAACACAAAATTAATTAATGCAAATATTTATTCTTGAAAACAAAGAAAACACAGAATCTGGGATAATATCTGATTTCTAAGCGCAAAAGATGAGTAATATGCCAATAAAAAGGTGTATAAATATGCACTATTTGGCACTCATCAATAGTGTTTACCTTTATCCTCCACAAATTGTCTTATTCAAAACCTTGATCTTGGGATCTCTAGTCAGCAAGGTTGAATATCCTTCATGACAAGTCTACTTGAAATGATATAAAATCTTATCCCCCTTGATGCATTATTAACTATCTTCTTGAACAAACTTTTCGTTAAAGGGTTTAGATCTCACAACGTCAACAGAAATAACGCCAGTCGAGATTAGTTGTTCCAGGGTATTATGTCTTTTAAGAATGTGTATAGACTTCATATTTTAATTTTTGTTTGAGTATTAGCTGTTGCATCTTAACTATCACAACTTATATACATAGCCAGCACATGCTTATTTCAAGGAGAAATGTTATTTAAAAATCAACTTAGCTATGCGGCTTCCTCTCCTGCTTTATCTAACGTAATAAACTCTGATTCCATAGTGGATCGAGCTATGCATGTCTGTTTGGATCTCTTCCAAGAAAGAGACCACTTGCTAGAATGAAAGCATATCCACTCGTAGACTCGGGCTCCTCTGAGTCTAATATGCAATTAGCATCATAAAATCCCTCAAGTACGACAGGGTACCTCTCATAATTCAAACAAAAGTCAACGTGTACTTCAAGTAACTCAACACTCTAAAAAGGGCATCCCAATGTTATTGCCCTTGATTACAAGTAATACCTACTTAACTTACTCACATCATAAGCGATGTTCGGCCTCATACAATTCATCAAATACATAACACGTTAATATTCAAGTTGTGAAACTCCATTACCCTTATTATTTTTAGTCTACAACAAGAATCATACGGAGTATAAGCAGGTTTATAACCAAAATGATTATATTTTCTAAGCATAAATTAAACATAATGAGATTGAATAAGACTACATGAGTTAGAATTTCTTCTAATTTTCATCCTAAGATCACATCAGCAGGGCCTAAGTATTTCATGTCAAATTTCTCACTAAGCATGTCCTTAGTCACATTAATTACATCCATGTTTGTACCAAGTTTAAGCATATCATCAACATAGAAGCATACAATTACAAAGGCATTATTCACAAGTTTGGTATAAAGACACTTGTCAGATTCATTGAATTTAAAACCACTAGAAATCATTACATGATCAAATTTTTCATGTCATTGTTTAGGTGCTTGTTTCAATATATACAAAGATTTTTTCAGTAATTACAAACTTTGTTTTCAAAAACTTTTACTAAAAATCCCTTAGGTTAGTCCATGTAAATTTCTTCATATGATTCACCATTTCCCAGGGAATTCATTAGAGGAATGTTTCCAATAAATATGGTTTGTTCTTGTATATCCCTACCAGTTTTCCAAATTAATCCGGCAGGTATAGAAAAGTTGTCTTTACATACATTTCTTCCATTAACATCTTAATGGAAGTAATTCTTGTAACAGGTGAGTAAGTATCAAAGAAATATACAACTTGTTTCTGTTTATATATTTTAGCTACTAACCTAGCCTCGTATTTTTTCATAGTTCCATCTACCTTAAGTTTCCTTTTGAAGATCCATTTACAACCTATTGTCTTACACCCTAGAGATAAATATACAATCTCCCGTGTGTCGTACTCTCAGATAGAATACATTTCACTAATGGAAGATTCTTTCCACCATGGAGCTTCAGAAGAAGTTGTGACTTCTCTATAAATCTACGGATCTGACTCATCTAGGCATGTAATGAAGTCAGATCCAAAGGATGTTTTGGTTCTAGCCTTTTACTTTTCCTAGGCTCAGTGTCTAATTCATTTTCTTATAAAGGTAAAATATAACTAGTTTAAAGGGCATCTGATGAGTGCCAAATATTGCATATTTATACACCTTTTTATTGGCATTTTACTCATCTTTTGTGCTCATAAATCAGATATTATCCCAGTTCGTGTTTTTCTTTGTTTTCAAGAATAAATATTTGTATTAATTAATTTTGTGTTTTTAGGTAATAAATAAAGCTCGGAGAATTTGAGGAGCCAAAGGAGCAGAGAATTGGAGTCGAGCATCTATGGAACAAAGCCAAAGCCCACAGCGCAATGCAGTTGCAACCCAACAAGTAGCAACTCATCTACAAGACATGGGCTTGAGCTAGAGCTACCCACGACTCGGATCCGAACCCGCTCATCCCGAGCCGTTGAGATCTCGCCCAGATGCATCATACAGTCGCTCCTTCGCTCACATCTACTTCTCGATGCTCCGCTCAACACCAAATCACTCCAATCCTCCCTACACCATTCAGATCTCACTCCCACGCATCCAACGGTCGTCGCCCCTACTCCCATCAAATCTCTCGATGCACCCGCTCAACACCTCACCACCTATATAAGCCCCCTTAGCCAAAACCTAAACCTAATTTTCTCTCCTCTTCTCCTCTCCACCCGACGTAGCTCGCTTTCTGCATCTCTTCTCCACCCGACCAACTCTCTGCAGCCACCTCCGCCACCATCTCTCCATCCTCGATGCACGCACCATCCCCATCATCACCCCGCTACTGCTCCGCCATCCTAGCATCAACCTTCTCCATCCATAGCTTCTACCATAACCTAGAAGCTAGGATTGAGACGATTGAAGCTAGGGTTTTCCACCAAACACCATGCATGGCGTCTCGAGCCAAATTGACAAGAGAGAGCAAATTCAGGGTATGGGTGAGAGTAATTGTTATTTAATTTCTATTTTATAAGAAATTAGGGTTTGGGATATTTTTCAGATGTATAAATAGGAGGTGTTTGTGAATGTTTTTCGCATGCCTGGGCTAGCCAGTGCTTCAATTAGGGATTAATTTGTAGTTTAATGGTTCATTTTATGTTTTAAATCATTTTGCTAGGGTTTAGATGAAACCCTAGCTTTCTGCTATGTGATTCATGTTACTTATAGTTCTCTTGAATGCTTGAATATTTTCTAGGATAGAATTAATCTTAGTGCTCAATACTTTGCCCTCACAGTGCATGCCAATGCCATGGATGCACTGTAGTTAGAATATCCCTGTATTGATAGTGCTACAACTCATGCTTTAGAGATTTTTGTTAATCCCTTGACTAGCTGTGCTTAATTAGACAGTTAGTGCTCCGGATTGATTCTTTAGTTGTGATTAAATCATCCATTGGTGAAACACCTTAGGTAAATGGTAGACTTGACACTTCTCCATTACCTGTTATAAGGGCAAGAGTAAGATAAGTAGCTGAATTTACAAGTGTAGGTTAGTGGTGGATTCAAAGACCCTAGGGCTCTTTAATTTGTATCTATTGCCTTAGTTTAGTGTCACATTTCCATCTCAGTCGCTTTGACAAAACCAATTATTTGAGTTACATACCCCATGTTGTCACAATACTTCATAGAACTCAGTTAGGTAAAGCCATAGATCATACTTAAGCACACCCTAGTCCTTGTGGGATCGACCCGTACTTGCCGCGTCTCCGATAGACGCCGTGCACTTGCGGATTATAACATGTAGGCTAAATAGAAACACCTTTCGAGGCCTACCAGCATCTAGGGGATCAACACATCTCTTACGAGAGTCAACTTTCAATAGAAAAACAGTCCGTAGACTCCATAATTGTACTAATACCATATTCAGAAACTTCAGAACTCACAACCATAAATCTTTATGTAGTAGAATGCTCAGGATACCCTATGAAGATACAATCAACAATTTGGGTCCTATCTTGGTTTCCTTGGGAGGAGGAATGACAACCATATCCAAATACCCCACACTTCGAAGTATACATAAGAAAGCTGTATACCTTTCTATAAGAAGTGTGTCTACCTTTAGAGGGTACTATGATGAGTGCCAAATAGTGCATATTTATACACCTTTTTATTGGCATTTTACTCATCTTTTGCGCTTAGAAATCAGATATTATCCCATATTCTGTGTTTTCTTTGTTTTCAAGAATAAATATTTGTATTAATTAATTTTGTGTTTTTAGGTACTAAATAAAGTCCGGAGAAACTGAGGAGCTAAAGAGCGAAGAATTGGAGTCAAACATCTATGGAGCAGATAGCCAAAGCCCGCGCGCAAATCAGTTGCAACCCAACAAGGAAGACTTGGGCTAAAGCTACCCACGACCCGGATCCGAGCCCGTCTCTTCTGAGACGTTGAGATTTCTTTCTCCCTCATCCAACGGTCGCTGCCTCCACGTGCATCGAAGATCGCTGCTCCCGTGCAACACTAGATCAAGCCAAAACCGCTTACCTCCCTGAGCCGTTCAGATCGCACCATCTCCATCCTACGCTCGCTGCTCACCTCACATCATCCTTTGCTACACCCGCCTCACAACAAAACTATCAACACCCTATACCCCCGACCAAACCCTATTCCCTTCTTCCACCTTCTCTTTCTTCTCTGTTGCAGAGCTCTGCAAACCCACTCCACCACCATCCTTCTCCCTGACAAAAATCAGACCACCTCTCCGCCACCATCTCTATTCCTGACACAGCAACAACCAACCCCAACAGCCGCACCCCTCTCTAGATTTAGTTTCTCTCTTTCTTAGCTTCTCCAACCCTAGAAGCTAACTTAGAGAAAAACTAAAGCTAGGGTTTTCATCAGCTGTGGACGCATGGAGTAGCTGAAACGATTGACAGAGGAGACAAGTGAGGGAGCGACGTGGGGAGAGAGTATGTTTGATTTATCTCGATTTTGAGAATTAGGGTTTGAGAACTTTTATTTGCATGTATAAATAGGTAGTGTTGGTGGATGTTAGAACCACGCCCTGGATTAGCCAAGTCAAAGTCACTTTAGTTTTAATTTGTATTTCATTTATCTTGTAATGCTTTAGTTTAATTTTCCGAGGTGTGTTGAAACCCCGATTATGTGCTAAGTGATTCACTTTCATGTTGTGTTCTTGTCGTGCTTTAATGTGTTAGAAATATTGTATTCGCCATTTGATCACATGACCCCGTGATGGAGTGTACTTGAAGAAGACACTCCATACTAGGGGGAGTGTGTGAGATTAGCAAGATAATATCATGGTGTTCATCCCAGGGATGAACCAAGACCATAATTAGACTAGGAATTGCCTTAGCTCAATTTCAGGTGGTGGATTCACCACCCTGGTAACTTCCAGTTTGTTACAATTCACTTCATTGCCTTAGTTTAGAGTCACTACATTTCAACATCCGCCGTATCGGCACATTATCATCTGTTGTCACTCATACTCACCTGAAATTCAGTTAGCCAAGCCTTAGATCATATAAGAAGCACCCCTCGTCTCTGTGGATCGACCCGTACTTGCCGCGTCTCCGATAGACGCCGTGCACTTGCGGTTATCACCGTAGGCCATCATTTACATACACTTTCGAGGCCTACCAAGTTTTTGGCGCCGTTGTTAGGACTTGGCGCGTGCCACGTGTTCTTGGCTCGCTTCACTGCTCTTCATTTTTCCTTGTACATACTCACCTTGCAATCGTTAATTTTTAACCCCGTGTTAGCATAATATAGTTTTTTCTCTCTTGTTTACATCTTCACCGTTTGTACATCTTTAAGTCATTAGTTCTCTGTTCTTGTTAATTTTAGCCTTGCATTGTAGTGTAAATTAGTCTCCGTTGTTCTTTGTTTTACTCATTGTTCATTTCCCCCGTCACATTGCATTTTGCTCATTGTTCATTGCACTTTGTTCATTCTCGTAGCTTAGTGTGTCATCTCCGTATCTTAGGGTGTCACATTGCTCTTATTGGTTCATTGCTCTTTGTTCGGTGCATTTTGTTCATGGCACCTTAGCCGATAACCCGGCAAGCTTGTGTACACCGCATGTTAACCTTCACCGCTGTAACCATCGGCCTGAGCTTGTGAGCCACCTACCACCTTGCTAGCCCCTCGAAGCCGCAAGTTGTGAGTCAAGAAGTTGCGGTCACAAATCCATTGGCCTCGAGTCTGTCACCACTCTCTCATTCTCTGTGCTTTAACTTGCATATCCTGAGAACTAAAAACCTTCTCTTGAGATAGCAGGTACCACCTGTGCTACTGTGGAGCAGCTGAACCAACCTAGAGAAACCAAGGAAAAGCCCAGGATTTGAGCCTGTGCTTGCTGTGCATGCTGTTAAGCTGAGTCGACCCAGGGAAAGGCTCGGAGCAGAGCAATATAGCCATTTTGGCTGTGCCGGTTGGTTGTTCTCAAATCTTGTTACAATCTATACTTGCATGAATGATCTGTGTGCAAGCATTTGCTGTTATTTGAGTTTCATTTTGGACTGTTATTTGTGCATTGCTGAGACTATTCTGAGATTTGGAATTCTTGTATAATCGCTTTGACCTCGTGCACCAACTTGTTAACCCCGATCGCATGATTGTTAGTTGGCCAACTTGTGTTGGATGCCAAGATTGGTTCACCTGATAGGCTAGATATTCTGCAACATCTAGGGTTTGCGTTGCTCTGTGAGCCACCTTGCTAGCCCCCTGAAGCTGCAAGTGTTGGGTCACAACTAAAGCCAAGCTATCTGACCTGCAACCTTTGCATACCCTGCTTGTTTTGGCTGATTGCAAGCCTTATTTGGTGCTCAACCTGTGATAACTTGCTGTGCTTGCCTGACTTGCACACTACCTGTGCACACACCAATGCATGAGCTTGCCAAGCTCGCACAACCGAACTCAAAGACCATCAATCTGGGCTTGCACTCGCATAACCAGAGCCCACCATCAATCTGGGCTGACTGACCACACCAGCTGGGCTCACTGAACCCAACCTGGGCTGCAAACAAACTTTAGCCCAGTTCACCTGGCTAACACAACCTGGGCTTTGCACTCTTCCACTGGGCTAGCTAAACCCACTTCTCGTTGATCGAACATCACCAAGAACCCAACCCGACACAAAACAAACCAAACCGAGCCCATAGTCTGCTGGGTCAGGCAAAGATTAAGCCCCATCTTGGGCAATGCTTAGCATCAATCAATGGACTTTCCCAACAAACCAAAAACCCAACAAAACCAAACCAATCCCAATAACCCAAATGAAACCCAATAAACCAAACTAAACCCACATAAACCAAACTAGACTTTGAGTTCAATTTGAGTACTAAATCATGTCAGGATTTTGGTCTGCAACTGGGGATACCAACAAATCCCTTAGAGAGCTTGCTTACGGGCACCTTTCACAGGATGAACACCCCACATACCATAGTGACTTTAGGGAATTTTATGAGCCTTCTCGTGGCCCCGACCTTGAGTACTCATACCCTAACCATCATGAGCACATGTATCAGTCCACCACAGTGGGGAGTTGAACAATTTTATACTCCCCCGACTCTTGTCTACAATCACTAATGGAAACTCTCATGGAGCAAAATGCTAGGCTTGAACTCGAATGCAATACATGACCATCCATATAGCAACATGCATGATCATCCCTTCTCTAGTGAACCATGTGCACAACCATTTAATGATTCATATGACACATGCATACCCACTATTGAAGACTCTCCTCCATTGAACAATGTCACATGTTCTTAAAGATGAACCTGATTCATTTGGAAAAAGAAGAATGGAAGGCAATTCATGATAGAATGATTATTGTCCCTAATAAAGAAAATCTTGAAAATAGTGTTTCTCTTCCTACTCATGCAACTAACACTCGAATATGAACCTAATCTAGAGGAAAATGAGTACACTAGAAATGCTAATAGGGAAATGCATTTTTGTTATGATGATGATGATGATGAATATGATATGTTAGAAGATCATGTGTATCCGTAAAATATGATGGAATCTTTTGGTTCGTAGACGTTAGGCGTCTCTTCAAACCCTATGAATGATACCTCTTCTAACATTCATATATGTGATATGGATTCTCGAGCTTGGCTTTGTGAAATTCTTCGAAATGTGAGCATGCTTCACAACTTGTTTGTGACTTAGGACAGATGAATCTTCTCACACTAATGTTCTTTTGGATCATGATATTATTGTTGTGTCTCGATTCCCCGCCCATATCACAATATGTTGCCTCGCTTTGATGATTATGACTTGGTGATTGATGAATTGTTCTATGTTTGGTGAACATGATTTACCCTTTTCTCGACCTTAGGAAAGTGTGTGATGGTACAAATGATTTTATACATGAAAATAACTTAGATGTACCTAACCTCTCTCCCGAGTCACAAATTGATACTCCTCCACCAAACCTAGGTGTAGTTTGTCACAAAATTGCAAAACCAACTTTTCTCAAAAATGCCTAACTTAGGCCTAGAACTTTGTGCTTCCCAAGTCCTCTTGGACTATTTTGCATCAAAGTATAACACTCTTAAGGAGCCACAGCTTGGAATATGTATGTCCACTCTGCAGTAATTAGCAAAACTCATTTTGAGTTAGACCTTTTGCATGATGTACCTTTAAAATTGCAAGATTTTGTTCTCACAAACACACCCGTTCACAAATTTAGGTTTGGGAAACTCCTTCACATCTGCAGTCTTACTTGCACTCTCTTGTTATATCTCGTAAGGTCATGTTGATGTTTGTATATATTTTCTATTGGGTTGATCCTCAACTCTTTAGATTGTTAGTTTATGGTGAATTTTTGTATATAATCCAAGAGGACTTGTTAAATTTTCTTTTCTTGATTCGGTTGAGTCTTCTTGCACATATATTATGCTAATCCGATATGATCTCCGTTGAGAATATTGGATTCTAGCCTTGACGAATGAAGCTCAACCTTGCTCCCGCCGACATCCTAATCTCTTCCTTTTATCTTATCAAGATAGTTCTCGTGGTACGTGATCGTTTAAATTTTTCCTAACTGTGACACATTGAGGACAATGTTTGATTTAGGTTTGGGGGTGCATTTGCATTTGCATTTAGAGTTTTTAGTTTTTATTTTGCATTTAGAGTTTTTAGTCTTTTATTTTACCTTTTATTTTCAAAAAAAAAAAAACTCTTTTTGTAAAACCTCCAACTTTAGAGATTTTAGAGTCACTAGCATGCTTTTAGCTATGTTTACATAGAGATTCTGACCGAAATAACAGAACTTGGAAGTACCGGAGAACACAATCGGGTTTCTTAGTTGATTAGAGCGTTAAAGTTGGATTTAACCATACCTGGGAGGGCGAATTAGGTCCTGTTTAGATATTCCCAGTAGTAGAATTGTGATCACCCTTAGTGGAGACTACCCATTTTACATCAAGCGAGGTACCGACCTTCACTCTTTGTGACTTTCTAGAAAAGCTTTTAGAGTGTCTGTCACCGTACGTCAATTCCGGGTAGGAATGGTGAGCTACCCAACTTCGCACCACTTTCAAGACTACTTTTGATCTCTTGAGTGCTAATTCCGTCAATCATGAGGGTGACGTCTAAAGATGAAAACTCCTTCTAAATATCGATTTGTAGTTAGCATCTCTCTCTCTCAATCAAAGAAGACCCATAGAAACACATCATCGTCACAGTTTTAGCATTAGCGTAATATTTGAAGAAAAGTTGAGATAGTCCAAGGTTACATATTTCAAAGGAAAAGAAGATGAGAATTAATGAAGTTTGTGAAAATTTAAATTTTATCGTTGTTAGTGTTTGTTAAAAAAAAAAAAAAAAAAAAAAAAAAGAAATCAAAATGTGTTGTATTATTTTCATTCCATGTACTTTGAAAAAAAAAAAAAAAAAAAATTATTATTAAGTTTTTGTGAAGTTCAGAAGTTCGTCATCAATAGTTGAAGACCAAGACCAAGACCGAAGATTGAAGACATTTCTATGGTTCTTATGAGAGAGTGATGTTAATTGCCGATCGGGTGAAAAGGTAGTGAGTACTCCCACCCTTGCTAATGGTTGATTTCCTTTCTTAGAGATCATTAGAAAAAGATTCTTTTTGTCCACACCTCTGTGGAGTCTCCAGTTTTTATTTCTAAGGTTATCCTTCTTACCTACAACGTGTGCGGGATTTCTCTCTTTATTCCCCGCCTCGCACACATGAGAGACTAAAAAGCGATCTTTTTGAGTGCAATTATCATAAAACCCTAATGGTGAGGCGAAGTTGAGACTTATGATCACAATCGAATCCGAATTGTTTCATATGGTATGGTTACTTCTCGCTCAAAGACTTAAGGATGAGAATGCGTTCTTTGGTAGTTCTAACTTCACTAGCATGCGTAAAACTCTATGTCCTCATAGCTTCTTGGAGGCTTGAGACTCTTTTACACTCGAAGTTGGAGAAGGTTTTGTGGGTACACCTCTTGTAAACCCTCACGAGACTACAACTCGTCCACTAGGGACACCTAGGGGTTTAAAGGCTTAGTGCATACGCTAAATGCATTCGAGAGACCTACGACAATTGGTATAGTTAGGATTTCTTATTTTCTGTTTCACTTGAGGACAAGTAAAATTCAGGTTTGGGGGTATTTGATGAGTGCCAAATAGTGCATATTTATACACCTTTTTATTGGCATTTTACTCATCTTTTGCGCTTAGAAATCAGATATTATCCCATATTCTGTGTTTTCTTTGTTTTCAAGAATAAATATTTGTATTAATTAATTTTGTGTTTTTAGGTACTAAATAAAGTCCGGAGAAACTGAGGAGCTAAAGAGCGAAGAATTGGAGTCAAACATCTATGGAGCAGATAGCCAAAGCCCGCGCGCAAATCAGTTGCAACCCAACAAGGAAGACTTGGGCTAAAGCTACCCACGACCCGATCCGAGCCCGTCTCTTCGAGACGTTGAGATTTCTTTCTCCTCATCCAACGATCGCTGCCTCCACGTGCATCGAAGATCGCTGCTCCCGTGCAACACTAGATCAAGCCAAAACCGCTTACCTCCCTGAGCCGTTCAGATCGCACCATCTCCATCCTACGCTCGCTGCTCACCTCACATCATCCTTTGCTACACCCGCCTCACAACAAAACTATCAACACCCTATACCCCCGACCAAACCCTATTCCCTTCTTCCACCTTCTCTTTCTTCTCTGTTGCAGAGCTCTGCAAACCCACTCCACCACCATCCTTCTCCCTGACAAAAATCATACCACCTCTCCGCCACCATCTCTATTCCCGACACAAAGAATAACCAACCCCAACAGCCCGCACCCTCTCTAGATTTAGTTTCTCTCTTTTCTTAGCTTCTCCAACCCTAGAAGCTAACTTAGAGAAAAACTAAAGCTAGGGTTTTCATCAGCTGTGGACGCATGGAGTAGCTGAAACGATTGACAGAGGAGACAAGTGAGGGAGCGACGTGGGTGAGAGAGTATGTTTGATTTATCTCGATTTTGAGAATTAGGGTTTGAGAACTTTTATTTGCATGTATAAATAGGTAGTGTTGGTGGATGTTAGAACCACGCCTGGATTAGCCAAAGGCAAATCACTTTAGTTTTAATTTGTATTTCATTTATCTTGTAATGCTTTAGTTTAATTTTCAGGGTGTGTTGAAACCCCTGATTATGTGCTAAGTGATTCACTTTCATGTTGTGTTCTTGTCGTGCTTTAATGTGTTAGAAATATTGTATTCGCCATTTGATCACATGACCTGTGATGGAGTGTATCAGTAAGAAGACACTCCATACTAGGGGGAGTGTGAGATTAGCAAGATAGTATCATGGTGTTCATCCCTGGGATGAACCAAGACCATAATTAGACTAGGAATTGCCTTAGCTCAATTTCAGGTGGTGGATTCACCACCCTGGTAACTTCCAGTTTGTTACAATTCACTTCATTGCCTTAGTTTAGAGTCACTACATTTCAACATCCGCCGTATCGGCACATTATCATCTGTTGTCACTCATACTCACCGAAATTCGATTAGCCAAGCCTTAGATCATATAAGAAGCACCCCTCGTCTCGTGGATCGACCCGTACTTGCCGCGTCTCCGATAGACGCCGTGCACTTGCGGTTATCACCGTAGGCCATCATTTACATACACTTTCGAGGCCTACCATACTATATTAGGATATAACAAACTGAGAGGACGACATCCCTTCACAAGTTTACAAGTAATCCTGAGCTAATAAACATGACATTTATCATTTTCTTAAGAGTACGGTTTTTACGTTTAGCTACACCGTTAGACTGTGGTGAATAAGGAGGTTTAACCTCGTATATTGTGCCACTGAAATCATTGAAAATGAACCATATAATACAGACGGATACCAAAATTCAGGAAGCAAACCATATATATAATAAACAAAAAGCATATTGAAGAATAACAAATAGGGGTTTGATTACATCTGACTGTGTTTAAGTAATATCTTCTTCACCTACTGCTTCAGTTGATGGTATTGTTATGTAATATGTAGAGTTTCTATTATATATCATTTTCTTTCTTTTTTAAAATGTGAAACAAAGTGAGAGAAGAAAAATGTGATTTTTATTGTTATACAGTCAGGAGAATAAAAATTGAAATTTAGGGATGACTCGTCTTGGACAAAATGTGGACGATTCAGGAGAGATTCACGTTTAAATTTCGATGAGATTGTATTAATCGTCTCATTTGTTATGTTGAGATCGAGATTATCGTAAAAATCTAGGCCAACTACATTGTTTGGGTTTCCTCAGGGTGGATAATATTAAAGGTTTCATATCTATCGGGAAGGGGGTGGAGGTGGGGCAGAATTAGTGATATGCTGATAATTGAAGTCAAACGATGGATATTATCGGGAAGGGGGTGGGGGTGGGGGTGGGGCAGAATTAGTGATATGCCGATAATTGAAGTCAAAGGATGGATATTAACAGTGGGGATCTATTCAAAATTAAAACCTAGAGCTTCATAAATCAAGGAATTTTTGACGAGTGTTCAAAATTTGGTAATTTTAATAACCTTAGTATATATATACTTTGTCCCTAAATAGATGACCCAGTTCCAGTTTGCACAATTCTAGAGACGAGGAGAGTAGAGTATTTTTAAAGTGTTTTTTTTACAATTATACCCTTATGGATAATAACTATTGAAATTTGGAAATGGTTTATCTCTCAAACTATGCCACAGATATTCGTACACTTCACACTATTGAAAAGCATTTTAAAACACCTACATAACGAATAAACATGGTTATTAAATTATACGTATTTCTTATACTAACAATAATAAATTAAAAGGGTAGCTTTAGAAATACCCCCTTGTTTAATGATATAGGTCAACTATTAGTGGGACAAAGTTTAAAAATGAATAGGTCAACTATTTAGCGACGGAGGGAGTATTATATCTCTATGCATTGAGTTATGTTTTAAATTTGGATATCATTAACTTCAATTAATTGATTTTAATTTTAGGGTTTCAAACCGTGAAAACTTGAATTGTAAAGTAGAATTTATGCCTTTTAAATATATTGAAATTCTTTTAGGTGCAATGGTGAAGCAAGCAAGTGTTTAAGATTGCATTGCTAATTTGAAACATTTTAGAAGAAGCTGATAGAAATGAAGAGGAAGTTTCACCTAGAATTTAGGAAAATTATTTTAATCAACATGTACTAGCTAGTTTAAATGTCGATATCATGTCTCTTCATGTAGGGTGGAAAAATATAATGATAAAAATAATGACGAACTTTTATGGGTGCTACAAGGGAGAAAAAGAAGATTTTCTCGGGAAATACGAGAAAAGTTGTGCAAGCCTAAGGAAATGGGAGGCTTGGGAATCAGAGTTTGAGAGCAACTACAAATCCATGTTAGCAAAATGAAGTCTGGAGGTACAATACAAGAGAAGCATGCCTTATGGAGGAAGATGATTCAACTAAAGATAAAATCTAAATAAGAACCTATTGGAAGGGCTTTTGGAAAGGTATTCAAAAAAGAAATGATATCGTGCAATGGAATGCTATATTTTCTATTGGGAATGGGAATGAGGTAAAATTTCGGTTGGATGCATGGGAAGGTTTTGTTCCTTTCAAGAAACTCACAAAAAAAAATTGTATCTTGTTACTTCTTAAAAGCAAGCAAAAGTAGCGGAATTGGTCCAGCATGGGAGATGGAGAATACAACTTAGATAAAATCTTAATAGTAAAGTTATGGATGAACATAATGGTATATTAAGAATAATTAGGTCACAACCTCTCTTATATGACCAAAAGGACCCTATCAGCTTCATTACAGACTCTGATTACAAATGGATAATGCAATAATAGTGTGCCAATGTAGCTTCTACACAAATGCATGTGCGGAGGAAACATGTTCCACCCAAAGATCAACTCCTCGTCTGGTTTTCCTTACAAAATGCAATCTCAATTGTGGATAACTTGATAAAGAGTGGTTGTTATATTGCTTCTACACAGTACTGCATTTCCTATACTCATGAGAAAACTGCTGACTTCCTATTGATCATGCACATGTACATTCTCAAAAGGGATCTTGAACTATTTTAGTTCTAAAATGGACTCTGATAAAGCACAATTTAAAGAATATCTATTAGAGGTAAGAAGATTGCTACAGAATCTAGCTTATCTGTCATTTATAATTACATGGGTCATTTGGATAGAGAAAAATAAGATATTAATATCTAAAAGAGGGGCGGGATTAGTGATATGTTTATAATTGAGGTCAAAAAAACTGATATATCAGCGTGGATCTATTCAAAATTGAACCTATAGCTTCATAAATCAAGGAATTTTTCTGTGGGGGGTGGGGGGGGTGGCGTCATATTTTTTACTAACCTATTTATATATTATATCTCTACTTGATTTTAATTTGGATATCATTAACTTCAATTGCTTGATTTTAATTCTAGGGTTTTAAACCGTGAAAACTTGAATTGTAAAGTAGAACTCCTGCCTATTAAATATCTTGAAATGCCTTTAGTTGCAACCATGAAGCAAGCAAGTTTCTAAGATTGCATAGTTAAAACATTTTAGAAGAAGCTAACAATCTGGAAGAGGAAGTTTCTTTTAGAAGTTAGGAAAATTATTTTAATCAACATGTAGTTAATTTATTAAATGTCTACTTCATGTCTCTTCTTCAATTGTCCGTGGGGTGGAAAAGAGAATGACAAGAATACTGAGGAACTTCTTATGGGTGCTACAAGGGAGAAAAAGAAGATTTATTGGGTAACATGAGAGAAGTTGCGCAAGACTAAGGAAATGGGAGGCTTGGGAATTATGAGTTTTAGAGCAACTACTAAATCCATGTTAACAAAATAAAGTCGGAGGTGCATACAAGAGAAGCATGCCTTATTGAGGAATAAAGAGAAAATCTAATTAAGAACCTCACTGAAAGGGCTTTTGGAAAGGTATTCAAAAACAAAATGGTATTGTACAATGTAATGCTTACATTTTATATTGGTGCATGTGGAACAATGGAGCTCCTCTCCTATTTTAGTTGAGTATATAAAAGGCCTCAAGATTCTTTCGAGACTCATATGTCATACATGTGAGGGCCTAAAGAGTCAGTAAGTACACTCCATTCCTCTTCAGTCCATTCCCCTCCAGGCCTTACATGTAGGACATATGATTTTCTTCAGACCTTTCTCGTAGGACAAGAAGGTCAGTTCCTCCATTAGATTCATTCGCATAAGCAGGTTAGCTAAGTTTCTCGAAAATTTAAATAAATGATTGGAATGGAGTGAATAAGTCTCGATTAGAATGGGAGGGAGGTAAGAATTTTGTTACATGGATGGAAAGGTTTTGTCCCTTTCAAGGAGACGTACAAAAAAAAAATCGTATCTTGTTACATAATTGGTCCGGTAAGGGAGATGGAGAATACAACTTAATAATTTATTGAGAATAATTGGGTCTTTACATCTGTTGTATGACTGAGAGGACTCTATCAACTTCATGATTGACTCTGATTACACTACTAGAGAAGGGTACAAATGGATAATGCAACAACAATATGCCAATGTAGCTTCTACACAAACACATGTGTAGAGGAAACATGTCCCATCCAAAACTCAGCTCTTGTTATGGTTTGCTTTACAAAATGCAATCCCAACTGTGGAGTGTGGACAGCTTGATAAAGAGCGATTGCCATAATGCTACGACACAATCTTGCCTTTCCCAAATCCCATACTCATGGGGAAACTGTTGACCACCATTGATCAGGTGTACATTTTCAAAAGCGATATGGAACTACTTTAGTTACAAAATGGATTCTGATTGGCTTCACATATAAACTGGTACAACCGTTGCCACGGTGGGAGGGCCGACGGAAGAAGAATCTGAAGAAGGGTTTGTCTGCATTTACATTCGCTCCGTTTCGGGAAAAATGATACTTTCACATCCGTTTCAGTAAAAATGATACTTTCGTCCCGTTTCTGGAAAAGTGATCACTTTTTCCGTAATGGAGCTAAAATAACATTTTTCCCTAAACAAAGCGAAAATATCACTTTTCCCAAAACTAAGGACCCGGACCTCACCCGCTCACCCGCCTAAAATCCATTTACAATTTAAGTCCCAAATCTGAATAACGAAGAAACGAGCCCACTGTAAATTCGTAAATTAGAGTTGGTGATATACAAACAAACAAACTCATGGTGTATAGTTTGATCAAGTGCCACAACCACAAGCACATGCCTAACACGTGTTCACGGTAATTATGGTCATGCAATGTAAATTAAAGACACAAAAAACTTTACGAACCTAATTTTCTAACTCCTTCCCGTTCCTCTCTCTTCCTCCTTCCCAAGTTCCGGACAGAGTTATGCCGGCCGCTTTATTTTCTCTAGTTTTTACGAACAATAACTTTACATAAAGGAATGGGTGGTATACAGTATCTTTACAAAAAATAAACTGTATCATGTTCTTCGCAAAAAGAATGTCACAAATATTACACGGCTCCACATACCACCACCACCCCTACAGAGCAGCCCCACGCAGTCTCTTGTGCAATCTACTCAATGTTTTTGTAATTCAATTGGTAGCTAAAGTTTGTATTCGATTGAATTGGGTTATCCAGTTAACTTCAATTTTCCTTTATATCTCGAAAATCAGAATTGGTGTATGAATTGAAGTGCTGTGTATGAAACTGAAGGAGGTGGAGGAGGATGGTGGTGGCAGTGAGTGGGAATTGAAGTTTGGAATCGGTGAAACTGAATACTGTAATCAAAATTGGTTGCTGGTGTTGGTGGAGGGTATTGGTGGTGCCACACAGTGAAGCAAAATTGAAAAAAGTGAATACATAAAATCTGCTGGTGATGGGGATGACGGGTGGACTGATAGTGGTGTTGGTGCTGATGGCGGAGGAGGTGGTGTTGGTGTCAGTGGAGGTGATGCTAGCAGCGATTTTGGTCCCGATGTTTACGGCGGTGATGCTGGTTACAGTGGTAGTGGGGAGGGAATCATTAATGTTTGATTAGGTGGTGTGCCGGTGGTGGTTGTTTGGTGGCGGTGGCGGTTCTGGTCATGGTGTGGTGGCCGCAGAGGTGGTGGTCGTTCAGATCTTAAGATGAAATTTTCAAGGAACGGTACAGTGGGATTTTCAGGGTCTTGTGATGCTGGTGGTGCGGCGGAGGCGGCACTGTGGTGGTTGCGATTGTTGCGTGATGGCGGCGGAGGCGATGTGTTGTGCTGATATGGCGGCGGTGGTTGTGGAGGTGGTGATGAAATTTTGGTGGTTGTAGAGGGGTTACAAATGGCGGAACTACTGTGGGTGTCGGCAAAGGTGATGAGGTCGGTGAGGATAATGAAGGAAGTGGTTTTTAAGTATAAGGGTATTCTGGTCGTTTCACTGGAAGCGGTAAAAAATTTTG